>JAUMHL010000002.1:20427685-20459092 GCA_032362345.1 Sandelia bainsii | reverse complement strand
GCCTAGTGCTTGCTCAAGTGGGACTGTTGGGTTTTCTACAATATTCTGTATATATTTATATAATGTGTAAGGTCTTACACCTTACACCTATACTGATATTTATAGTCATTTATTGTAAATGTGTGTCCTATGTCCCTATATTTTGTATATGTTTCCAGCTCATTCTTTGTTATTGTTATTGAGTGTGTTTGTGTTTCTGCTCCTTCCTTCATGGTTTTGTGTGCATGTGTTCCCCAGCTCACGCATGCATATTTTAAGCGTATATGGACTGTTTTTATGTGTATTTTCCTACATACTTATGGGTTTGCTCATCCCAGTATGTTGGTATGTTTGCCAGTTTTTCTATGTGTGTGTGTGGTTGTACTGTATGTGGGTATGTGTGTGTGTGTCTGTGTCACCTCTTCCAGATAGTCGGCGTAGTTGATTTCTGACAGCCCTGCTTCTGAGAAATCCTGGAGGTTCTGCTTCCCCTCTGCCTCTAACAGGATTATTCCTCTAAGATCGATTTTAATACTGTTCAGCTGACCCACCACATCCTTAGTAAACTGCAAATAAAGAAAGGTATGTAGGCAATATGTTTTGTAAAGCATAGATGCATATAAAATGACAGCTTATACAACTATTTCTAAATGTAAATGTTTGTGTGCATGTGTACTGTATGTTAATTTTCAATTTCCTCTAACATCAGAAAATGTGGGTCTATGTTATCATACTATGCACAGTAGTATGTACATTATATATGTACTATATAATATATGGTACTGTGGGGATTGCAATTTATTATTGTTAGAAAAGACTTTGTAATTAATCACAGTTGTGTGCAGCGCAGACAGGGTATTGCTATAAGTACACATAAACATCATTAACATAATAAAAGGCTACAAAAATACACAACAAATGTCAGCCCTTGAGTGACCAAATGTGGTTTGGCTGGAAGTACACATATTCCACTACAATGGTTTTTCTTGACGTTGTTAGCTTTTACCACATTCTCTTTGTTACTGCTGCAAATTTCAACTCCTATTTCTGTATTTCTGTAGAATCCTTTGCTTTAATAGGACATAATACTAAAACTTAATAATAAAACTTACAATGCTAAAGTCACATTCCACTATCGACTATTAAACCAAAAACAGCAAAACTATGTGTGCTTTATTTCTACAATAGCTTCATGTATCAATAACAGAACTTTGTGAAATCATAATCAATTAAAAGCTAAGGCTTGCAAATATGATTTTCACATGAATGTATTCAAATGCAGTTTTACCACCAAAAAGAAAACATTTCCTATACTTTTTTGTGGCACTGTAAAAGTGTTGGGAATAAAGTTGTTTGTTCCTCTGATGACATGGTGCTGACATTGTATATTTATGTTGGATTTTCCATAAAACTAAAAATCGTTAACAACAACAATCCAACAGGACACTGTTTAACTGTATTTGGAATGCAGTGACAGTAGCAAAAATTGTGCTTTTATATGAAAATAAGTTTGTGACTGTGGAGAATAAAGTTGTTTTCATGCAAATAACAATGAAACTAATTTAAATTTTAGGTCAAGAAAAATGTGAATATGATTGGACAGACCTTAGCCAATAGCATCTTAGCTATTCAGATCAACCAATCAATTTAAAATGCTGCCACACAAAAACTGACGAACTGTTGCCAGATTGGCCCACTGATTGAGGTAATTATGGTAGGTTCCTTTAAAACTGTGGATTATGCCGGACATTGATTTGGTTTATAACCTAATCAAGTCTAATGTAGACATGATAGGCATAATTTTAGCTTGAGTGTGACTTATATACTTTGTAGATATTATTGTCTCAGATGTCCATCACAAATAAACTTCCAAAATTGGCATCTAAGTGATAGAAGGCAAATGTTCCTTATGTTCTTTATAACTTAAGTGTTTACGTTTTGTTCAGTAAAATAACTGGCAAATGTAAATGTGAATCCTGCATACTCAATTTTCCAAAATGTAAACAAATATAAGCTGAACAAAGGGGCCACAGTTGTAATCCAGAGCCCAACTCAACTCACTGAAACTGTCCTTAATGTTTCCTTGAAAACCTGCACATATGGCAAAATAACGAATTTTTAAAACATTTTATTGACAAAAACATTTAATTTATTTACATGTAAATTAATATCCTAAAAACCCACTACTAAATTTAAATTGCGACACCTGGACACGTCCTAGATGCTGGTTTGGTTACTTTTTGTCAGTCAGATATGGCAACACGATTTATGTGACCGGTTATTAGGCGTACACATCGATTTCGGTAAGTGATTTATTATTAATTATAAGATTGGACATCACATATTTTTATATTCACGTCGAACACAGTTGCAAAATGTTAAATTAAGAACGTTGATGTAAGTTTGCTTTATATCTTGTCAGCAGTTAGCCTTGGGTTAAGCTAACCAATGGCACGAAGAGGGCGTTACAGGTAGCTAACGGCTGCGTAGTAAGTTACAATGCAGGAGTTCGTGTTTTTATTGTTGTTCAGATAATAAACTGTCAGTAAATAAAACTGGACTTTGATGTGAACAGGAATTGGCAAATGGTGTAAACTTATGAGGCCATTCACGGAACCTTACATGACTTATAAATCAGTTGCTACTAAATGTGGTGCAATTGTAAAATCTATGCTAGTCAAGGCTTTCCAGCGGCTCTGTAATAAATTTTACCGTTAACTATGAAGGTTTTCATTGTTGGTTGAAGTCGTAGTGTTAAATCGACTGCATTATATTGCAACATGTTTCTAAGGTACTGCCCACAAACATGAGGGAGAACGAATATTACAAACATTTCAGTATAGTTAACGCGGTACAGACAGTACAACAACACCTCTAATTACGGCTTCAGTAATAGTAAAATTAGCACATTTCTTAATGTTTTAACAAAGTCTGACAATTATAACAGCTTTTGTATTGGATTGCATTAAATCGTACAGATGCACAGAAGTGACCTGAGAGTTTACCTCAGCAAATCTAACATTTTCTTTCTATTCAGGTGATCTGTCCTGCTTTACTTCTATGAAGGCAAGTGTGTCCCACCCAAGTGACTGGAAAAAATGTGCAGACATCATTACAGAAATATTACCCAGAGGCAGTACAGTATGAGCCACTAAACAAATGCTGATAGAGGACCAACTGTACCAAGATTCTGGAAATGTGGTGGTAAGATATAATGTATATGTTTTCACAGTTTTGTATGAAACAGAAAGCGTAGTATATTTAGCATGTAGAATATTGAATGTATGGTATCTAATATAGTATACTGTATTAAAACCAAAAAGTTGCCCTGAAAGTTTGAGGAAAAATAATATGTTGCTATGAAGGTCTCATTAAAACCTTATGATAACACATTATGCCTCAGTACTATAAAGTCATCATCAACAACAACATCACATATCCTTAGCTTTTGAGAATCAGGCCAATATTTATTTTCACAGTAACCCAATAGGGAACCACATTTCATAAAGGGGATAAAAAAAAAGGACCATTTAGATTTGGGATTATTGTGTGTATTCATAATTAAATGGTCCTTTTTACTTAATGATCTAAGAGAGACGCAGAACGTTTAACTAAAATTCTGTCAGATAGGGTGTCACACTTTTGGAAACTTTAAATGGATTAAACGAAGACAAATGACCAGTGTCAGGAAACAGGCCCCACATGGGACATATCAGCTGTTGGTTAGAATGAGCCAAGGCAAACTTGCCAACTGGCAGGAGAATACTGAATGTCTTACCCAGAAGTTGCTGGCTCGGTGTCAGAAGGAAATAGAATCTTACAACAGTGTCTGATGCCTGAGGCCTAAGCTGAGTTTAGGGCAGAGAAATGTTAAAGCTATCGCCCGTCAGCACACACTTTTAGTTTGGCAGTGAAGAAATCATTAAGCAATGTTAATTAAATGCTGTAGCTAAGGATGGAGATTTGTGGACACTGCATAGCTGTTAGCTTATAGAGCTGCATGTCTAAATTGTGTACTATATTAATTCTGTACCTCGTCAGAGAACAAGCTAGATTTTACATAGGGGAAGAATACATAAATTGGATACATTCCTAAAATGTCCTGCATTTTGCATGTAGTGCTTGAGTACCCTTATTGAGTGCTTTACTTTAGTCATATAGTTTTATTAAGAATTCAATAAAATGCCTGAGAGTGAATACAGTCACACAAAATACAAAGACACTTGGATATTGTGTACAACATATGACAGAACTCTGCTAATAATGTATCTTGAGTTCACTAACCACTGTAGTGTTCAGGTAAGAGGAGATGTTGAAGACTTTGTCCAGACGCAAGGCAGAATAGATGCCTTTGTTCTCTTTGCAAGTGCTAAGAAAGACAGGCATACAAACACATACAGACAGGTATAAAAGAGAGAGAGAGAGGAAATGTCAATTTAAAAGTTTCGGAAAGAAAATATTTGCTGCCACCAAGTGAGATTGACTGGGAGTACATAACACAATGACATGTCCCCTTATCAGAAACTGTGTTATGTTCCTCAAAAGCCTGAAATCTTTGCTAAGATCCTAAAGACAAATGTTCCATGATAACATTAAGGCAGCCACACACCGTAAAGTTGCACATAATATACACAGTATTAGCACTGCTTGAATTTTAATGGGTGAAAACTAACCAACGCTGCTCTATTTGGAATTGTAATGACTGTGGATCTGCCATCCTAGATACTGAGGACATGCAGCTTTTCACTGGAGAGAGATGATGAAAGCTGATGTAATCACTGAGAAAGAAGCTGAAGAATAGCAGCACAGATAGTGTAGAAAATGATGCTAATGAGCAGCTCAAGGTTAATAGCAACTCTCTGTCATTTGCATCCCAATCAATGAAAATAAAATATTCAGTTTCTGCTTGATACCTGACCCAGCGCCTGTGCCAAAACAAAAATGTGAGAAAATCCACTCCCGAACGGGACCAGACTATAATTAAATACATGGCTTGTTTGGCTGCAAAATGTATTATTTTTAGTAATTAGATATAAACATGACATGCATGAGAATATATGTCAGAAGACAGATGTGAAGTGGGCAGTGAGGAGAATAATCTTCACCACAGCGTTGCTTCTGAAAAGTGGCAAATGCAACTGCCACCTAAATACATAAAAAATTAGATTGCTTTGCCTGTATAAGCTCTCTGCAGTCAGCTCCAGGTCGGAGTCATTGTAGATGTAGCCAGGGATGAAGTTTTTCCACTCTGGGTTGACCAGATATGGGGTGTCTATAACCTGGTGAATTGGAGAGGCAGAAAGAAGATGTGTGATCGATCATTTTCATTGGAAGTAAATTACATTAGTCAGTAATTAAATAACTTGAGTCTTGACTTTTGCACAGCAGAATTTAATTTAAGATCAGGGTAATTCAAAACCTACCACAGACCCAAACACAGCAGCATCCATGCCTCACATTTTCCTGTGTATTCTCATATGTTTTTAATTTGTATCTAAATAAGGGAAACACTCTTGCAATTCATGTCTTTTCTGAAGGTATTATGTGAAGAGAAAAAAGTGAATTAGGGTGTCACTGAAGCATACCTTAATACTGGATGGAACTAATCCTTACTAATGTTTTATATATGCAACTTAAAAATCTGCTGTTTATGGAACCAGCCTGCCATGGTGCATCACTTTTTTCTGTACTGAGATGGCAAGAAACCAGAGTGGTAACAGCAGAAAATACTACAAGAATATCAATTTTAACATTACTGTAAAATAAAAAGTTGAATTCTCTTATTTTGCCATAGTACTAATACCCTATGGATTAAGTGGAAGGGCAGAACATTTGTTTAGAATTTTTTTTCTAATGTTTGATTTCTAATTTTCTTAAACATGGAGTAAAATAATATTTTTTACATTTTTAATGGCTTAACTGCACCAGATTATAGTTCACAATACAATCAACAGCACACCCCCTCCTATTCTCAACTTAAACTGCAGACATGTTCATTTAGCTTTGGTCTAGGTATGGTAACACAATAGACTGATAGTCTGATTCTGTAACTTGCCTTGAAGAGCTCTTTGGTGTGGTAGGGTTCACAAATAAGTTTCTCCATATTCCCTCCAACCAGGAAGAAGGTGGTCACCACTATCATCAGGACCCAGGAGAAGATTAAGCTAAATCCAACACCGCTGTGGACAAGAACAGACAAGCTCTCAACAGACAAGGTACAGTTGACTTAGAGAACAACGGGAGATGTAGGTTTAACAGTAGTGCAGTAAACTTTCTGTCACAGGAAGAGGCGTCACCATAATTTTAAATGGAAGGTAGACAATGTATAGGCAGAAGAATGGAATTAACAGGAGCAGTAGGTACAGTATCAGCTTACTCTAAATATATATCGGTATTTGAAGTTAGAGAATCACAAGAAAACCAGGAAATCAAAACTTCAGGACTTTACTATATGTTGAATCATAGAATGAACGATTTTAAAGGTATTTTAATTTCCTAAACGTGGTATATTTTTCTTCTGGGAAACAAATATTATATTGTATTAATACAGTAGATGTATTTATTGTGGGAATACAGAGGTGTCTTTTTCAAATACCTTGTTCTTATAAATTTGAAATTAGGATATTATTTATGCTTTAATTGCATTTTTACCAAAAAACACCCTTTAATATCCCACCCAGCTCTATATATTTCATATTAATACGAATATATGGTCTGGTCTATTTGGTCCAGATGATATGGTCTAGTCTTGTTTACATTTTAGCATTAGTGCAAGTGGCATCAGACTATCATGTGGACAGTTGACTTACGCGATCAGCATTGTTCCTCCTGTATTGGAGATGCAGCCTCGTGTTGTAGGTGAAGCATGTTTGTCGTATCCAAGGGTGCCACACAGCAAACCCAGGTAGTTGAAGGCCAGGACCAGGACCACCATGCAACAAAGAGCAATACAGCCAATCCACCTGTAAGCCGCAAGAAAATCTAAATCATTAATTCTCTCAGTGAAGGTGGCTTAGCATATAGGAACAGCTAAAATAGAATTCAACATCTGTGTATTCTGCCAATGTGCCATTGAGCAGAACAATGATGCCCTACTTACTTACTCAAAATGAATTACTCATTAAATTATTCATGTTCATTACGACTACTAATTATTACAGGGTAAAATAAAAATGTAAAACAAAGCTTTTAAACAACTGATGCATCTTTTGTTTCTCCCCACTGAACTATTTTAAACTGAATTAATCTGTAAGAGATATGATTATTTCAAAAAATTCTAAATTTTAATTCAGGCCTGTATGTATGGTATACAACAATTTTACAGCAGCTTGTGAAAAAAGTTAGCAGACTGCAAGAATCTATATCAAAATAAAACAATGTCTACATGATGTTACGACAGGAGTTTGGATTCTTATAGGCTTTGATTTATGTGAGGAAACTTCTGTTTTAACTTAAAAACTAACTAATGTTATGATCAGTTTACCTGTAGAAGTCCATTTTGTCAATTTCAGGGTAGTGGTCCTCAATCTTGGCGTGCGCATGGTTAATAAAGATGGTGAAATTGGACAGGCATTTCTGCACTGGGAATGCCTTGGAAAAGCTTGTGATGTTATTGCCAATACCATCCACCAGATTCTGTACACCTGCAAAATATATTGATCAATTAATCTTTTTTTTCTCAATATTTTCAGTAAACGGGCTGTGGAAAGATACTGGAAAATAATGGTAACTTCAAATGCTTTACAGAGAAATATGTTTAATTAGTTGTTCGATTTGTGATTGATTAACATTAAATGATATTGTACTAGAAAAGTGAAGGATGGCAAACTACACTGAAATCTAATAAGCTTAAAATCCACACAAGGCACTTCATTACAAAGCAGAAGAAGGCAGGATCAATTCCAATGATTCAGCCGATTAGTATGTACACACATCATGAGTTACAAAGCAGGAGTAAGAAGTATAGTAGAATTGTGTGTTTACTTCCAGAAAAAAAGGTTTTAGAAGTGTAAAACGTCACTTACTCTCCACAACACTTCTGGTTTGGTCAGTCACCATATGTGGCGTGTTGTTTAAAGAGGAGTAACCCTGTGAGAGGAAATGTATAGTTTGTTGGTTCAATTTCTGGTGTGGTGAGAATTCAAAAACATATTCATTTGCCATTGCAAGGGAATGGTAGATTATTTGTAGTGAAACTATCCAGGCTCACCCTCTGGACGATAGCACTGAGGTCTGTTTTCAACACATAGTTCACCTTTTCCAACTGAGGATTCACCTTGGGTAGCTAAAATATAAACGGACAATGAGGTGCTGATGTCATATACAGTGATACAAAACTAAAATTCAACTCTTCTTTTTTACACATAATATGAATTTTGTTGTAAAATTCTCGTTTCATCATATGTCAACAACAAAAACATATCTTTTGCCAAAAATAATAAAACTTCTCATCATGTCCTGTTTTCACAGTAGTCAATAGTTCTGTAGGAACAAGCTTCACATGATGTTCATCCACAGCTATCTGCACATTAAAATGTATGTCTTCATTTTTATACCCGTGTGAAGTTGGCACTGATCTGTAGCTGGGATAGTGACTGACGGATGCTGTGGCACAGCTGTGCAGTAGTGGTGTCTGACTCTTCGTCATGGCAGCCGGGGTCGTTGAGGGTACGGTTGATATTGGTCCGGACGAGGCTCAGGTTGAAGTTCAGTTTCCCTGTTCCTTCCTGGAGCACTTCCAGAGACACACTGACATTCTCCAGAGCTTCCTTGGTTTCTCGCATGGCTGCATTGACAGAGACCACAGATGAGTGCAAAGAAAGACAAAGAGGATTGTGTTGCTTACTCTTGTGAAGGGCAAACCAGGACATAAAGGAAAAAATACCCATCAAAACAAGTGGTGTGTTCATAATATACTGGTGTGACTCTTTAATACCTAATATTAGAATATTCACTTCCAAACAGCATTGTTTTGGTCACACAAATAAATAGGACACACAAACAAACAGGACTGCTGTGTATAATGCAAATTTGTTAGCTGCTTCCATTAAACATTTTCCTGCTTAGTAACTAACTCTTTCTCCAACAACTGAACACATGACAAGACAACAGACAGTGTTAGTTAACAATCACAAAGTAGCCTGCAGCAGATTTTTAAAATTAAACAGCAAAGCATGCAAAACACTGGAATCCGTGAACACTGGTATAAAAAATGCAAGAGTGTAAAGGAGTGTAGAGGAAACAGTGAATTCACTATCGCATAGCTAAATATTTAATAGAAGTGGAGTTAGTGAAAATATACGTGTTATGTGTTAAATGCATAAATACCATGTTTACCTCTGCTCACACCTTAGTGAAAAAAGGCAATGTAATTCTTAAACTTTAGGCTCTTTTAGTATGTTATAAAATAGTATGTGTACCAGATACTAAGATCGTCTCACTAACTGTCTCATCCCCAGTAGGAACACCGTAGTACATAAACCATCACACCTGTGGTCTGGGATTTTTACCACCTGAACTACTGGCTCGCTTGCTGACTGCTATTTAACTTCTTCTTTTGTGCTATAAGCCTGTATATTCTATGTAGATAAACACTAATATACAGCTGATTTTTATAATGCAAAGTTAAAGACTGAAATCATGGATTGATTTGTGTAGGATAACACTGTAATTTCTGGGGGAAAAACAACTTAAAGTAACAGGGCTGGTTACACGAACATATAACATTTTTTGCTCACTTCACACTGGGGGAACACAATATGAGCAAAAAGGGAGATGTCCAGGTGCAGACTGATGTCCTGTTGGGCATTTGGCAAGATCTGGCGGTGCCATTAACTTAAGACTGCACTAGGCAACACACTATATTGAAAGGAAACATTATCGGTTTAATGTTAAAATGGTAGACTCATATTCATCGTGTATGTCCATAAAAACTAGCATTAACACATTATCTGGACATGCTATGGGTGGTAAATCTGACCTTTAGAGAAACTGCAAAACTAGTACCTGAATCTGATGGCATTCTACGGAATTACTGAATCCGTAAAATGCCAGGCTTAAGAAGTAAAAAATCATATTCAAGAAGTGACACTTACATCACGTATCACTATTGTCACTTTGTCATTTGTACATTGTTTCCATCTGTGGTCACCAGAGTGAGATATTGCGTAGTGCAGTTTTAATATATTAGTTGTAATATATGGATAAGAAGATCACAAGGGAACAAATCATAGGAGGAACACCAGTGTCAAAGGTCACAAGGTCAGGGTTCAAAGGTTCAATTGTGGGTCATTGTCCAGTTATTCATTTACTGTTACCTTTGATTGCTCTCTCGATTTTCACTTTATAAAAAAAAAGAAAAATTGGATAAAACTGAATGATTATTACAAAGTTTTATGTGCTTAAATGACAATTAACAGGTTTGAGAAATAAATTATTGAATGTAGATCTCCACAGAGTGTTACTATTATTATAGTGATATCTGAAAACGACAGCTTTAGCACATTATTTCATCTTCAACAGAGTTTATAATGATATTACAGAATATTGTTGTGTGATTATATCATTACATCATCACAATATATAAATGACAATAGGTAAGCCATAATACCATATGTCACTTAGCAACTTCAGATACAAACTTGTTGTGCAGCTGTAGCATGCTTTCAGCCTACAGGAACCTAATGGTATCGTAACTGAAAGAGGAAATTAAAAGTGAGTGAATGTACCTCCAGCCATATTGAGCACTCTGTCCATGGCAGGATGGACCTCCTTATCTAACTGATCATGTATCCTTCCACCCAGTAATGGACCAATATCTGTGGAAAAGGCAGCGTCATCAGACAGGAAAAAAATAGTAAAATAAGCCAAGTCATTCTTCGTAATATGTATTTTCTATCTATTCAAGCATCTCAACATCTAATCTCATGCTGAAGAGAGACACTTTTTGTGTTACACCTTTTACAGTATTAACTTTCAGGAAAGAACTGCTGCACTGCTATTGCAGGAGAAAAGTAGGATAAATTCTCAGGGGATTCTCTAACAGTCACCGCCGGAGATATCTAGACCTAGTTAAGTCACAAATCTGTTGTGAAAATAAGTAATGGCAAGAAGACACAGGAAATTCAGATAATAAGCATGATATATATACAAGAGCAAAAACTCAGTGAATCGTTTCTGTTGAAGTAATTCACCATCAGAGGTGCAGAGAAAGTCTACTTACTATTTAGGTCATAGTTGACTTTTTTCTTTGCTGTGGCATATTGGGATATTAGGTAATCAATTTGCTGCAAGAGGAGAAACAACAGAGCAGTGCAGGGTATTACAAAGTGAATCACAGAAAATTACTTTATTAGTTTAGTCATAGACACCAGCCGCAGTCTGAACAGAATTCCACTGCTATATTGTCTGTCAGAATAAAATGGAAAAAAAAGATTTATTTATAATGTTCAATAAACTGAGAATTTAGTTGGATTTTCACTCTCAAACACCACTAAATAACACCGTCAAGAGAGACTGAAAGCTTGGGCTCCAAAAACTTAATGGAATGAGAGTGATGTTTTAAAAAGCAAAACTACACCTGTCATACCCACATAGGATTACATGAACGAAGCAGTTAAAACACTTGACACAGAAATGAAGCGCACACACACAAAGTGCTTTAGACATTTGCCTTCAACAGTAACACCATAAGGAACAAAGAAGTTTTCTCATGTCAGTTTCTTTCTCTACCAGGCACGATTAGACCCTTTTACATGCTTTATCCAAATAATTTCACTAGACTAACTTCAGCTAGTAGTTCACAATATACTATTATGATCACATTTCTTTCACAACACATAATCTGATTTAGGGAGTTTATAACATTGCACTATATTGTGTTTTAAATTCAGGCTCACAAAGCCGCAGTACAATCTTGCTGCAGCATTCTTTCTTACCAGTGGCGTATCATTAACAAAGGTATGCAGGTCCCTCATGTTGCTGTTGACTAGCCTGCGTATGTTCTTCACCTGTGAGCTCAGGTTCTGATTTGCAGCATATGCACACAGTACACCAATCCTGCAGTACACAAATGACAAGCACAAAAACACTGTGACCTTTCTGGGGAGCCCTGCAGCTCTTACATCAGTCAATACAGAAGCCCTTGGGTGTGTTTTACAGAGCAGGGTGATAACATGTCATTAACAGTAGGGGTCAGTATGCACCACCACATTTACTTTGACATGTATGCACCTGTAGAATGAACTTCTGTGAGGGAATTACTCATTTCTTCTACTTAAGGAAAAATATCACTGCAACTGCGTAGAAAAAAGTAAATGTTTTCTATTAAAATTTTACTTTAGCAAAATGTAGTGGAGTGGAAGTGTGACATATATTAAAATACTAAAGTTCAATACCTCAAAATTATACACAATATCAAGATAAAATTGTTGTTGTTTCTGTCCCTTTCAAAAGAAATTACACACAGTGATCATACAAAATGACTGAAAGCATAAAATTGTGTGGTTGGTTCTAGACTGTATTTTATGTGTTTCTGAGA
Source organism: Sandelia bainsii (assembly GCA_032362345.1). Lineage (NCBI taxonomy): Eukaryota > Metazoa > Chordata > Actinopteri > Anabantiformes > Anabantidae > Sandelia > Sandelia bainsii. Next base: position 20,446,575 of record JAUMHL010000002.1, on the reverse strand, counting down.
TAAGAGAGAATAGATTTTATTTCCCAGGCAATTTGGAAATGAAGTCGTAGCAGGAAGTGCAGGTGTATCTACATTAAGCTCTGAGGCGCTATCTGTATAATCTAAGGTCCCTAGGTTGTAAACATATTCAAATTAAATGCGTAAACCCAGAATTGCATGAAACAGACCATTAAAGTGAGTCCTGTTGCACACTTCAAACAAACCTGAGTAACTCTGTCTCTACAAGGCTTAATTGGTTTGAGCAACATCAAGGGAGAGACGGCCCATAATATTAAGCTGTTTCCATGTCTTATTCTCAACCCAGCTGAATTTTGAGCTCAGCAGCTTGCAGCTATCATCATGTGTAAGTGTGTGCATGCATGATTGCGTTGCTGCATGGATCTGCCCAAGTGATCATGGCTAAGATTTTTGGGGTGATTAACTTAGACTGTTTAACAAAAAACTTTACGATGGGTTGTGAAGTGTCAAAAAACTCTTCATGCTACTTTTGTAGTTCGTAGCGAGTCTCCTTTATGGAAACTCTTCTGTGGAATAAGCAGCTTTAATAATGATGTACAACGACTCTCAGAAAGGAGTAGCAAAAGGACTGACTCAGAAGCCGCTGGGAAGGTTTAGATCAATGGAGATGAATCAGGCTGTTGTGACTCACTGTATAATAAGGCAAAAGTTTCTGTGTGCTGGCCTGTGTATCTTTTACCGCGTAGGTATGAACAAAAGCTGTGAGTGACTCCAGTGCCTGTAAAGTGAGGTTATGCCCCATTCATTATTGTCAATGCATGAAGAAGGTGGCATGTGCCTGTCTGTGTGAGTGTAGTTCATCTTTGTAGTCCTGTGATCAACAGTCTGTTGTCACTGCTGTAGTCACAGTCTTCCTTTGTTAATATAATCCTGTTAATCCAGTCTAATCTGACCTTCATTATGCTGCTGACATTTTGTCACATTAGGAATTTCACAGTGTCTACAAAACGTAAGACTGTTTATGGATGGAGATTTATCTTTGCAAGAATTATAGTATACTGATGGGGTGAAGTCAGATAACTCATATGTTAGTGAATGTCTTCACTTTGTTGAATTTGTACCGTGTAGTCTTGAGTAGGGCTTTCATTAATTCTTCATTTATTTTTGTCTATTAATGAATAAAATGCCAAGACAAAAAATGCCTGCAACACGATGTCTTGAAAGCGCGTCTTTTACAAATATTTAAAACCAAGAAAAGCAGCAAATTAAAATTATAGTGGGGCCATTGAATGTTTGGAACGTGAGCTTGCTAACCAACAACCAACTGTAATGAATATGAAACATACAAAATTACTATTACTATTACAATTGCTATGGTTTTCATCAGTGTGGCATCAAGCTGTGTCGTGTCTGGAGGAATTGTGATGATGTTTGCCATACACAGTGAGTGGGCCAACAGAGTAAGCGCTGTTGTTGAAGACTTAATGAGAAACTAGGCCAAACAACTAGGCTTCGGCACAGTGAAGTGGAGCCATCCGGAACCAGGGAAAAGATTTTCACAACAAAAGCCTTTTGTCAAACACTTTCTCTGCCCTCTCAATGTCTCTCTTACACACAAGTACACAACTCCATACATGCGGTCTCTTTCTCTTTTCATCCACAAATTCACAATCACAAACCCCTTCTGTGTGTCTGAGGTTGTGTGTCTTTATCACCAAAACGCATACTTTCGTCTCTTCTGTTTTGTCCAGGCGTTTGTCATTTGTCTCTCTGCTCTCATTCTACTGTTTTATTTATGACTCTTTCATTGCACCTCTGCTTTTCTCTTGCTTAGACTTTTTCATTGTTTCCCTCTTTAATTGTTGTATCTGTAAACTCATGCTTTATATCCATTTTCCTACAGGACAGCACCCTCTCTCATCTTTTTTCACTTCTTCTTTCTCATTTTTGCCCTCAGTTCTCTCTCTCTCTCTCTCTCTCTTTCTCTCTCTCTCTCTCTGTGTCTTTGTCTCTCTTGCTGTTGGTGTACAGCAAGGTCATTGGAAACTGCAGCTAAACAAAGACTCTTTGAGAAAAATGCCAAGCGCTTTTCAACGAGCTTTGTAGTACATAACCATTCCATCTTATTCAGCAGAATCAAGTTTGGTTTATTTTGGGTTTGCAGTGCTGCATCATCACAATTCTAGTATCAGCAACACGTAAACTGACCTGCTAGTTCAAACTGTGGCTAATGACTGCATGGCTGTGCGGCTGCTTGTTGATGTGTGCCTCTTATTGACCACAGGGAACAATCCGAACACAGCAGGAAGAAGATTTACCTCTGACAACTTTGAACAAAGCCTGTAATGCTTGTTTTAGTGAAAGCCAAATGCCACATGAAACGGCCCTTTGGTTGGATAACCAAACAACAGCAAACGAAGACAAGCATCAAACTAGTGCAGTTCCCCAGAATCTAGGCCACTACTGTGGGGCTGGGTGGCTGCAGAGCATTTACAAACTCCAACAATGGCCCGCATTCAGTGTGATTGTAGTTGTGAGACTGGGACAGTCGCCTTCCAACACCTCCCTGTTTTCACACTGCTGGATCTGGACCTCTGTTATTCAGTCTCTCAATAGGAAAATGATAATCATAGTCACTGTAATAACTCTAAAACAAATATATTTGCATGTTTAAGAACATTTTGAATGTAAAAAAAATCTTGGAAACATTAGATTTGCATCTTTGAACATGTCAACTGTGTGGTATTGTCAGTTATTTTTGTGCCAGTCTGACCTCAGTGACCTGTATTCAGAAGTCTATGAGAACAGACAGACTACAGCACATTGTTTTGTATGTATGTGGGACTATACATTGGCTGACTACAGGGCCAACAGCACTTGTGTGATAGTGTAGGTGTATCATGACTCCCTCTGGACAACAGCTCTTTAAAAAATAAAAAATAAAAAAATTATTTCTTGGCTTTTAGTAAAAATACTAGGGACAATCACATACAATGTTAATGGCGGCCACCGTTTGACTTCAATAAGTCACTTTTTATTTATTAAGGTATAGTATGTCAATTGCAATTTTTAATTTAGCCCCTGTTATAATAATTTCAGCTCATTCAATTTTGTCTGGTTTTCCTGTTTTGATAATATAAAGCTGATGTATTTCCACTCACGTGGCTTTAGTTATAGTCCTTTTATCCACTGTTTTATTTGTCTTCTCAGAGCTTGCCAGGTCACAGTCTGAGCCCAGATCCCAGTGCAACATCGCGCAGCATAAATTTAACCAGACTATGAATACTATGACTCCAGGGTCTTTAATCTGGGTATTACAACTTCCCCTCATGAGGTTGTAGTGTAAGTTACTGTCTGTTTCATCTAAGGACTGGATGCAGTGGTTTGATTAGAGATAACAGACCATTAAATGCACAGTAAACAGTTTAGAAACTGTGTGAATACTAAACTTTGGGCCAAACTGCCTGAAGGAATCAAGGTTGTGCAAACAGCCAGAGAAGGTCACTAAAATAAAGTAGCATTTTAAAAACTCTAGGAGGGCCAAAAGGCAAAAGTGTCCTCTAAAGTTCATGTCATTTTGTGATTAATCTGGTATATCCAGGCAGATTAAGTAGCACATGTAATTTATCCAGTATCTTGTCATAGTCAGTATCTTATAGGTTACAGATTTTTTTATGACAGCTGGGAGCATTGTTAGACATTACATTAGTTGCACTTGATGTGATATGACAAGAACCTCATATGCTAATATAGGTCATTTCATGTCCAAATAATGATGGATCTCGTGATATAGCACATTTTCTGTATGAATAAATGGTTTATATAACATTTTTTAAGTATCTACTCAGTAAAAAACAGTTACATACTTTTTTTGAGCATTGCCCTGTTTTGTCAGATTCGCTCTCCATATTTTTTTTGTGTTCATGCAGTTTCATTGCCTGCATTTGTGCTGTGTGGAAGAATGTTAAGCATAGTCCAAATGATGAAAAATATTGTTGAAAGGAGTGTGATTTGCAATGGAGTGAAATAAACAATAGAGCTTAACATGAAATGATAGACAATTTTATATTGTCACACAATATCATCATCACATGTTTATAGTTGCACTTCAGTTTAGTCACACTTGACCCTCATGATCATACTGTAAGTCAAAAATACACATTTTGAACTGCACTGTATTAAATCAAAGATCTTTTATTTTTAATTTTGAATGTCCTGGTTGCCTGAGCAAGGTGCTATGAATCTGTCCCCTCCAGTTTCTAACATTAAAACAAAGTATGAATTAGAGTAGAGGAAGAATTAGGTACACTGAAATGGGAAAAGTCCAGCTGAATCATACATTACCAGCCCCTCTGTAATTTCTGAAGGAGAGAAACAGATTTTTCCACAAGGACATCATAAAAAGTTGATGCTGCTTAGTAAACCATCTTTGGATATATAAAGGTTATAAAAATAATTAACCTTTCAAGCAAATATTAAATGGTGTGATTTTCAGATTAAATGTCAGCTGTCCAAAAGAACACAGCTTGCCTTGGGATGAATGACTTAGGATGATCATAATTTCAAAGTTCAGGTACTGTAAATTGTTATTTCAGGTTCTTGCACTCTGTTAAGCCTTGACCAATTAAATTTATGAACTGAATTCAAGTTTGATTTGCATTTTGCACTTATTCAGTTCTAAACTACACAGACTTTGGGGAAGGACTTGAAGTTTAGAACTTTTTTGCAGTCTGTCTGAGTCTGTTTTAAGAAGTTCTATAAATTTACAGACTAGCTGAATCACAGTGATTGATTTTAATAGTGTGGTCCTTTGCCATTAGGTGGACTCAGCATGGCACAAATACCAATCGAGTCTGGGGATCATTGTCCCCTGAATCTACAGCGCCTGTGCTCACAATGAGTGGACCTAATGTGATCGAAGGAGCTTTGGGTTAAAGTAATCTCACAGCATATGATGTGCTATCGCACAGTCTTTTAGGAGAACATCCATACATCCAACCATTAACCTAACTGCTTGTCTTTATCCCAGGTGGGGTACACCCTGGACAGGTCATCTACAGAACATGTCAATGAATAGACCAGAAACCAGAGCAGCTGTCAAGAAAATAAATTTTTAGTATATTGATTTATTTTAAATCACAATGCTGTTATTCTATGGCTTATTACTTGTCATAGTGGCTGATAGAGTTTATTACCACTTTGCTGGTCGTTTGATATTCATTTGTTGTCCTGCTGACCACAAAGTTAGAAGATAGTGACATAAAGAGATGGAAGACAGTTCTATCTAAAAGCTTCTGTTTCTAGGTTATAAGTCCTCCTCAGCATTCATGAGAAGGAGAGCACCTTTTAGTTGTAAACCACATCACCAAGTCCTTCAGCTTTGCCTTCAAATATATATATATATATATTAAAAAAAAATAAATAAAACTAGCAGGGCAGGAGGGCTTGAGGACCGAGTTTGGGAATCACTGTGTTATACAGTATTTCCTACTGGCTTTCCATCATCCGTGGACTAATATGACCATGTAAAAAGTAAAGGTAAATTAATTAACGCTGCAGAAACCCTGTTTGAATGAATTCCCTGTCAAGACCTCCCAGACATTTACAATGACACGATAGCCAGTGTAATTGTGGCTCTCTTTATGACAGAGTGAAGTTAATGTTCATCACAGTTTTAAAGAAAGCCCTAAAAATAGCCCTGTATGTGATGATTCCCTAGTGGGGCTGTTAACTGAGCGATGTGCGGGTTACTGGAGGCATATGATGTACTTAAGTGTGTTTTTGTTGTGTGTATGTCTCTAAGTGGCTAATTGTGGACTTGTTTTTGTGTGTATATTTGAGAAAGACAGATTGTTCTCATGTACTTGTGTGAGCAATATGTTGGTAACGGTGATGGTATGGTGATGTATTTCATTTCAGTTACTAGTTTTTATATTTCATGTTGTATAACAGGGAAACTGCTGCAAGCCTTTCATAATTTTTTTCCAAAAGTTATTTTCCACTATAGGCCCAATTTACTAAGATTCCAATTTGCGAGTACTAAATTGCGTGTGCATTCTTAAAAATTTTGTTTGTAGGCATTTTGTAGAAGATCTACTAAGAAAAATTGCGTAATTGACTAAAGGTGACAACATGGAAGAGGCAGACCTATTTAAATGAGCATTTTTCATGTTTCACTGGTGTTTGTCGTGTAGAGTTTAGAGTATCAATAGCAGGACACAACACAGGAAGAAATTTGTTCTAGAGAAATTGAAGCCGTTAGTGGGAGAGGCTAATAATCTCTTTGATAAGCTAGTAGTGTTGTAGGAATAAACTCTTAATAGAAACATTTCTCCTATAACTCTCGGGAAACCAGCACCACACAAAAATCACAGAATTTTTAGGAGACAGGGTTGCAGTGGGTAGGGCTGCAACAATGAGATGGTATTGGCAAAAACAAATGCTGAGCCAGAAACTCAGTGGTCAGTGATATATATTTTATTTTAAAGGGGGAAAAGCATCACCCTGGACCCAGCCTGAAGACATATACATGCCTGACCCAATTTGAAGGAAGATTAATTTTTTTGCTTGAAACTCTTGCTTGATAAGAATATTTTATTGTCTGTGACATGTTTAATTCACAAAATATTACACAGACATCCCTAGTCTCTTTGCCTCCTGTGAACCCGTTTTCTAAAACATGACCCTTTTTATGTAGTTGATTGCACAACAGCTCCTCACCATTCTATTGATGTTTTCCTTGCTTTCTGTGAGAATGCTGTATGACATATGTTGACTCATGTGTTGATGTGTTTTGGTTACACATTGGAGTAATATGGTGGTCACAAGTACGATACTGTACATTATGTGCATATCTAGTAGTGGGATATTTTGGAATTTGTGGTTGCTATATATTTTGAACATTTGAACATTTACAAGTACCATTGTACACTTTGCCTTGGTAATTCAAGTGGTGAAGAATGATAGAAAACTGTGTCTCTGTGTTTTTGTTTCTCATTTTAGGACTTTAAATCTAACCTGACTGACCAGGATTTAAAGCGCAGGGTGCTGAAGGCTCAATTCAGTGTCACCTACGTTACCATTAATTAAACCCCATATGATTAGCATATTAGGACCTTTTTGTGTTAATATTCTTAGACACCCAGCAACTGAAATAGATTGCTGAAATTTATGTTGGGTGACTACATGAGGCAGGGCCTTCCACTTGGCTTGAACAGAGGGAAGGATCTTCTATCTGTCACATTATCATTATAAGTCCATGCAGGGGTTATGTGGAATCGGAGCTGATTAGCAGAGACTGAAAAGGCTCCTGCAGTTCTTTTAATAATGTGCAGTGTGGCTTTACAGAAGCTGGCAGACTTAATGCAGCATGACATTTTACTATACACTATGTGCAAATGAGCCCCAATATGATATGTTTATAACAAACACCCATGTGTAATATAGTGTTAAGATGTGCAGCTACTACAGCAGCATTTGTGACCATGTTCACATGAATATTAACATAGAACAATGTTTTTTTTATTATTATTATTCCTACAGATGATTAATCATTCTACCCTATTAAAGTATTAGTAGTAGAGTATTTTACAATATATTTATCTGTTCTTCATTTGCAATCCTCAGAATTATACTTTTAGACTGTAGGGACAATGTTACGTAGAGTAGGGCTAAAAGAGGGAAAACAGAACATTGTTGTAAACATAAAGAGGAAGAGTCCACATATAACATGCAGATTGTGGCAAAGAGAGGTCAGGTTATTTGGTAATGGTTCAGATTCAACAGCTGGGTGAACCAGAGCGATTTGATTGCACGATATGCAGGCGATCTGTGCCAACAAAATGGGAAACCCAACAAACCTTTTCCACCAATTCAAAATGCACCACTTAGGAAAATCTAGTTTGTCGTTCCAAATCTTGTCTTACCAGACTATGTGGTAAGACAAAGGATATCTGGACTACTAAGCTTGTTAAAATATGCATAACCACACATTTCATGTGGGTGCTGATGGATTTGGAAGCAAAGAATAAAAATGTTTTGGTTTGTTCGGGTCTGATAAAGCTAGAGATGAGCTGGCTTCATCTAACAAAGCTTTTAAAAGTCCTTCATACATTGAGTATATTCATTATAGCCACATCATTATAACAACTCCACTTCATCTTACTGTAAACCTGTCTCTAATTGGCTGTTAGTAGAGTTGGATTGAAGCTGTAATGGTAAACCACTACTGCTAAGATGTTTCTGCCTGTGCATAGAAGCACTCTCACTGCTCTGAAGGAAATTTGTTTATTTACTTGCTAGAGTAAATCCAGGATTGACAATTAATGCAGGCCTGTTAATCAGTTTATTCTTATTTAGATGTGAATCTTCACCCATCTAATTTAATGTGGTGAAAGTGTTAATAAGACAGCCACACTAATCAGAATATTGCCTAAATCTGGTCCTGATTAAATTATTAGTGATTATGTAAATGTACTGATTGATTTTACAAAATCTTGACACAACATTTATCATATCAAATACATACTTTCTATTTCTATTACACAACAGTGATACAGAATCAACACTGTAATGAACTGTGTTGGAATCACATGTTGCCTTTCAGCTCCCTTTGGACAACACATTTGTAGCCAGAGCAGGAGTGCGTGCATTTTCAGCATGCCCGACATCCGTGTGAATCAAACCCAAAATCCCTACAGCACTACTCTAACCCACTAAACATTACTCATTCACATTTACAACCACAGCTCTTTGACCCTGTCACATTCATAGTGCAGGGTGATGCAAAAGTGATTTTTCTTTCATGTTTGCCTGTACATATTTGATTCATTTAAACCTGGTTCACTGATTTATGTTTGTTATATTGCAATCAACTTGTCCTGCTTTAATTCTGTCACATAAATCATTTTGGAAATATTACAATTACAGAAACTGTTGCACTGCCTCTATGCTGACACTTTGCTTGCTTTTGAGAACTTTTGTGGACTAATACTGCTCTTGTGAGTAGCTATGGCAGGATGTTGGTGTATGTGGGATTGACTTTAAAGTAAATGTAGTTTTCACATTGTATTGAAAGCAAAGGAGGACAGTTGCAAAAGTGTGGCTTATTGATGTGCCATCAATACTTTCTGAGCAACAACTGAAGTTTAAGGCACAAAAAATAAGCTTTTATCAGGTTTTAGCTAAACAGAGAATATTTGTTTCTGTGATCAATTTATTATTGGTTTTAGTGTTTTCATGGAATGTGTTGACAATAGGAAATGGAGAACATCAAAGTGCACTGAACAAAATCAGCAATAGCTGCTTAGTATCAAAGCCATATTGTATACTGAACGACAGAAAGTGATGCCCAGGCCATGAATCTATCATTTTGTTTTTGGCGTATATTCTCTTCCATCTCATTTTCAACCATTTCATTGTATATACTTTTACCTGGGTGTCTTATACTCCTCTTAATCCAATTTTAACATTACTTGAAAAATAAATGTCACCCATGACACTTCTCTGGCCTGGCTGTCTAGTGAAAAGCGGTCCAGGCCTGGGCTCGGTACTCATCCCTATCCTGCCTGTAATTGCTTCATTAGAGCCTCAGCAGTAGCTCTGCCTGGTAGCTAGGGAGATTTAATAAGAGCTCTGAGGATGCTCTCAGACTCTTGCGCCTGGGCTGCTAGGATATTGCTGTGGAATTTCTAATAACCGGGCTCCATTCCAACAAAGACGAAAGAAGAAAGTCAAAGCACATCAAACTAAGTACACCCCTGGATCCCTTCAGTCTAGCACAAGACACAAACACAGCTCTCCCAAGCCTTTTTTATTGTAACTACATCCCCGGCGGCTACTGTTTCTTAAACCACTGAGGGTGTAAAACAGAGTGGAGAGTGGATTGGTCCGTTTTCTGAGAGATGAGTTTCAGTTAGATGCAACCAGATGAAGTAATGGGCTCATATAGAAGAATCACACAATAAAACTATGCTTTACTCCTACCCGTTTTCAGTCTATTCCTATATACACTGGCAAATAACATTTGAAAACATTGACACACTTATCTATTCTTATGATGTTCTGTTGGTTTTATTCAATCAAATGGTTGTAAATGTATCACAATTCATCATTAAACATATTTGAGCACAGAATCAAATTTAGATGTTTAATTTTACTTTCATCAAAAAATACCCTTTGCAGTCACTCCCCAACAAATCTCGGGCATTTTACTGATCATTTTTTGCAGATATTCAGGTATGATTTCTTCCAAGGCCTATTGCAGCATTTCCCAAAATTCTGTTGTTCTGGCAAGTAGTGTTCCAAACTCTGTCCTCAGTCCAACCTCTCTCTTACCAGGTCGACCTAATATTAAAACAGTAAACCTAATAAATACCTAGCAAAACATACATAGTATGTTATATATATATATATATATATAAATATACACACATACTCTTTTCATGAGATAATGAGAGGACATTTTATCTTCCGTTTTTCCTGTATTGGGGCTGCCCTGAAAATACTCTCTTAGTACCTTTCTTTCCTTTTTAAAATGCGTTTGCTATAATAGAACTGGCTGTGGTGAAAGGTTCACTCTGATTATTGTACTTGTTTTAAGCATCCAGGATATAGATATGAACTCTTAAGTAAGTAAGGGCTATAAAAGTTCAGTAAACGTTCTTCTTTCCTTCTCCTGCATTTAAGACGCTGCCTCTTGGGTTAATTTCAGCTGACCTGAAGGTACCTTCATACATATGTGAAAATCGTTATTTTCTCAGTATTTACTGTAGAGATGACGCAAACACTGTTGAGCTAGTCTGAAACAATTTTATATTGAAGCGACTGATGGTAGTCAACAACAGCTGATTACTTAAATCAGTCTTTGTGATCTATGAAATCAGTGTGCTCTAACCTAATTTTGCGCTACAATTTTATATCTTTCTTTGCTACTATTTTCCATGGCTAGGGTGGTTGTTTTACAATAAGTAAAAATAAATGCCATTATGATACTCGGTAGCACATGTTCCTCTAAAAAGACAAAACAAAAAACAACCAAAAAAATGAACAATAGTTCTCCTGTTCCTGAATTCTCTGGCTGCGCTGCTGCTGTTTTCATGTTTACAAATGTCTGTTTTCTTTGTATCTACCATAAAGGTCAGTGTCAGTGATGATAGTTTGGATCCACTGATGCCACTTTAAATTAGAAAGAAAGTTGAGAAATGCCTGTAGGTGCAATTTCAAATTCCATACTTAATACAATAGCAATTTAAGAATTAATTTTGCTGCTGTACTCACTGCATTTCCCACTGGATAATGTCATCAGCCAAATGCTTAAAATGTGCATTTAAAATGGGGAAATGACAGCTGGAGAAGTAATAGAATAAATCCTGTAGGCAGCTGCAGTTGGTATTATTCAAAAAGCCAAGGAGAATAGTAAGGTGAACATTAAATTATAGCAGAAAAGTGTACTTTTGAAAGAATATGCCAGCCATTTGTAACATAATCAACATCATAGCATTATGTAGTATTATTGTAATCAAATTTTAAGGTTCATGAGCTGTTTTTTATCTTTGATTTGTAAGTGTATCATCTATATATTTATCCTGACAATCATTATGAAATCACCCATCAAACCAAAGCTTCAGTGTGAATTTCTTGCAGATTATAATGACCAATGCTTAGCCTGAACAAAAGTGTGACGTGTGCTGCTGTATTTACAGTTGGTCTTTACTATATATAGCAAACAGCATGTAGGATGGGGAACACAGGATGATGACCAGCATTTATGTGTATTTTATTTCATACAGGCTTTGTGAAAATAGCATATAACATGACCAGGGCAGTATGCAGTTTATATTTGTGAATGGCTTTTTTTTGTGCATTCATGCATGCATGTGTGCATGCACTGTATGCATGTTTGCACTTGAAAATATATATGTGCTTGCAAGCTGATTTCCATGTATTTTGCTTATGTGTGTCGTGTGTGTGTGTGCGCGTGTGGACGTCATACTCACGTGATAACCAGTGAGGTAGAGAACAGCAACGTTCCCAGCAGGCCACGCCGGCAATCTGCGTTCTTCCTCTGGCGTTGGTGCATCTCACCACCACAGTTGTCGCAGCAGCGGCACATACAGAAGAAGAGGCCGACTATTGGCATCAGAACGGCAAATAACAGGCCCACCGCCGCACATATTAGGAAGCCTATCTCGTAGTAGATGGCCTGGGGTCAGCAGGGGAGGAATGAGATGAAAAATGAAAGCCAAATAGTTAAAAGAACGGAGGGGTGAATATTGAAATGCAATGAAGATAGAAATGGGGCCATCAGAAGTGAAACAGGAAAAAAGGAGATGAAAATATACAAAGGGAAAATAAGGTGGGGGTTGTTGAGACAAAACAGGATTGGATCAAGAGAGGAGAGCAGATGAGTTGGCGAGTGAGGGAAAGAAAAGAAAGGATATATTAACAATGGCATACAGGAGAAGAAAGAAGGATGCACAGACAAGGGAGAGAATAAAATGAGCAACAAATCTATAAATATGTGGTAGGATCTCACTGCAGGAATTTCTCTAGTCTTTGTCCAAAAGGGATTTGTGGATAAACAATACACACAACACTGCTCACTGCTGGAGAATCCTTGCTTTGCTTCCAATTCTTAAACACCACAAGCCAATTCAATAATTGACTTTTTAACTACATTGTTGCACAACATAAATACCAATACTCTCTCACAGTATCTGGGGGGATGATGGTTCTGACATACTCCACTGCAAGCTAGTTGAGTCTTAAGCTGGGGATATAATTCCTGTTAACTACATGTGTGCCTACACAACATGGCGCACTCGCATAACCTGCGTTAATTTGAGGTGTTGTGCACATAGTCCAAAATTAACACTACTTGTATGTGAGGTGCAATTCTGCGTAACTGGTGGGGCAGTATCAAAGGAACTCAGAAACACATTTGAATCACCATCAATCATCATTGAAGGTCATAAGGAACAAATTCCCCTGTCTGTCAGGGATGGTTAGGCTCTAGTCTGCCCCTTGTGGCTTACATCAACTGAATTTAACATATGGCTTATTTTTCTAAGCGATGCAGACGAAACCTCCTAAAAACGGTGTTAATCTCAGTTGTGTGTTTGTTTTCGGCTTACATCGTTTTTAACAAGTAGCTGATCCAAATAAGACTTTGTTTTGTAGAGTACTGCACATCTATGGCCCAAAAGTGTGTATGTCAGAGTGAAAAATAATTTGGGGGGGGTATGGTCTGTAAATGTCCCCATAAAGGCGTAGCCCATAGCTAACCCAACAGCTCCGAAATTGGATTATTAGACACGATATGTTTGTATTTTATATAAATACAATCACCAGACTTTGCATATTTATGAAGAGAAAGGAGCAAAACCAACAGCGTGCACTATTTTACTAATGTCACAGACACTGTCCTCAGTTGCACCCTTAGTCGTGCTATTTTTCACAGGTGTCATAAAGTTTTCATGCGATTTAGTACATGCAAACCTTTAGAAACTCGGGCCCAAACTACTAAGGGTGTGTGAACAATGAGTAAATGACAAGTATATCCCCGGCCTTACAGTGAACAACTGTTGAAGGTTTTTTCCCCCAATACTGCAATCTGCACTGAGAGGACAGCAAAACAAAAAGAATGATGGGAAAATACTCAAAGGAGTCAGGGACATCGATGCAGCCCTGTGGTGCAGTTTTTCCCACTCTAACGAGGGGGAAAGACAGCATTTCTGATGAAAAACCTGCTTCAATAGGAATGGACTACAAGGCAGTTTGTGCACTGCATAAAAACTTAATCCTAAGAAGAACATTAAACCTGCACAGATTTTCACGAAACAAGAAGACAAATCAGCCCCTGGGGTGAGATAATTATACCTGTTTCAATGAAGTTCACATTTTTTGATGATTTTCATTGCAAAAAGTCAGTTTGACAAAAATAAGGTGCATCACCAATTTTCTGCTGAGGAGATCACAGGTGTTTAAGAAACCATAAAACTGCTGAAATTATCTTTTAGCAGTGGCAGGATTCTGTCACTTGGCTCAAAATAGGATTTTAATGACAACCTCTGAGCTGTAGTTTTGTAGCTAAAATTAAGGACTATAAATGGTCTTCTATAATGTGAATTTACAGGCAACAAAAATTTTGTCTAAACAATGAAACTAAACAGCTATAGATCCTACCTTCATGGAGGTAATATCAATTTATCCACTCTATTTGTATCAACAAGGATGGTCCATTAATTAGAAACACTTCTCACCACCACTTCTCACCAAATGTATTAAACTGCATTAGTTTTAGGTAGACGAAGCTAATAACCTGGAAAATCTGTATACATTACTTGCCAAACTAGATTAATACATTGTTGTAAAGCTTAATTGTTAAGCTTGTAAAACATATACCATATGATATCAGGCAGCATGACATTTTCTAGATAATAGTATCTGCAGTGAACAATTAGCTTCTACAGATTAGGGGGAAATAGGAGCGTTAATAGGAGTGTAATGAGGTCAAAGAGCCAGTAAAATGCGGTGAAGTCCATTAACAATAAATGCAAGGACTATGCAAGAGTAAGCAGAGGGATGCTGACTGTTTTATAGTTTAAGATACCTTTACTTTTTAAGACAGCTTGGGTGCATATTTGAATTATAGGTTTGTGGAGTCACTGGATAATCAGCTATGAAATCTGCACATCCCCATAATCACAACACCTGAGTCCTCAACTTTCATTGAATATTGGAAATATTCAAGGTAACTCGATTTGTTACAAATTTGTTGTCAGAAATCGAGATCATCAAACTGCTGCTGTTGGCATGTTCTCAGTAGCTTCTCTTTATGTAATACAGCACTCCTACTTAATCTGCCTGTATCTAAACCACCTTCAGCACAGGCTTTAGAAACTGTAAAATTTGAATAGGGCATTGATAATTCCTACACTGTGTGTAACTTGTCACAATGATGTTTAATAGCTTTGTGTTATGAAAGGATCGAAGCAGCAGTGCTGTCACTGCTCCTCATGGACAATCTCCCAGCTGATTTTCACAAGCTTAATTGCCCTCTTAAGTCAATGACCCTGTCTTCTTCAGGGGCCTGATTCTTTTGCTTTTTAACATACAGGCCAAAAAGAAATCACTTATGAACTTGTCTGAGAGGAATCTTCTTTACTTCATACAATCTCTGTGCAAACTCAGAAATTAAGTGGTGAGGTTAATCCAAACTCTAAAAGCTAGTGTTTAGACAAGTCAGCCTTCTGGCTGTGTCAAGAACAAAATGTAAAATATTTAGAGAAAAAAAAAGGCCATCAGCCGCACCCTTTCTAACCTTAAGGAATTTCAGGGTCAGTGGAAACCAGGGAAGATGCAGAAAGGCGTGTGTGTGTGTTTGTATGTGCGTTCTGTCATCCAAAAGCACCAATGTCAGCCCAGTTGTTGAGGACATTGTGCAAAGCTGAACGCTTGCACTGTCATTCTGCTTCTGGGCTCTGCTTGTTATTGGATGAATCTTCACCAAAAAAAGGTCGAAAATGTTTCATTTTTTTCCACGACCACTCTTCAAGGGCCTGCAGCTCGGACTATTTTTGGACTATAGCCATTTCTTGGCAAGTGCCCAAAAGAAGAAGGTGACCCTCCCATAAGAACAAACTGGATGCAGAGGTGGCAGCGTGTCTTAGTGGTGAAAAAAAAGATGTAATGCCTCTTATGTCCTACAGCAAGTGATGTTACCATAAACTGCTCGTTCACTATAAGATGAATATCTGAGATATAGGAGCCTTTGTGAATGAATTAACATCATAGGTCATTGTACTTTTTAATTTGTGATTCTGGTCCCCATCCTGTTGCCTAGTTGCAAATTGGTTTGGGAGAGGAACATATGGGAGTGTATAACATCATATTCTTAATTTTCAAACTAGCTAGAGAATGTCTGCACCCATACAACCTCAGAAGTCTCTTTTTACACTTTTAATAAAACAGAGATGAAAAATTAATTGCATAGTGTAACCTGTAGCTCTGTGCATATGACAACATCTTAGAATCTTTGAATGAGCACACAACTGACCACAGCTGGAGTACTTAAATCCCTTTTATGCAGACTTTCTTTCTAAAGTACTAAAGTAATAGATAAGAATATGGCTGAGCTAAAGCAGTTCTGTAAGACAGAATTGTCCATTCCTCCTGAATGTCATGCAAATGGAATGAAAATGGATAGTATTGTTTTAAGCTGTGCACTTAATATTTGTAACTGTATATTTGTGAGGGGCCAGCATATATACTCCTATGCTGAGGTTTTGTTTTGATGATTTCCTAAACAATGAGTTCTTTTGAGGACAGATGTTTCATGAATCTCTATGAAGCTGTGGTGTGGTGAAGTAGTGATGCATACTGTATGTTAGTGGTCCAAATCAGTGTGTGAAGTTTTATGGTTGAAGAAAGAGTTCAGCCAACATCAGATTCTGTGTGTGTTCATGTGTGGCTTGCTGTGGTTTGGGTGGATATCAGAGCAAATATTGAGAAGAAAATAACATAGCTAATGAATAGTTTCATTTCCGTACGACCACAGGTTTAGACTAACGGGCACGGCTGCAAAACTTGTATTTTGTATTTATTTCATTGTGGATTGATGTGGAGATGATAGGAATGTGCTGATGTGTGTTACATGTTATCCTCAGAACCACAAGTCTTGAGTAGCCAAGTAGTAAAACGGAGGGTACTATGTTACGTTAACTGAAGTAGAGTAACATTTTACTGGTACAAAGGAAAATCCCCTGTCTAAAACTTCAAATTTGATTTGAGTGTACTAACCATAGTCAGTGATTCAGTCAGCATTGTTACTTCTCAGTGAACATAAAAACTAATATATTAGGACACACCTTAAGAGACTAAGCTAAAGTGTGAATTTCAAGTTGTTAGGTGAATGAGATGGATGGGTGAAAGTCATAGAGCTGCACAACTAATTGTGTATTAATGTGTCAACAATGTATAAAAACACAACTATTATTTAACCAGAATTGTGCAGCCCTAGTGACTTGGGACAGTGGAGCAGGATGACACCAGGGTTGAGTTGGATTTAAAATCCAGTTTGCAGATTTTACCTGAAGGGTCAGCACTATGTTCTCTGGCTGAGTGAGGCCAGATCAGAGTAGACCAGATGAGGAGGGCATGCAGAAAATAAAGGCAACACAGCATCAAAGAAAGGACAAAGCCACAAAACAAAAACATAAGGATGAAATAGAACAACAAAAGCAAAAATGAAATAATCCAACACTGGCATGCATGTTCACCTAGCTGCATATTTTGACAGTATGTAACACACAGACACCAAATTCCTTATAATTTAAAAAGGGCACAGAGTTGGTCAAGGAGCTTAACAAGTTTGAGTATGCTTATAAAAATTCACCTGAGGAATCTCTGAATTCACAGGTTGTGCCAGAAGCAATTACCATTTTTCATTCTGGGGTTCCAAGAAAAACAATGTCCTTGTCTTGACTTGTAAAAGCTATTTTCATTTTGCTTTAGAAATGTCACAAACTATAGAGTTTCTCATTTCTTCTGTAATTGATATCAGATATTGTTAGCTACATCCAGTCAGGAAAAGCATAATGTAATAAGATGGTCAAAAGCAAAAGCCAGACAATCATTTTAACAGACACATGCACACACACACACACACACACACACACACACACACACACACTTACCTTTTGATATTCAGTCTGAATGGCTCCAAACTTGTCCTTTGCCAATTTGACAATAAGATCTGCAACAGCACAGAGAAAACAAACACATGAAGAAAGCTGTTGGTGTTTTTCTGATATGAAAGTAACATGCACAGTTCATACCTTCATTCAGCAAAGTGCTGTGAAAAAGTATTTGGCCACTTCCTGATTTTTTTTTTTGTCACACTTAACCCAATTAAATACAACATGCAGTTTTTAAATGATGATTTATTTTTTAAGTGAAAAAGCTGTCCAAACCTGCCTGGCCCTATGTGGAAAAAGTCATTGCCCCCTAAACCTAACAACTGCTTGTGCCACCCTTGGCGGCAACATCTGCAATCAAACATTTTTGATAATGAGTAAAAGATCTCAAAAAGCAACACATCATGGCGTGATCTAAAATTCAAGAACAGATGAGAAACATCAACACAGTAATTGACTCAGAATCAGTCTGGAAAGGGTTACAAAGCCATTCCTAAGGCTTTGGGACTCCAGCAAACCACGGTGAGAGTCATTATCCACAAATGCAGAAATCTCGGAACAGTGGTGAACCTTCCCAGGAGGGGCCAGCCTACCAAAATTACTCAGAGAGCACAACAATGATTCATCCAGATAGCCATAAAAGACCTGCAAGCCCCACTTGCCTCAGTTAAAGTCAGTGTTCATGATTCAACAGTAATAAAGAGACTGGGCAAAAATGGCATCATGGGAGAGTTCCAAGGCGAAAAACCCTGCTCACCAAAAACGACACAAAGGCTCATCTCACATTTGCCAAAAAACAACTTGATTATTCAAGACTTTTGGGCAAATATTCTGTGGACTGATGAGACAAAAGATGCACTTTTTGGAAGGTGCGTGTCCTGTTACATCTGGTGTGAAATGAACACAGCATTTCATAAAAAGAATATCATACCAAAAGTCAGACATGGTGGTGGTAGTGTGATAGTCTGGGGCTGCTTTGGAGCTTCAGGGCCTGGATGACTTGCCATAGCTGTCCAATTTGCTGAAATGTCATTGCAGCAACTCAAAATTGTACTCAGTAGATTGTATGGCCCCCATGTGCTTGAATGAATGCCTGACAATGTTGGGGCATGCTCCTTATGAGATGACGGATGGTGTCCTTGGGTATCTCCTCCCAGATCCTCAGGCCACCCTCATGAAGTCTGTTTCTAATGGTTTGGTCAGAGACATTCATGCCAGTGGCCCGCTGGAGGTCAC
>JAUMHL010000002.1:20398572-20418782 GCA_032362345.1 Sandelia bainsii | reverse complement strand
TTGTTGGCTTTTGTTTCAATAAATAGTTTGAGATGAGGAAATCACCATTGCATGCTTCTACTAAAATGCCCTACTTTTATGATAAAATATCACTGTAGTGTGAACTTTTTACGTTTTCTATAAATTTCATCCGAAAGCCAAATATCCCTAACTTTTTGTGAGTAGTGTATGTATTTAACTCTTAGACAGGTCCTTTTATAGAAAAGGCCCATCACACTGGCCTGTCTGGAATAAAGGAAATAAAGACCAGCGAGAACTAAAAGAAAAATAAATGTAAATAAATAAACTGACGAAGGAAACTCAAACTAAAATAGAAAAATCAAGCAAATGAACACCTACACTGTTTGGCATGTGAAACCGAGTGAAGTGCAGAATCACTGCAGCAATTAGAGCTCAGTCACCAAGATGAAGCTGGAATTAAACACTTTACCACTTTAATCACTACATATGTCATTCCAATATGTTTTGCAGTTGAGGCGTGTTGACACCCAGGATATCGTCTGACACCTTCGGGAACTGTCACTGGGCCTCAGGCTGTGATCAGACACAAGGCTTTTCTCAAGGTGTTGCTGTGAATATCTAGTAACAGAAAGAACTAAAAGCATGTGAGCAGCAGTTCTTCATCCTTGTTGCTATGCAACAACAAAAAAAGTAAAGTATTTTTAGATAATGTATTTGGCATTTTTGTGTTTACTAGAAGGGTATTTACTAGAGTGTTGTATATATGTATGAAAGTATGTCTGTGAACATCGCAGAAATATTTCTACGCATTTTGTTCACAGATATGTATGAAAGTGTACAAGAAAGAATTGGAGAGAGGAACATGATACAACAGTGATCATTGGTCAACAATTCCAACTACGCTACAAGGCACATCACCACCTATAGGTACTGCCCATTGATTTGCAAGAAAACCGGTATACTAGTCATAATGAGTACTCACCCTGACAGTTAGACAGCTTATATAGTTCTGGAGGAGCTTTGTTAAGTTAAGAAAATAACTCCTTACTTTGTGTTTGGAGAATATTTAACAGTGTTGAGTTTTGGGTGCTTTGACTACAGAGGGTGCTGATGCAGCTAAGGTTGTAACTGGTTTAAACATCAGGGAGGAAGAGGAAGAATACCTTAGACACTTTAGCAGTTTAGAAACAACAGTAACAGTTTAGCTAGCTGACAATCCATAAACTGACAAAATCACATAACTTCCCTGTATACATACAGTAAGAGACCAAAGTTTTGGAGCGCTCATTCTTGCCACCACCTCACCCATGCAGTGGTTGTTGATTAGAGATCAGATATATACACAAGAGCTTGTGTGCCTTCTGTATGGTTACACTAAAATTATTGGTGTTTCCAGCTAACACAGGAAGAACAGTCAATTTCAGTGTAATAACAGTTATTGTAAAAACAGTTTTGGTGAACACCAAAACAACTGCACCAAGACCCCCAAAAAGAGGCGGTTTCAATCCGAATCATCCAGTGAATTTGGGTGCGGTCCTCCTGGTGAGAAAGCCTACCGAACCAAAACAGGGCCAAAAGCTGTGAATAGCATAATTTGAGGGCAGTGGATTATACTTTATATAGATATTAATTTATTTCATTAGTACGCCCAAAACATACATTTAAACTGGGCCTCACTCACTTTGCCCAAAATGCACTACTCTCAAAAAGCAACGTAGGAAGGCTGGATTAAACATGTCATCCTGCCATGCACACTGACATCTCTGACTCCCATTTCCTTTTTTCCTGTTTTCACACACCCAGCTCTTGAAACCCTTCCAAGAAGATAAATCTGATAGGTCACAATTATGATAGGAGACAGGCGATAGGACAGAAAAAATATCTTGTTTTATATTTTCTAGCTTGTGTTTTCTTCCTATAAAATACTGAACTTATATATGGCTCTAAAAAGCAATAAAATGTGTAGGAACAGTCCAAAAAGGAAAATCTCTCTTCGTTCTATCTCACAAGTATTGCATTCATTTTAGGAGGTCAAAAACAACAACAAAAAGCAGTTTGAGAAGAATAGGTATAGGTGATTGTAACAAAACCTTGTTATGTGCATCCTTAGATTTGGTGGAAGAATTAAACATAGGTAACCTACAACCTACAGTTGGTTATTCATATGTTACAAACAACATAAAATATTAAAATCAATTGATAATGAAATGACTGCCACTTCTTAGTACCCCGATTTATACATTAAATCAGATTGATTGTTATGGTCAGGCTACAAATGTGTTATTAACCTTTTCTTTTAAAAAGACAGCAGTTTTGTAGTGTTGTTCTTCACTAAATCCACTCTTCTGACAAATGTCTTCCAGTGAATGTCAGAACACCAGTGACTTGACATTTAGCTGAAATGTTTCTGATAAAGGAAAACGTGTGTGCGTGCGTCTCTGTCTCTGTGTGGCTGTTTGCATCAGAGCAGACTTCCCATGAGCTTGGTTTAAGAAAAACGCCTCTGCACAAGGTGTAAACACTGTGTTACCATAGAATCTGTAACTATGGAAAGGGAATCAGCTTTAACTTTACACAACCAAAAGACAGAAGGAGAGCCCACACACTCAAACTACGAGGTGGAAAATATTTAATTTAAAACTTCATATTTTACATAAATGTCTTGGTAACAATTCTCTTACCAGTGATTTTTTACATAATTACACTGATTGAGCAGTTTAGAGTGTGTGTGTGTGCCTCTGTCGGCATCCATGACGGTTTAACTAATAAAAAAGGTATTGGCTGGACTACAGACCTGCCGTGACAAGTTATTTCGTGTATTTAATTTAGAAAGAATATTCCTGTGGTTTCGATCTCACTAAGAATGAAACCACCGGATGTTAGATATTTATGTTAATGCTTCAAACAAGACAGGAGGTTGTGAATTTTTCCATCTGTGTACATACAGTGTATATGTGTGGGTGTGTGGAAAGCACTTTACTTTGCCCCTCCATGTAAACAGCTGAGTCTCTTGACAACATATACAGCTGGAGTCTCACACTCCATTTAACTTTCATACAGTAGCCTGATGAACCTATGATTAAGATGCTCGTAGAGAAGAAACTAACATGCAAATCTCATATCTGATCAGGTGCAGTGTGTCTCACACGCACAAACACATGCAGATATGTAGATTCTGTGGGCACACTTGCTGTTTTAATAACCTTGACAGCCTTCCCTCCAGTGGAAATCACATTGATGGGAATAAGTAAATGACAGATGGACACACGCAAACACATGCAGTTAAAAATAAATCAATCGTGACATGGCGACAGACTCTAATAAAGCGTGTTATATTGCAGAGGGACTGACTACAATCCTATCCACCGACTTTCGAGAAATGTCAGTATGAATCCTGTGTACTGAATAATAAACTCAAAAGAGTGATATGCCTACAGATATCTATGTGCAGTAATCCTTTGCCTGTTACAATACAGTATTTCTTCATTTGGCCGCGAGTTTCTGTTGTACTGTGAATGTATTATAGTTGAATAGTAGTGAATAAGATAATGAGTATTTTGCAAATGGTTGTTCTCAACAGTACTCTAAACTTAAACTTAATATTGACATTATATCCGTAACATTATGATTTTTTTTATCTGACAGTGTATGCTTATTATTCCATAAACCTTTACACTTAAATTAACCATTAGGCATCTTGCAGTTGTTTTTTCTGGGTTTCATTAGAACCTCTGTGTCACTGCTGTGCTTCTTGGACTGTTAAACAAAATCTAAATTACCCTCCCTCATACATTTAGGACATTAAAATTGGAGGCTGAGTCAAACAATTTTTGTAACTTTCTGAAACTCACAATCTGACACTCGCACCCACTTCACGCAGCAACTTTGGCAGCTGTGTGCAGGTGAGAAAGTCAAAAGGATTTGAACTTTTCTCTCAAGCTCTCTGTTTTCATTCTTCACACAGCTACTTCTGTCTCTTTTTGTGTGCACCTTTATCCCCATTTGTATGATTCATTTTGATGAGACTACAAAGACACTCAAAAGATAAAACTCTGCTTCCTTGATCTCTTTAGATCAAGGAGGTAGTGTGATGCATACTGGAGGAGGTTAGGATGGTAAGCTTGCCTCTGCCTTTCAATACTGAAGACATGGATACTTTGATTACATTTCAAAATCTTCTGAAACTCTTTTTTAAAAAAGATATACACTGTACTTAATAAAATAAACAGACATAGCTTGGTGATGAGAGGCCAGAGTTAGTTCAAGAACCTGAGAACCCAGTCCCAAAATTCAAAATAACAACTATGACACCGGCGATTTGATCCCCAACATTTTTATGTTTCACCATCCTTGGGCAACACACTGAACCCGAAGTTGCCCCAGCACCTAAGCTGGCAGCTAGACCATTTCAACCATATTTAAAATAGATAAGCTATAAGAACCAAGAAAGCTTATGATTACATACAGATGTATATTCAGGATGTTAAACTGGTATTATTAGTCCAGGCAACCAAACACAACCCAGAGTTTCCAAGCATCTTAAACTGGCTACAAGCCTGCTATTCTGACCTCTAGGTTAAGTGGTTAATTGTGAGTCCAGGGACAAAGGGGCAAACCATCTAAAGTGGAGTCTAGTTGGCATGTTGACCGCTGGACAGCCAAGAGGATTGGGGCTACAGTCTGGCCCAGGTAGATAACGTCCCAGATTACCATCAGCTAGTCAGGGCTAAAGCCATGCTGTGTGACAGGAATGGTGACCTGCAGACTGTGAGGACTGGCCAATCACAGGAGACAATCTAACATCAGCCTACAGACAGTTAACATGAGAGAAAAAGACATGCAGCGTAGAGCAGAACTTCCTCAGGAAAGCTGTACAAAAAACCTTCCTGTTTATTTTAGCCATTTAGCTGATCCAGACAGCTTCACAATGTGCATCAGTTCAGTAGATCAGTGCATGGATGTCACACATAGACATAAACACACATCTTAATCAAGATTCTCAGTTTATCCTGCAGTGTTCATTAATTATGTGTAGGGCTCATACATTCATGTAATCTTGCATTTTTTAACAGTCTAAATTATCAACCAATAATGCTACATTTCTTGGTGTAGTACAGTTCTGCCATGGATGCGTAGACACAGCTAATGGCATGTGTGAAACAGTTGCAGTGTAATACTATATTATTTCCCACAGAATTCCATTTTATTTGTGGTGGTGGTGGCTGACCACACTGGGGTAGGAGGAGTGACAGGGTGACAACCTGGTGTACATTCCAACACTACACAGTGAATTTATTCTGAGTTTATCAGATATTCGTGCCAAAGAACAGCCTACTGACTTTTCTTAGTTTCCAACAGCTACTTGCTTTAAACATTGAAGGTCCCGATTCTGAACTAGTAGTTGGTCTCGATATACTGTCATATGAACAATCGAACCGGGAGAAAGTGGCATGAGATCACCCTCTGATTTTACACCCAGTATAAAAGACACCCAATCTTCTGTGATTGTTCAGTGTTACCTCCTACCTCATGTAGACAATTTTTTGCTACATACAGCGGTTTTGTATTGAAGCCTGTCTCTTCCTCAACATGCATTAGTTAACGACAGCTGATCTGACCTGCTGTTTGACATTTTAAGCAGCAAACAAGTAACCTACAGGCACGTAGTAAAGAAAATGTCTTCTAGTTAATGGATCATGGATGGCGTTGTTCTTTTAAACAGATTTAAAAAAAAAGGGTGGCCAAATATACTTTAGTGGCTGTTAATACTTTAGGATGGGCCATTCAAGTAAAAACTATATGTGGGGAAACACAGCACTAATTGGACCTAATGGGCAAATACAGTAAATATACTTTTATTCTCTGAGAAAGGTTTCTGCTGCTTAAAAATTGTTCGTGATATACTCTGCTCCTAAATCTAATTTATACATTTTCACGATTCCTTACATCTGATGTATTACCTGTTGCTGAAGCAATTTACTACCTATACCCGTTTAATACTTCTCAGTTTCTCAGGAAATGAGAGGGAGGCTAAGACGGTCTCTTGTTTCTTGTTTCTCATGTACCGTCATCCATGTACCACGGCACCATGTATCGTGTGTAATGTACTAGTCAAAACTGAAGAGTAGTGATACCAAAAAGCATGACTAGTATTAATAAAATCCCTAATAATACCGTCAATATTCTTGTGGGTTAACCAGCGCCAGTTCCACAGATCCTAAACCAATTAGGATCAATACCACTTTCTTCATTGAGCGTATGTGACACATAGCTTGTCAGTGGGCCCATTTACATGCACACTAAAAATCTGATCATTATCCAATTTCTGGAGTTATCAGATTAATAATTGATCATGTAAACAGCATTATCTGATAGGCCTTATCTGATAACGGCAGTTATCTGATTATGAGAAATCTGATAAAGACACCTGAATTTCTCTCCAATACTCAGATATCTTTGTGCATCTATACGCGTTAATCTGATTTATTTCGTTTTTTTACATCTGCGCATCTGTAAAAAGAGAAAAAGTCGTAGCAAATTGAAGTGACATAGTGACATTGTGAGCGGAAAACAAAAGACAACAAACGGAGCAGATGTTTGCTGTATGAAAGCCAACCGTCGTTTTCTCCTCGTGGACTATAAACGAAGGACAGCAGAAGCGTGCAGCTTATTTTTCAGGTCTGTTAGCTCCCACATTAGATGTTGCCATGTTCCACAAGACAAGACCAGATGTTTTGAAAATAACAGGAAGTTTGAGTCTTACGTCGCTACGTACGTCTGAAAGAAAGCCGATAATGAACTGAAACATTTTTCAATTATCGCATTTCTGAAGTATATCTGATAAATCATGTAAATCATGTAATGTAATGTTATCATGTAAATGGGCCTAGTGAGAGCTAAATTTCATGCCCTAAAAGTCCTCAAAGCTGTGACATAGCCATGTTTCCCTGATACATCCCATCCAAAGGAACAGTCTCTGTTCTGCAGAGTGAAGGCTCAAGGATCTTGTGAAGTGTGATGTGATGAGCGACACTGGGGCTAAGTGCCATCCTCAGAGTAGTCGACTCCAGCGTTGGAAGGTTGACCCCTTACCGCCACACATCTGCAATTACAACTCGCCCTGTCCCCATAGTCAACTCGGTGCAGGCACCATCGCCCTCACCAATGAAGCGGAACAAAGGGACAGAGAATGCACGATTTGCCATTCATACAGCAGGACTGAGCTGCTCGCATCGCCTCGCCCTCACCTCTCCCAGGCCTGACCCAAATATGATGTCTCCCGATGAGACACGGCTTTAGCAGCACCCAGGGAGTGGCAGCTCTTGCTCCATTGTCTCTATTTATCAATTTAAATTTTCCTTTTTTTTCTTTCATGCTTCTTTAAATAAGCTGATATCTTCTCAGCCTTTCTTGCTCTAGTAATCTTTTGATTTCTGTCTCTACCTGTGTTTTCACTCTAACTTTGCCACATTTCTCAGAAAGCTGGGTGCTTAAGCTGATGGTGGCATTATAATATTACCTTGAAATGTCTCAAATGTTCAACTTATCTTAATGCCACAGCTCTTATCAGCCTTTACTTAGTCTGCTAATATGCCAGCTCCTAGTGAAGCAAGCTTTCTAAGTGAGATGCATCTCTTTTCAGCTGTCTATTGATCGACTTATTCTCGTTTATAATGTAAAAACACACTTGCACTTGCTGAGACTTCATTAAATGGCTTTTAACTTTAAAATATCATGTCACGTAACATGTAGTAATGAATTCACGCAGTGCTTCTTTACTCATTCTTCTTCAGTTTTGTCTTTGCAGCAAACTAAAAGTAAACATCAATGGAAGAATCACCTCTGATTAAGAGACCAATCAATTGAATGACATATATACTAGCAACCAAACCAAACGCACAACTACTGCACTGACAAAATCAATACACAAAAAACTTCTTGTGGGTAATTCACATGCCAATGCGTCTGGCACAAAGAAAGCTCTGTTTGTTTGTATGACACCTTGTTTTGAATTCCCATTTGAAAGAAAAATGCATTTATTCTATACTGACTTACCAGATACAGAAAAGGAAACAGCATGGTTGACAAAAGAAGTAGAAACTGACTGATCAACACCTGCCGCTTTAGTGGAATTTTATTTGTAAAACTCTGGTGAATCACATAATTTAAATGTGATTCTAGTTTGACGCAAGTGAATGTTTTGCACAAGTTGGTTAAAATAGCAAATGTCCATCAACTGTTCTTTTAGACATTTTCTATCATAACTAAAAAGTCCTACTTACTTACTACAGAATTTTCTGAAGTAAAGACGTGATGAGGGGGAAAGTCTTAGACATTTGCTCCATGTTAAAACGGCACGGCTACGTCCAGACACCTTACTGGTCCCACCGTGTAGAGTGTGTGGTTATTTATTTATTTATTTTTGACTTTTTATCACCTTTTTTATTAGCACGTCATCTGGTTTAACGGTGTATGACAAGGGCACACTTTGGGATATTGGAAATCGGTGCTCCAGTACTATTTAGAAACTTTTTCAACCCGATCCGTCATGGCCGACACATTGTATTGTTTACATCTCCTGATTCTCTTTCATGGGATATCTTATATTTGTTTATACTGTTATTCTAATGTTTTAATCTTAGTTTATAAAAAAATACAAATAAAAAATCTTAAATCTTATCTGACCTCTGACCTTTTTATTATTTTATTACTAAAAGTACCCGCAGTGCCATGTTACTGATAAACAAAAACTCAGTGAACCCATAAACAGTAAAGGCCTCATGAGTGATAATACATGTTCACAGAAACATAAAGACTTAATGGACTTGAATAGCTCCATACAACTGTAACAAATCCAACAGTGCCATCATCTAGGATGAGCTCTCAGCTTGTCGGTGATTTAAAGACCACATTCTCAAACTTAAATTTGTCAAAGACAATGTGGCATCTTTAAGTCTTCTTTTCCACAGTTAAGATTTAGCATTGCCTAAAAAGTAAAATAAAAGTAAAACGTTTCCACTTTTCCAGGTAGGGTTAAGCTGCTATTAAATGGTGTTGAATTTAGTCCATGTCCTACATGTCTCCACAATGCCAAGGATAATACAAAAAAGTCCAAGCCGTATTTGCATTGTGGTCTTTAAATTTCCATTGTAGTGATGAAGGAAATATTAAAGCTGCTGACTGTGTCCTGTAAATTAATCCAGTTTTTTAGTGCAAAGAAACATATTTCTCTCACCTTACCTGCATATGCTTGTATAGTATACTGTGTGTGTGATAAGGTGACAGCTCGCTGTCCTTTAGATGGTTTTGGGGTTGCTACTGTTTTAAAAGTTACAGTTTAACTGCTATTCAGTGTTCCTGTTTATGCATCTGTCACATTTTTAAATGGTAGAATAATCATTTTGGATTGAAATGGTCCGTTTACAGCTGGCCACCTCATTTGTCTGGCTGTGTCTTGATGAAGGCTAATCCCAGATTTGTGAACTCATTTCATGAGTAACAACATGTAGCTAAAGGCTTTTTTCATATCTATTCACAAGGCTGCAGCTGCAGGCAAGGAATTAAAGTGGTATCATTACTTTTTTTATTTTGTGATTATGTAGCGTGATCAACTCACACAAAGCTGGGGCAACATGACAGTGTTACCAGTGTGTATCTTTTCTCCCCTTTAGCAAACAGCAAACACAGCAGTGTCACAGTCTGTCATGACAATTTATTTTAAACAGGTACTACACCCTAAATTATTTTTGTGTACTATACACATAATTACATAGAGTTATGTTGGCAAGTGATTATTTTTCCAAAAAAAATGAATTAATGTGTATAAAAACTTGGATTTTAGTTTGGACTTTTGTTTAGCAGCCCTGTTTAGCAGCCCTGCTTGTTTTCTAACCATCCTTGCACTTATAGCTTCTGATTGGCTGAACACACCAGTTCCAGGTAATAGCTTCACCCCAATAGTGACAACGTAGACCCGACTACTATATGGTGACAATTATAAAAGTCTTCAGAGTAGCTAATAGCACGTTTTTAGTAGTAAGTTGATTTTAAAATGGCCTATAGATAGTAATTTCTCTAGGTCACCATATTACATTTTCTACAGTCAGAGGTAGGTAGTAATGAGTTACATTTACTTGAGTAACTAAAAAAAAAAACTTAGAGTAGTAGAGTAGAGTAGTTTTACTGCACCATACTTTTTACTTTTACTTGAGTAGATTTGTGAACAATTAACGCTACTCTTACTCCAATGATCAGTGACGATCACATGACTTCGCTTCACTAATCAGACGTGGCAACAATAATCACATGACCCCGTTTCACCAATCAGAAGTAGCCATGCAGTCACATGACCACACACAAACTGTGGCGACATAGCGGCACAAACTCCTCACACATATTGGTGAAGATTCCCAGTCATCCAGGTGAATTTATCTGGAAGTTGAGTCATGACAACTGGACTACTTTCTTGTTAGGTTGAAACGGTTCACTACTCATCCAAGTAGATTCTTCAGTGTAGAACTCAACTTCCAGATATCTTCACACGTAGGCTACGTGACGTAGCAGTTCAAACATACATATGTTACCTACTGTAGGTATTGGTTTCAAAAGCTTTATATTGTTAGAAAGTGAGATTGGAAAAAAAATTTTTCTTGTGCCTTAATTTGTTACTTTGTAAAGATGTAATTTTTTTTTATTAATCATCTATTTTATTATTCGGAAATACACATTGCACATTATTTTATATTTTTGTCTGTCTGATTACATCATTTCTAAAAAATATATCAGACATTACAATCCGTTACTCAGAGCAGTCTTTTTACTATTACTACTACTTACTACTTTTCTAATATTTGTTGACATCTCCGTCTTGTGTCTGTGTTTGGCCATCAGGTAACACCTGTCCATTAGCATATTTCTCCAGTTGTGGCACATGGTTCTCCGCAGACATGAATAGGAATAAAATATAATAATCCCATGGCTCTTCTAGACTTTATATTCATATTGGAGGAAATGGATGAAATTCTGATACGTCAATTTGCAATGTTTGAAAACTAATCACTGTTTTAGTGCTTCTCCTTTTGTATGGGGAAAAATGCTTTTTACTATTTGAGTCGAGTGGTATGCAGTGCTGTGAAAAAGTATTTGCCCCATCCTGATTTTTTTATTTTTTGCCTATTTGTCACACTTAAATAATTAATTTCTTCATGAAACAGATTTTAATATTACACAAAGATAACCTGGGTAAATACAAAATGCAGTTTTTAAATGACCCAGACCATCACACTACCACCACCATGTTTCACTGTTGGTATGATGTTCTTTTTACTGTATGCAATGCTGTGTTAGTTTTATACCTGATGTAGCAGGATGCACACCTTCCAAAAAGTTCAGCTTTTGTCTTTGCCCAAAAGTCTAGGCGATAATCAAGATGTTTTTTTGGTAAATTTGAGACAAACATTTGTGTT
Organism: Sandelia bainsii; assembly: GCA_032362345.1. NCBI lineage: Eukaryota > Metazoa > Chordata > Actinopteri > Anabantiformes > Anabantidae > Sandelia > Sandelia bainsii. The sequence goes on along the minus strand of JAUMHL010000002.1, from coordinate 20,407,356 downwards.
CTCTTTTGTTAGTAGTGGCTTTCACCTTGGAATTCTCCCATGATGCCATTTTTGCCCAGTCTCTTTCTTATTGTTGAATCAAGAACACTGACCTTAACTGAGGCAAGTAGGGCCTGCAGTAGATGTTGGTCTGGTTCTTTTATGACCTTCTGGATGAGTCGTCTTTGTGCTCTTGGAGTAATTTTGGTAGGCCGGTCACTCCTGGGAAGGTTACCACTGTTTCAAGTGTTCTCCACTTGTGGGTAATGGCTCTCACTGTGGTTTGCTGGAGTCTCAAAGCCTTAGAAATGGCTTTGTAACTTTTTCCAGACTGATACATGTCAATTACTTTGTTTCTCATCTGTTCTTGAATTTATTTAGATCGCGGCATGATGTGTTGCTTTTTGAGATAATTTAGTGTGCTTTAAGTTGTCAGACAGCTTGTATTTAGGTAATTTCTTGATTCAACAGGTGTGTCAGTAATCAGGCCTGGGTGTGTCAAGTTAAATTAATTAGTGAAATCATCATTTAAAAACTGCATTTTGTATTTACTCAGGTATCATTGTGTAATAATTTGTTTTGAATCATTTAATTGAAAAATCAGGAAGGGAGCACATTTCTTTCATAGCACTTTACGATGTAAAAGGGGGGGTAAACAAAAGGTCTTCGAGCATTGTGAACCCCACACTACACACTATGTATTACATGCCATAAAAGTGTGAGTACTGTATGTCACTGCACACACATGTATCTTTAAGATAACATATCTGTAAATATGGGCAGAAAAATGGAAACTTGTTACTAGTATGTCAGTTGTGTACATCTTCACCTGTCCTCGTTAACTCTGTACTGCGGTGACATATCGCCTCTGGCAATCAGCTGCCGTTACGTTGTAGGCGAATAAGGCTCTGCATGTCTGTGTCCAGAAGCGTCCCAGTGCCAAGGGCCATCACTGTCAGTACATTGACATGAGTGAGTGTGACAGGACAAAAACACTGCAGAGGAACTATATACATCACTTTCTGTCATGCAGATGCTACTACAGTATGACTGGGCCAGAGAATGTTGCAGCGATGCAGAATTACTGATCAGTTTATATATAGCTGGCTGGTTTTCTCAGATTTCATAAATGCATCATTGTAAATATATATGATTTGTTTTTAGAGAAAATACATTTGGTTAGATGGTTATACAGTTAGATGATATAGTAACAATCCAGTCATGCTTTAAGGAATTCTCCCACAGAGTCACATTTGATCTTGTTTAGTACCAGATGGAAGCTGTGAAAGTTTAAAATATTGATGATGAGCATTGACATGAATGCCTCTCTCACACCCAGACCAGGCCAAGCTATCCAGTCCTACAGAATAATGGAAAAACATCAACTTGATCCCATTTTCTCGGTGTCAGAATTTATGGACATCACATTGGCTTCAGTAAACATTAGTAATGTTACCAAAGTGCTTTTAGAGCCGCAACGATAGTCAGTTCACCCTAACAATCAATAACTGATCCATTCAATCATTTTTAAAGTAAAGTACTAACATTTGCTGATCCTAGTCTCTATGTTGTGAGGATTTTAGGGATTTGTATGTTCTACATGATAGTAAATTGAATATACTTATGGCCAAAAAAAAACTATTAATTAAAACAATATATATTTATTGACTTATGAAAATAACTAATAGTTTTACTGAGCCACAGCAGGTGAACCATCGTCTATTTTTGAGGTTAGGTCAGGATGAAGTGCCAAAACCATCTGTGACAAGCTGTCCACAAACTGCTTTGTGCCAGCAAATGTAAGTGGAAATGTATGCAGAGTTCAAGTCAACATGACTTTTAAACCCCTCACCCCAAAGCATGTGAGCTCCCACTGCACCAATGACAATATCCAAATCTGTGTAATACACAGACAAACTAATAATGTAAAAAGTTGTATTAAGTAGTCTTAGTAGTCTGAAGTCTAGTCTTCATATTTTGGCATTGATGTACCTAATATTTCCTGCTGGTCTTTATATTCCAACATATCCTGCTTAAATTACAGTGGTAATAATCAGATGAAAACACTTCTGCGGTGAAGGTGAAGTGTGCTGTGATGTACCCCACTTTTGCAAATGAGGCCTTTGGTAATGACGAAAATAGCAAAATAAGACACCAGGCCATCATTCCTGCAGCATGCGGTTCTGTAAGGCATTGGTGTATTGCCTTTTTTTTTTAAATCATGAATGGAGGAATGCTTCAGATCTGCCAAACATGATGATTGCAAATTTAAGCCCTTTTGGGAGATGATCACAGCATCTAATGATAATCTTCACAGATGTTCCTGCTGCTAAAGAAATCTCTAATTAGGAAATGTTTGCAACTGACTGAAAAAATGCTGAGAAATAATGACTCACGACTTAGTTCCTTATAATACTTTACCAACATCCAACAACTAGATTTGTCTTCACACCCCCAGTGTAGGGTCAGCAACAGACTGGCACTCATGCACTCAACATGTTGAAGGGTTTAGTTTTTTGGTATTTGATGATGGTCAGATTTATTTTTTTTAATCAGTGTTTGTGCTCGCATGGCTCTCGAGACTGCGCGCTGACGTGACTTGTGGACAAAAAGATATTGTTGAATAACAGTTTTCATATTTTCGGTTATTATCAAAAATATTACCATATAGTTTTAAATCTACTTTGTGGTTCTGCTGGAGGTTTCTTCAGTTAAAGGAGTTTTTCCTCTCCACTGTCACCCAGTGCTTGCTCAAGACAGATCGTTGGGTTTCTCTCTAAGAGGTTTTGACCTTATTATGCGAAGTGCCTCGAGATGATTCTATTGTGATTTGGTGCTATATAAATAAATAAATTGAATTGAACTGTATATACGTTTAATATATATTCATATTCAACCTTTAGGTGATTGCAGTGTTCATTTTATGTGATGATTTAACAACATCAGGCTTGTTATACGCCCATCTGGGATAGAGAGAGAGGAAACTTTAGCAGCAAAAACATTTAACAATAAAGACCAAAGACACCTAATTATTTAAATGTCTGATCCTTACTCTCAAGTATATTTGAAATATTTCAGCATTTAACCCCAAAATGTTTCAGGCATGGTCAATATTTCCCCCTCAGAAGATGAAACAAAATGTCTGCTACTTTCTAATTCCAGTAAACCTCAGATGCTTTTCACGAAGTGCTTCAATCACTGCTTTGTCCTTGGCTGGAAATCTTTTGAAGTATTTCTTTCATGTCTATGTGTCCTTCACTGAACAAGTGCCTTTATGCATCTGTGCTGTGAAAAAAAATACTCTGGATTCCCTTTTGATGAGAGTTAACAAAAACAGGACACATGATCCTGCTTTGAAAATTGTAGCACAGTATTTTATCTCACATCACACTGGTGGAGTGAGACATATGTAGAACCATTGAGGTGGACCAAAACACACTGACTGTGATTGCTGCTGATGGGTTTCCCTGGCAACTGTTACTTTCCTTGAATTAATGCCTGATTTTTACCAGTCCTCTGGTGTCTTAAATTCCACCTAGGCGTGGTTTTTTTGAGAAGAGGGAGTACAGACACTAATGAGAAAACACTTTCCAGCAGGGATCTGCTGCACGACAGTAGCTGGCATCATTTCCCCAGCCGCACTCACCCACAGGCGTTAAATGATAGTTGAATCTGCAGAAGGAGCTTAATGCACTATATTTACCAATGATGACTGACTTACACCAAGACCAATTATAAAAAAAGAATCTGAAAAAATCTCAAACCACATCAATATACTAGTTGTGTGTCCACCTACTACTACTAGTAGTAGTTAAGTTTTCTATTTATAAACTATATTTAAATACTGTTATTTATAGCCTCTTTTGTACATGCACCTTTTTACATAAAGGTAATGTAGTTCTTACATGTTGTTTTAACGTCAAAGTACTGTTAGTGCCCGTGTCACTCCAATGTCGCAGGAGTCAATTAAAATAATTTTTCTCTTTGCAATACAGGCCGAAACCCAAAACTAATCATTTGCAGCCATGCTTGCAGTTCTGATGTATGAGAACACCTGAGGCTGATGCAAATGTTAGGGCAATTCATCCAGAAACAACCATCAATATGTGTCTGTGAAGATTCTCAGTCATCCAGGTCATGGTTATCCCACAAAAGGTTATTCAGTGGCAACTGGACGTTTTAGTTCAAGGAACTAATAATCATCAATATGTATTTTCCCACACTACAGACACAGAATGTGCAAACCTAAGACTTGTCAGACTAGGTGAAATAATAAAAAGGAGAATCAGTAGTTTACAATCTTAAATTGAGAAACATAACCTAAGAGTAAGACATTTTTTAGGTGTTTTATCAGTTTTCCTAGTAGGCTTATTTTTAAAATATATACAGCAATCTGTACAGTTTGAATTAAAGGCACATTTTTAGGCTTCATTTTAAATTGTTTGCGTGATGAATTTGATCTTTCTTTTCATTTATAGCCTTTGTCTTCCTGTCTGCAACCTTTTCATTTTATCCTCAAGTCCTAAATCCTTCTTTTTTTTCCTGTTCAGAAAACACTCCTCTTTCTTTGTATCATTAGACATTTCAACGCACAGCTGTTTCCGCAGCAGTGCTTCTGATTCCTCTCACTTCAAGTGCCAAATATCACACAAAACCACACTGCATAGTGTACGTTGTTGTATATAGACAACAAAACAACTGTTAAACATCTTTTTAACACCTTTATGAAGCCAGTATTGTTACATCTGACGTGTGTAAGGGGCTTTTAATCCTGTGCAACAGGCAGTTTATTGGTATGCAGCAGTTGTACGTTGATGAGAGTGTGGGTAGGTGTGGGGGGGGTGGAGGTGCGGGGTGTCAGCAGCTCCTGCAGGCCCCTATATTGCAGCGAAAAGCTGTTAGGAAAAAGTTAGAGCGAATATGTCACTGTTCATTGGCTTTGTGTGGGAGTCAGTGATAGACATTTGTTGTTCCTTTGCTAATAACACCTCCTAGCTCTGAGCCCATGCGCCAGTCAAACAGTTAATACAGAGAAAGAATGTGTCAGTCAGCTGCATCAAACATTCATGAGATTATAGAGGCATATTATAATGTAAAATGTCATGCAGTGATTATAGAAGACATAATGAGGGGGTGTCAGCAATTACCCAGCAACAAAATGTTCATCTAACAGAGTTGTTTCTAGATTTAGACCGATATACTGTCACGGCTATTAAATTCTGGATGAATAACATGAGATCTGCAAAAACATATCATAGTGGACACTGTGCCTAAAGGAATTTAGTTCATATTAGTGGTCGGCCGATCTTTGATGGCATTGGCCATTCAAAAATAGAGGAAATTACACAAAAGAGATGTCTTGTGTCTCTGCTCTGTCACGTCACTCGCAAGACCTTTTTGTCTCTATCTGTGCACAACGCTTCATGGACGACAGGATTTTCAGCTAGATTGTTGCCGAAAGGCCGGTGCTGTATACAGTCTACGCTTCAGCTGGGCATAGTTCCGCCCACCAGAAAACTTCCACAAGCTGGCCAATCAGAACAGAGTGAGATGGAGATCTTCCTGTTTAGTCTCGAGGCCAGAGGAGCTGTTGCATTAAGAGCCCTAGAATAAAATATAAATAAATAATAAATTAAGCATAATATGGCCACTGTAACACTTAAAGCTAACTAACACAAATGGATAACGGGTGTCTTTCACAATCAGTGGCTTAATCAGATGACTGATTTTTTTGTGAACATGATAACTGAAGAACAATATCTGGTGAAAACGTCACAGAGCAGATAGAGTAGATGATCTAATTAGAGTTCAGTGTGTCTTGTGTCATTTATTTTCATATTGAGGTCAAATTTATTATTTTAAAAACATTTCTTGTAGCATTCTTGATCACAAACCACTAGCACTAGCAGATGTGTTCTGACTACTAGATGAACAGCATTTGTGAAGAAGATTTTTTTTTTTTTTTTTTTTGCAGTTTTTTGCCCCAAGGATTCAGTGATTAATTATTTAAATGTCTACAGGAAGACGTCTAACACTGTGTTTTAAGTAAAGAGACACCCACATCCAGCCAGCACAAACAGAGCTCCACTCTGACATCCGCACCACCTCCAGTCCCAAACCACTGGATAGGAAACTATTTGCAGATTCTTTTCTTCACTTGTATAGATTTTATTCTAACTGCATTTCTCAACAAAAAGCAAAGGGAATTACTCTAACATGTTGGTATAGGAATGACAAGCTGTGCAAGCCCCAGAGGTTTGCTGCAGCCTGTTTTCATCAAACCAGTCTTGACAGATCACTGAATTTATCGTGCTAAATATCTGTGCAAGCACTGCTGTTATTAATAAGCAGATGACCTTTCCTTACGCCATCTAGATTCTGGTGAACCCAAAATTAATAATGAATCCCTCAGGGTTTTTTTTCTGATCAAAGGAATCTCAAACTACAGACATTTATACGTGTGTACAAGTGTTTATCATATGAACTATTCTTTGTGTTTGAGCTAACAATTTCCACATGATTTCCATTCTCCGTCTTGCATCGTTTGGTTCATGCACCCATGAATGAACTAACATCTTCACTGAACAGTGGTCTGCCTGCTCCATAGGATTAGACCATGAGCCCCTGAGTGCTGGTGACAAACTGGAAACTAAAAGGTCAACAACATATGGTGCAGGGGCTTATGGGATTACCCAATTAACAAGGTGACTCAGAGTACTGTTAATCTGCTGAATGTTTTGCTGGAGTATGGTCAGACTGTGACACATGAAGGGGAGCAGCATCTTAGAGCATCCACTACCCAATTAAACACACACAGCTCATGTGTTTTTGGTCAAGCAGTCAGGTCTAATTGTATTAAATGTAGAGCCGTGCGTGCTGAGGCTTTCTGGGATGTCTGGGTGTTCCGGCAAACATTTACTCAGGCAAAAACTGCTGTATGTCTGCAAATCGGACACTAAGCACTTGACGCTGTCAGCAAGAGGTTCATTAATTGTAATAATTCTGACACAAAGTTCGCCGCAGGCAGAAACACCACCTTCAAGTGAGCTGTCAGCTCTGTGCGCAAATCAAAACGCGCGCTGCATGGAGGGACGTGACGCACAAATGTAATGCAAATCTGCGAGTGGACACCTTCTCGCGCCGTGATACAGCACACAAACTGGGCCAGAAGCATTTAAAGCAACCTCTGAAGATTCAGAATCATCTCTAAAACTCAATCACACATGTTGTGAGCAGAGATCTGGTGCAGTACAAAAATGGCTTTCGTTATATGATATGAGCAGCATATTATTACTGGAAGCAACATGTCCCACGGGACAGCCCAGCAGATCAGATAACCCGATAGGGCTCCAGAAGTTGTTATTCCCAGTTGAATTCCCTTCAAATGCCTGTGAGTCCGTGCCAAATTCCTCAGGGATTTCATCTACCTGTTACCTGATGGATTTAATGAGGATGCTTACCTTGTGGGAAAGCGTTGGGCTGTACCACATACAGAAAAGTCTGCAGCATGTGGAACAGAATCCCGATCGGTCCCGGTTCGTAATGGGCCAGCGTCTCATAAACTCCCGCTGGCACATAACCGAAATCCAACTTTCCCGGCGGTGGGAGTCTCCGCGGTTCCGTCTCTTGCTGGAGTTCTCCAGACGCTGAAAGCACCCCCAGCAGCAGCAGTGTCCCGGACTTCCACATCGTGTCCAGTTTGTCGTGAAGCTGGAGTTAAATAAAAACGAATGCAAGCTGAAATGTGACTGTCTGGATTCTTATCTCTCCTTTAAAAAGGACAAAAATAAAAGAGGAAGGGGCGAGAGTGAATGCAAAAAGTGTCCAGAAGGCCGCAGCTTTTTTTAAGTCCTGCTGCCCGCGGAGAGACTCGTTACGAGCATCACTCCCCGCGGTCTGAGGCTCCTTGGCGGACACACACCGGGCGATCTCTTCCCTCGTGTCAGGTCTTCGATGTGCTCAGTCCCACCGAGATGAGCGCGCCTGTCGTCTCTGCTCCCGCATCTGTGCGCTCGGGGAGGAGCTGCGTCACGGTAACGCGCGGGGGTGCGCGCCGCCGTCACATCCATAGAGGGAGCACTGGTCCACGGGGAAACACTCCTCCTACCGGGGTGAAGAGGATGGAGGGTAGAGAAAAGGAGCAGGTAGTGTTTCGGGTAATATAATATGGATCTTTACAGAAACCTACATGTGGAAAAAGCTTTGCTCATGTGTCACCTTTAGTTGTGTTTGAGAGAAATCTGTAATGGAAAATCTAAAGGCTACAGATGAGGTAGTTGCACTTAATTGTGAAATAAGTATTCAGATCCTGTACTTCACTCGAAATACTTCCATGTAATATAATACATGTACAAGTTAAAATCCTAGATGTGAGGGCAGAGAGAGGCTGGAGGCAGGGTACGCACCACACACAGAAAGGTGTTCGAACCCAGGACCTTTTAGGGTTGTAACTACCTTAGTCTACAGCAGTGAATCGTTTTTAGAAGCTTTTCATGTTTTCTTATCGCCTGTGTGTCACTACAGTGGATCATGGTTTTATTTGCTACAAGTTTACGCCGGACGCCCTTCCTGATGTAGGGGGTTGCCCAGGGACACTTTGACATATGGCCAGGAGGAGTTGGGCCCTGAACTGCAGATGGATGCCCTGCTCTACCAACTGAGCCACTGCCACCCCCTAGCAGAAAGTGGAAATACACAACTAAAATACACTACCAGTCAAAAGTTTGGTAAATGACCATGTTTGTGAAAGAAAAGCAGATTTCATAACATCAAATTGATCAGAATGAATGTGTAGACATTGTTCAT
>JAUMHL010000002.1:20348271-20398472 GCA_032362345.1 Sandelia bainsii | reverse complement strand
AAGGATAACTGATCATTAGAAAACCATGTGCAATGATGGTAACACAACTGAAGACATGTATCTTTTCATGAAAAACAAACTTTTGACTGATAGTGTACAAATACCTCAAAGCTGTACTTAATACATTTAAGTAGATTTACTTAGTTACTTTCTAAGTTCTTGTACGTATGACACTCCCATTAGTGCATTTCAGAGATATACGGTACTTTGTAATCCTTTATGTGTATCTGATAGCTCAAAACTTAAACGTTTAACCCAGACAATAAGCACAAATGAGCAAAATGCACTTAATGTAATAAAAGATAAAGTATCTTTGATAGATTAAATACATTTTACTCATGCATATGTACTTTTACTTATGTAATGATTTGAATCCAGGACTTTTGTTATTTCTACACTGTAGTTTTGCTATTTTGCACTAATGTGTGAAACTGTGGACTGGATCTTATGATTATTCCATCCTGATTTTATTTAAGCTGCTATCAACCATAAGTTAGATGCTTATTAATGAACAGTATATTTTGTGCAAACTTCTTTCATATCAGATAGTAAATGTCTTATCTTCATGCTTTTCCTTACACAGCGAACAGTTTAAATGGACTAAACAGCACACACCTGTGTGGCTAATGCTTTCTAAATATAATTGAAAACTCTTCTTCATTGTTCTGTATGTGACGTAGTTTTGGCCCTAAAGCAAACTTTGCATCTCTCTCACCAACAGGTGCTCTCTGTGTCCTCGACCTTTGGCTTCTTTTTCACCCAGAGGGCAGAAAGAGGATACCTGAGGCGCAACCTTCAGGAGCATGGTGATTGCTGGAGCAGCGATCAGGTGGGTTTTCCTTCTGTCTCTTTGTACAGTAGCACCCTTGTCCTCCAGAGGGAAGACATGGGGCCCCTGGCTCCTGGAGGTAAAACAGGACTCTTGTTTGGAAACCTTTGATCACTGATTCTGAGCACTTTTTTTAACCGATCACGCAGAATCATTAGACCATAGTTGAACACACTTTGTTCCACGTTGGAGGAAAGAAAATGATTGGTTGCAGACTTTATTTATTTATTTTTCAGAGCATATTTTTGACTAGAAAGAACTTCAACAGTATTAGGACATCTTATATATCAGAACTACAGGCATTAATTCATTTTCTCTGCTTCTGGTGCTGGTATTGCACCTTGTCTTTCTTCGTTTTTCTTTTTGAAGTAAGATCTTGAGAAGTCGTGTCAGAATTACCATCATATCATCCTTAAAGTCTGATGTACTGGACGCTCTCCAAGTAGTACTACTGTCGTCCTGTCTTGAGAAATACGTCCTGGTACTGACAGGGTTCATGCTCGTCTCAGTCTTCAGCAGTATAAGCAGCTTAGCCCTCTAAGAATATCTGCTGCAGATTTACTCTACCTGACCTCACCTCCTCAACAGATACTGTGCAGCTCGGCCTCAGGACAGATGAGGTCATCGGAAGTGTAAACCTGGGCTTACTGGCAGCATTGTCCCATCATCACTGTAAAGAGCTGTAGGTCTGTATCTGATTCAACAGCACAAAATATAGAAAGTCATGTAGTTTGACAAAGAAAATCCCAGCTCTTTTTCACCATATCACATTTTAGCTGTAAAAGATAAGCATTAGCCCTTGTTGTTGGTCATCAAAAATAGTCTCAACTCAAGGTCCACTTACTATGTTTTTCTAACCGTCCACCCGTGTAGTACACAGAATGTGATACAGTTTAAGATTAATTTTCCTATTTTAGTGTGTATTGTATGTGGGCTATGATTTAATAATTGGGGAAGTTGCATACTATGTTTAGCAGATCAGATTTTTAAATATTTGATGCGGTAAATGAAAGTCATTAACGTGAACCGTGATTTCACATGAGACCGAGTTATGTAGACAAACTGTATACTAGTTAAATTGCTAAAACTAACATGTAATAACAGAAACAGTCCTGCACTAAATTTAGTTTTAGTTTTGAACTATTATAAATAGCAAACAGTATTTTCCGAATTCTAAAATTTTATAAGCTTCAACGTTTTTAATACTAAAAAAACACCCCTGTCATTGGACTAAATAAGTAACTCAGACCAACCCCCGGAAATGCAGCTGGGGAAATAAATTGAACTGCACCAACAGTAATAGTTTCACATCTGCAGGATGTTTGTCTCACCAGGAAGTTGATTTGAATGGCACAAAATCTGAAGCTCAACAGCTTCCCAATAACTTTGTCTTTCAAACAAAGAAGTAAAAACAACAGCAAGGACAGAAACTATATAGAATATCTTCAGAAACGTGATGATAAAATGTAGTTGCATAATTGTTACAATATTATATATTCTTAGATGAAAACAACACACTTAAGAAACCAACTTTTATTCTTAATAAAGGTCACAATTATCAAGGTGGAAAAGAAACAAGAAACCAAACTGATGAAATGAAAGTGGGCAGTGTACAGGACCATCACAGCTTGCATAAGAACACTTCTGCCTCATCTCCATTAACACAGTTGAGCGCAGCTTCACTTCAGACTGGGAGCAGTGAGGCTGAACAAGGCTGAGCTACGGCCAGTGGAGACGAGACATTTAACAAAATCACATAAAGCACTGAAGAGTCATGAGCAAAAATACAATGGTATAACTGGCAGCTCCAAAAATAGAACCATCATCCATATTACATTGGTAATGAACATTATAAAGAGTCTTGTTCTCTAAAACAGAATTAAATCAACGCTGATATGCATCATGAACACTGTACATCTTCCTTCAGCTTAAAGCCAAAACAACTTTTAATATTTTACTGTGTCATGTTAGACTCATAAACAAAGAAAAAAAGTACCTTTTATGTTCTCAAATAAATTGAGAATGATAGGAAGAAAGAGGAAACTGAAGTCAAAGAGATCTGTCTGTTGTAGATACTTTTAAAATGTACCAGCAAATTAGTTTGAGAGTGTAATAATTATTTTCAACCATAACATTTATATTGTTTACCCTGAAGAAGTAAAATGTTTTTGTCAATTCACAGTAATTCTGTTTCTGTCTCAGTTTGCCGTGTAAAACTTCTGCTGTGGAAAAAAAAAATCAACGGAAATGCAAAGTATAACATTGTGTAGTTGGCAGGAACCATAAAGTGCTACATTATCTACCATTATTAATAATCTTAACAAATACATATTGCAAAACCAAAAATTATCTAACCTTTAACTTTCAAATAAAACTTCTGCCCCCCTGACATTGACTGGTAAAACTTTGATATGCAACATTATTATAATAATATATTCTGTTTACATTAATGTACATACAGTATAAGACATAAACAAAAGCCTGATGATTTAACTGGTCTGTTATATTTCAGGGCAGATGCTGTATTTATAGATTTAAAAGAAAAGGTGAAATAACATCATGCAAAAAAAGGCATTTTGTTGTGGAAATATTGCTTCCGTTTATCTACGATGTAAACATTAGAACATTACTCGAGAGTCGAATGAGAAACGTGACCCGTCGTATTTAAGACAATATGGTCAATCAGTGCAAACATTCTCCACACCAAAAGAAAAAGATAATATAAATTCTCCAACAGTTGACTCTTGTTATTAACTGAAGAACACTATGTGATGTTAATCCTTCGGGACAAAGTCTTGACTCTTTATTGATTTTAAGAGATATTAAGATGAATGATGATGGATTTCAAACTGATTTGTCACCTAATACAAAGAATATTTCAAATCTGCCATAAGCAGAATGAGATTAAGATTATCTTTAATATTTATATATATTTTGTTTGTTAACAGTGGAAAACGTCTGTAGTCAGAATTTACCGGCAGCTTCTACTGACTGGACGTCTTTTAGTTGCTGAAGGCGCTAATGACCTTTTCTGTTGGCTGTGTGAGTGAAAAGCTCAACTTTCCATTTAAAAGTCAATATTCTTAGTCTTGTTCACCAAACTGATGACGTTGGAAACTAAAACGATGAATCACTTTAAAATGCAAACTAGTCCCACCGAGGTAAAAACTTTAATTTCCAAGTGAAGTGAGCAGTTAATGGAGCGAGCAGCAAAGTATTGATTCTTATATTAACAGTGTGTGACTGCTTAGAGCTGCGCTTCCCTTTTCACATGTGACTCTTTAAAACAAACCAGTGTCTGATTGTAACCCCTTGTCACCCAGTTGTAGGCGTACCAATTGTGACCAATTCAACCCAAAGTGCTTTTGTTTGGTTTGAATAATTTTTAGAGAGATACTTCACTAGTAAAATGGTAAACAATGGAGTGCTGTCTAATTAAACATAATTTTGTGTAGTAGAAATATCTGGTTTTTTCTTGTTGTGAGCCAGTCCCCAACCCGACCCTCAGGTTGGGGATCACTGGCTCAGAGTTCCTTGTTGAAGGAACCTCTTTGAAACCTTTCCACATTATAACTACTTCCAGATCAAAAATTCTTAAACTGTTTAAATAACCTCAGTAAATCGGATAAGAAGGAATCTGCTCCTAAAACAGGCTAATTTGTCTTGTCAGTTGGGTTAAAATGCGGGATGATACCCTGTGTCTAAAAAAAATAATAGCACTTGTTTAGTAGAAAAAAATAACCACTAGATGCAATTAAAAATGTTTCTGTTGTTACTTTTAATGTCAGACTTTGGAAGTGTTTCTTTTTTCTGGCTGCTGAGCAAACTGAGAAACTTTTCCTTCTGATCCCAGTGCTGCTCATACAGGAAGTGCTTGTGTGCTCACACATATGCCACCTCTCACACGCTCTCACACGCTCTCACACCTGCACACTCACTCTAAATACTGCATCACATTAACACTTCCACACATGCCAGTTCATTGTGACGACTGAGCTGCCGCACTCACACTTTCTTGCTCCTGCTGTTTATAAGCCAGCTGAAGTTTTCTTTGTCAAACTTCAACAACAGCTGCAGAATTGTCTCACGCCGTTTCCATGTTCACAATAACTTACTGTGTTGCCACCGGCTTTAATAAATACTCAGCTTTCTGCTGCTGTAGGCCAGGAGAGCCAGGCTGACAGGCCTGTGCTCTCCATCTTTCCTGAGTGGTTATTCGCTACATCAGCGGTTGCTGCTGGTCAGTCGATGCGGTTACCACAGATTGTGAACCGGTCGATCTCCAGCAGGTCTTTGTTGCTAGTCCTGTGCTTCGGTTCAGAGGCTCCTTGTGCCTCATCCTCCTCCTCCCCTAGAGAGAGTGAGGAGGATGGTTCTTCAGGTTCAGGTGTTGGAGTTGGAGGACGGCTTGTTGGCACAGCAGGAGATGTGTCAGCGGATGGAGGGGGAAGCAGATCAGTCCTGGGAGTTGGCTGGGTGGTCACAGAGGAGGACGGTGATCTGCAGGGTGTGGCAGGGATGTGCTCCACCTTGGATTCACCTGAAAGGAACAGTGAACAAAGATTAAATGTACTTACAGGAGTAAAGACTTATAGATGACTTTGTTCAGGTAATTCAGAGGGAAATGGCTTGCCAGGTTGTGGTAAGAGATTCCAGGAAATCACTGCACCTGTTGCCAGGAAAGAGTTACAGCATTTCTCTCCTCCTAAAATGAAAACTCTTCTTTCTTATCTTAGTTTTCTTTAACAAATTAAACAGAGGACACACCGTGTTCATTAGTGGACTTTTGAGGTGCCGGTACACTGGATTCTGGATCTCTAGAGTGGAACAGACAAGCTGTGTTCTCGTTTCCAGTCTTTATACTAAGCAAAGCTAATCAACTCCTCCAAGTTCATCTAACTTGACAGTGGACATGAACGTAGTTTCACATCTGTAGTTAGAGGATCACAAATTAACGGTGACTCTTTAATCATCATCTAATATATAGAAACTTTAGGGGAACATAAGGAGATGTGAGAAAGAAATAATTTTGTTAGATAATCCAGAGGAAGAGTATTGCAGAAGCTGATGTGCTGTGTACTTGCAGCAGCTCTTAACCTGTAACAGAAGGAGCAGCGCTGGCTTGAGTGACAGGGACTGATTCAACCTGCTGGCTCTACAGGTCACCTACACCCACCTGACTGCTCAGTTTCCAAGCGGCTCCGAGGCAGAATAATGAAAAGTAGCCAGAGAATGAAGCTGACACTGAACATATATCAGCACATTTGTTTTCTATCACAGTCTACTGCTTTGTGTTAGGAGAAAAACCTGCAGAGCTTTTTCATTTAGAGCGAACAGAGCGTAGTTCCATTAGAAAAATCAACCAAACAGAATAATTCATCATATGAAAGAGGACTGAGTGAAGCCGTGTTGGACATTAATGAGAATGTCCACAGAGCTACAACAAACCTTAGTGTAGACAGAACTGAACCAACACTCACATTACAGAACTGCTGCGACCCACTGAGCTGTGTGTGTATGTGTATCTAAGCGAGGCATTAAAAAGAATTCCATATGTGATGGAAACAATGAAAACAGACGGGACAGGCCAACAGGATATTAGAAAAAGTGAGGTTTTGTTGGTTTTACCTTCAGTTCTGCATAAATTATTCAGTGTTGAATCAGCAAAGAATTTATTGTTGGTTTTACTCTCTTCCCTCTATTTAGAATCGTTACACCACTACTGTATATGAACAAGTTCTCCACTTCTTCTGTGGTAGAGAAGAGAGCTTTAATGAAAGTTAATCACCATATGGCTTCAAGTGGGTTATGAGAAACTGCTCGTTACCCGTTTCTGCCCACAGGACAGAAACATGCGGACAGGGGGCATATGTTACTGTTACGAATCCAGATCATTGTAAAGACAGAGACATGCAGATGAACATAATCGTGCAGTGAATCTAGTGGAGCAGCAGGTGAAGCTGGAGGCTTAGACCAAAGCAGTTTAGTGTTAGAAAAGTGAGCAAGCTATCTGAGGTCGCTGGTTCAAATCCCATCAGCTAACTGTGTGGAAAGGAGGAGACCCAAACTCATTTCCCAAAACCTTAAAGCAGGCATTGTTATGCTTTATATGTTGCACGTTCAGCCTCGTAGCTGCTGCTTTGTGAGAAACCAGATTTATTTGAAACGTAAGCAGTTGGAGCTTTGATGTTTGATATGACATGATGCACCATCAGGATCTTTGCCATTTTAAAGCTCCTGGCTCAGCACAGCAGGCAGGTCTGAGGCACACGGCAGAAACAGATCTGCAGGGATTTGGCTGTGGATGACAGGGAGATACTGCCACCTCCAAATATGTGTGCCTGTGTGTGTTGTGTTAAAAATTTCAGTTTGTTACCATCATTGTGAGGATGTTTTGTCCAGTTGTCACAGCTTCAAAGGGCTGTTTCAAGTTCTAGGGTTTAGGTTAGAGTCAGGCTATGATGGGACAGTTTCAATTGCGATTTTTGGCGTGTGTGGTGCGCAGCTAACAAGTGTTGTAGTTATCAAGGAATCTGCAGATTATTTTCATGATTAATTTATTAATAGTTAAGTTTAGAAATTGAAAACAGGTGGTGTGGTTGCACATTGGTAAAGATGCCATGTGTAACAACCACCATTCAGTTTCTGCCTAATAGACTTTTGCTACATGTCATCTCATCATCACCACATATTAATAGGCTTATATTAGGAGGTGGTTCTCACGTTTTAACCATCTTATTTGCATAAATGAGGCGGACAAAACATGAGAAGCACCTTTTAATGAAATGAATTCCAGTGACCTGTAACCTCACGATAAACATGTAGTAGGATTATTACCTTTCTGACAGGTTGAAGGATATCAATGCTTCATTTTCTTAAATCAAACTGCTGTGTTCACACTGCATGACTGTGTTCACAATGAAGATAAGATTGCATATATCATTAAACTACTAAAGAAATAAGTGTTGATTATGATTCATTTAATGATCCATGTGCATTTATACATACGCCTGAAATCTTCAGTTACACATTACATAATGTGTACCAAGCTAAATTACACATTGTGTAAATTTTATTGTTCAGTTTTCCAGGACTTATTGTGGTTTTCCATTATAGGACTCTCGACTGAGACACACAGTGTTATTAGTGGGACACAGAGTTATCACGGTGAAATATTTGAATAATTATAGAAAGTGATTGGGAATGCTCTCTGCTACAACTGGGTCAACCTGTTCCTCCAATAAACCTGACCTGATGGTATTTTGTTCTCATTATAGTGATGGATATTTCTATATTAATGTAAAGATAATGAAAGTGCAATAATATTTTTTTTTACCATTTGGGAGCAGCATAGAAAAGTTGTAAACCAAACACAACTCATAACAGTTGCCGTGACAGTTTAACCTACAGAGGCACATAATCGTTGATTTACAATCATGTTTCTGTCCATCTGACAAATGTACATTTACTTTTTTTAGCTGCTAAATCCTCCACTATGTTCAGCTGCTACTTGTACATTAACTGTGGCAGGCAGCTGCCTGTTATGGCCAGTAGG
The DNA here is from genome assembly GCA_032362345.1 of Sandelia bainsii. NCBI lineage: Eukaryota > Metazoa > Chordata > Actinopteri > Anabantiformes > Anabantidae > Sandelia > Sandelia bainsii. The sequence continues at coordinate 20,390,088 of JAUMHL010000002.1, read as the reverse complement.
GGTGTGCGATACAGACTTTGAACTATATCACAATATTAATGTATTTACGGTAACAATAAGTGACAATATGACAATGCTACACTTAAACAATATTTTTTTGGATGTCAGAAAGATAATTAAACTATATGTTTGTCAGGTCATAGTAGGAGGTAGAATCGTACTGCAGTTCATTAAAGTAAGAGGTGGTTCTAATGTTTTGGCTCCCTCATTCATTTTAAATAGGGCGGCTACAAACGTGAACATTCTTAACAAAAATACATTCATGACATTTAAAATGCCATCAGTTCTAAAATAAAAAGTAGTATTTGGTTTACCTGAAGGTGTGCGATATCTGGCTTGGTCAGCTTTGCTGGGGCTCTTTGCAGAGGAGGACGGAGCAGTGGAAGGCCTCTCAAATAGTTTGTCCTCCATGTTGGCCCTCTTCACGTAAACACATGACTTTCCCAGCAGCACAATGCTGTTTAACACTTTAAGTGTCACCAGCCTACAAAGAGAGATTGCTGCAGTTAGGGATGTGATTTTGACTAGAGGGATTCATTTCAACTCAATTCAGTTTATTTATAAATCACAACTAGAGTCATCTCAAGCCACTTTAGTGTAAGGTTAAAACCTTCCAGAATAAATCTCTATATAGAATTATATAGAAAACCCAACAATCCCTCTTGAGCAGCACTGGTCAACAGTGGAGAGGAAAAACTCCCTTTAATGCAAGAAACCTCCAGCAGAACCAGGCTGTTAAGGGAATACTGGGTTCAACAGAGCTATGACTCTTTGTCAGCCTGGCTACAGTGCTGAAAAGAAACCTGGGGTTGTTCTTATTTGCCTCTATTAATGATGGATAATATGTGGTTCTAGCATTATGGGGGGCTTTTTAAAAATAAATTATTAAACTGTATTTCCAGGCTCTGTAAGATTAATCTAAATTAGTGGAGCGCCACCTCCTTTCCAGCTTTCACAATGTCTGCTTTAAGCTATGGATCTGTGAACTGTACCACGGAGCTAACCTCTTCTGATTAACTACCTTCTTTTTCAGAGTAGTAACAGTATTGAGTATTGTACACAGTACGCAGCATTATCAACAAAATAATTGACTTGTACTGGACTAAAGTTAGGATGACTGCTCTCCTCAGTGTCAGTACATGGCACTGAAGTAAAAGATTAATCATATTCTTAAATTTGGTGACAGCATTTTCAGATAAACTACTGTATTACTCTACTGTAGTGGATTTTTTTCCTAATTGATGTGTATAGTAAATTCAAAACTATTATTATTTTGATACAACCCTCATAGGGTTGTATACCAGCGTTCTATCAATATTAATATATTGATGATAAGAGGGTTTTGGGGGAAAAACTATTAAATGATGAAATGATCAATTTCAACACCGTATGTCCGTATATATTACCTTATATATTAAAACTGTGAGTTTCTTTACATTTTGAGTAAAACCAGTGGAGTCTAACAGTAAACTAAATGCAGTTATTATCAACATATACATGAATATTACAGTCACCCACTATAATTACTTTATCTGTACTAAGAGCTAAGTCAGATAGAAAGTCTGAAAAACTCAGAGTAAGGGACAGGAGGATGGTAATAAGAAATAGAGAGAAGTTAAGAGTGAGGCTCTTGTAATTCATTTATAAATGAATTATAAATATGTTTAGGTCTAGGGTTGAAGACTGAGATGAAAAACTCTGACTTCACAAAAGTGTTTACATGTCTGGTGTACACGTGTAAATGCAGCTTTAATTTGATCAATAATAACATCACAGTACTGTCTTGAGCTGTGCTACAGCTATAATGAATCTCTTTTACCATCCGGCTTCCATCGCCACTATTCAAATCCTACATCTGACACCGGGATTTTGATGTGCACCATACTTCTGTGTTTCTGGGCTTTGCTATAAGGCCCCGACTCTGACACTGATGAGAGAGAGACAGACACATTTGGGTCTGTGGACCACTGCTCTCTGTGACAGAGTGTTTCAGACCAAGAGCGTGTCAGCAAGGCTGAATCTTTGCCAAGGCACAGTGGTCTGTTCAAGCCAGAGCTATTTTTAAATCAGGGGTGGGGAAGGCCAGAGATGGCACTAGAGATGACAACACTGTATTCTTCACCCTGAGGGAAAATCTTCAATGGTACGAGCTCGATGGGATCTGGCAAATGAGAAACAGCGAGCCTATCAGACGCCCAGCACAGGGAGAACATGACTGCACAGTGTTAATGCTTATGTAACCCTGTGTGTCTCTGAATGTGAATGTGTGTTTATGACAGCGCCTGCATGTGTTAGTGTGCATTCAAGAGACTCTTTAAGCATGTCCATATAATGAACGAGTCTCTGTGTGTATTTCAGTCAAAACATGTAAATTTAGATATTCACAGATTTTTTTTTAGCCAGTAGTTGAATTAAAGAAAGGGAGGGAATAACATCAATTTTAACTTTTCAATTTCCTCCTCAATTTCCTTTATACAGCAGTATGTAACATACAAGGTCCCTCAATTTTAAATGCTTGTCAGGAAAATCTACTATAAAATCTTAATACTTACCCAAGATAAAAAAGGAACACACATGTGTATGAAAGAGCTCCCTGCACCTTAATCGAACTCATCACCACTCGGATAAGCTGTAAAAACATTGAAAAGAAGAATAAATTGAAATTCAGACTTTGAAAACATGACCGCAAAGTCTAATTTTATCAAGGTGACAAAGGACCACTAGACCACTATATTTTTATCCAGTGGTATTCCACAAAGACGGCAGCCTCTCTTACCAGAACAGCCAAAGGCAGCGGGATGAAGCCCATTCTCCGGGCCACTGAATCACTGTAGTCAGTACAAGCCTACACAGACGAGCACAGATTACGATACTCAACCAAACAGCTCAGTTTATATAAATGATGGTGAAAAAGAGAGACAGGTGCCTACATTTTTCTGTCGACTGCTGACAAGATCAAAGGCCAAACTAGCTCTGTATTCACTGTACACCTGCAGGAGACAAGGAAATAATGGAATAAGAGAAAGTTCAAATACACAAGTTGTTAGTGAATGACTGAATATATCAGGTATAATCAGGTTTTGTTCTTACATCTGCAGTAATGTCGTTGAACTTGGTGATGAAAGCGTGTTTAATGATGTCAACAGCAACTTCAGAGGTGACGACCATAAAGACATCAGGGAACAACACCCACAGGTGGTCTGAGGAAAGAAAAAGTGCACAAGAAGCTTTATGTCTTATATATAAGACAGTTTTTAACCTTAGTTTTGCTTTGAGAGTGTGCACATAACTAAGTTTTTCCCTGGATACAGTCGACATTGTGGCCTCGACATATATTGTAGAGTCCGTTTACTTTTGTCGGCTACACTGAAGCAAAATCTGGAATTAAAATATCTCTGAACCTGAGAACCTTTAGTTAGTTAGCTAGGATTTAATGGAGTTACAAAGTTTAGATAATGCGAAGCCCATACATCATAACATATTTAAAGCTCCATTAATAGATATTTGGACCCTTGGTATGATTTCATAAACTTGTAGGATGCTGTTGATTATTTACACAGTCAGCAGTGGCAGCGCAACATTAGCATTCATTTGGACAAGACACATGAAACTCCACTATTCCAACTTTTTAGGTCTGTTTTGCTCTTCACTAAGTCCAGAGGGAAACACTGACAATGACACTGAACCAAATAGTCAAGTTGCAGGCTGCAAAACAAACATGTATTTTTTTGTACAGCTGAAGGGGAGCCACAGAAATGGTTAATAGCTCTTTCTCAGTTTGTTACTCTGAGCAATAGCCATCACACAAGTCTGGATATCCATTGTTAATCCAAATATATTCATTAGTGCAGCTAGTAACAGCAATTTCTAATTTATAAATATGTATAAAATGACAAAGGAAAAACAAAGCGACAGTATGAAAGTGTATAAATAAATATTTAGTCAGAGGCTTAAATTAATACAATGACTTATAATTCAAAGCAATGTACATATATTTCTTATGTCAGATTACCAGCACAGCGTCTACACACAGTATCAGGAAAAAAGTCCTGAGATCATGGCTAATATTTTATTACAGGTTTCCACAGTTATATAAATGTCTTAAATACTTAATGAGCAAAACAGCTTTTACTCGCATTTCATTCAGTTTTACTATCAGCAAGTGTGTAGTCAGTGATTAGAGCAGATGCTTTGTTTCTGCTGTTTAATGTAAACAAAGAGGTGCAGACACCACTAATGCACCATAGAAAATAAGTGTATTAGTGGGGATTTTTGTACCTCTTTAGCAACAGAAGACTGTCGCTGTTTCAGTATTAGTACATCAGTGTACATCCCTGATTTCGGCTGACAGGCCACATCTGTCATTCTGCTGTGTCTCAGCTTTGATACTGTCAGTAGGAAGTGACTGTTTTCAGAGCTGTCACACACAGCACCCAGCTCTCATCCCTCACTGTGTCTCACTCACTGAGGTATGTACGAGAGAAAGATCCTCAAGATGTAGCAGTGGGTCAGCCAAAACAACAGGAAATAAGCTGCTCGGCCTGTCTAAATATTTACCCAGACGGCACTCACTACTGTATTTGAAAATATTCTAAATTTCAATGTTTATGGAGTTTTTAAAAATATCAGCTTTGCTTTTTTGAACTACGGTGACTAAGAGTGGCGCAGCATGCTACAGTATCTGTTTATCTGTTTATGGGGAAAACAAATGATTACCTGGGTTCCATGAGAACTGCTCCATGTTCCTGAGACAGACAATGAGGAGGAGAACGTAGCTGGTGAACCGCTCTTTGATATCTGTGGGAAAAATTATCACGTTTGCGATTACAACTCAACTCCAGAGCCTGGGTATGACAAAGTGATTAGTGAACACTGCGTTTTTATTCAGGACACAACAGTAAATTAACCCCCCACTTCATTTTCCAATCAGAGTTCCTGCAGGGTTACGACTTTTAATGCCACATAGATGAAATTTAATACCCATTTTAAAACCTAAGAAAGTATTATGGGAAATCAATAGAGACTAAATGGATTAGAAGTATGTATCATTATACAATATTTCTCAGTTCTTTCCATCAGTAAATAACAGCTACTACTCCTGCTGTAATGATAGAATTAATTAAATTGGACTTTGGCAGAAGATTAATGGACAGATAAACCAGTTTAACCAGTTAATAACCACTATGTTTATTTAATTTGCTAAAGAAAATATTTACGGCTTTTTAAAACTAAATTTAAAGACATTTCAATCCCTCAGTTCCTATATTTATGTCTCTCTTCTTAACTTTTTTCCAATCCAAATGGATAGTTTCATACAAGATTATAATTTTTCTAAAATCTTACTTCTCATTACTTCTTAAATTACTTCTTATAATGACACTTACACTGTACGTCTATTACTGAGGTCGTAGTGGGTGGTGGAGTCGCACAGAGTGCATCATATTAGGAGGTGTTTCTAATATTTTGCCCCCCTCATTTATATAAATAGGGTTGCTAACAAAACTGTAAACATGTTTCTTCAGTTAAAGTCTAAAAATGTGACATTGAAGACCTTACCACTGTTGGACATTTGGAATAAGTTGTTCTTCTCAAATTTCTTGAACACGCTTCCTTTGATCTCCACAAACTGTGTGAGAGAACAGGAGCACAAAGACAAAAATGCAGTTAACACCATTATGATACAGAAAATACAAACTATTGTGTTGCAGCTACATTTCATCACCAATGTGCAGAGTTTCTTTTTTTTCAGGGACACATCTGCATAAAATAATTAATTAAGTAAAATGCAGGTTATAGGCATGTGTGCATAATCTATGCAAGAGTGAAGCTGCTTAGACAATCACATCAGATTGTATGGATTTCATTCATGTGCTTTTGCGTATGTGTGTACTGACGTTGTTGGACATCATTATGGTTAGCAGGGACTTGTTGTGGGAGTTGAAGGCGACGTTGAGAGTGGAGGCTTGGACCATGATGAGGATGGCGTGGAGGACTGAGAGACTGCCACTCAGGAAAACAAGTCATTTAAAAAAAAGAAAAAAAAAGAAGAAGAAGCCTTTTAACACATAATTAAAAGCAACACATCTAGTCAAACACAACCTAATCAAAAAAAGTATAATTTCTGGAAACAGCTTCTGTGTTTATTGAAATATTAGATCTTCTCCACTCCTTCAATGTAGGTCAGTCAGCTAAATGTACAATAATGTACTAGATAAGTTATTGTGTGCTGAAAGTGATTAAGGATCAATTGATTGATCATGCAGCACTTAAAAGGCTTTATTTATCTTTTTCAGTGGTCAAAAGAAGTTGCCCACTGCAAATCAATATAAATCACCTTGTTTACTCCAATGAGAACCTCCAAACGTTGCTTACAGAGACTTAAAACATCCATAATGTTGGTGTGAACTTGACCAAGAAGGATACAGACATAAAAAACAGCCATGAAGAAATGAGGGATGACTCCTATACTGTCTCTTTTCCGTTCTTTGGGTTCTGTGGCCGTCCAGTAGAGCGCATCCAGGATGTCTTGACCAAAGGAGGAGAAGAGGCGGTCGGCGACCTTACAAAAGAACAGCAGGTGATATAACAGTGCTTGCTCAAGTGGGACTGTTGGGTTTTCCACATTATTCTGTGTATACTTATAGTCTGTAAGGTCTTAAACCTTAGAATGTAAAGTGCCTCGAGATGACTTTTGTTGGGATTTGGCGCTATATAAATAAAACTGAATTGAATTGAATTGAATATAATAAGTTAATAAAAGAAGTGTGGCTCATTTTCTCTTTTATCTTACCTACATGTATTCATGATTATTACTGTATGTTTTAGTTTTCTTTTGAGAAGCACTCATGCTCTTTATATCCTCTGCAGACTAAGTTAAACTCTTCGTAATAACAAATATCACGTGATGATAGAACCAAGTTCCAAACTACAGCGAGTGTGCAGGTTGACAAATACTGCACTTTTTTCACATGAAATACTCCACATACATTTTGAAAGCAACACTTTCCTCGTTGCAGCCGTGGCTTCTGTTCTGCTCGTGATGGTTTGGTAATACACTAAATTAAACCATGCAAAACTTTGTGTCCTCTCAACATAACCTGGGCAGTAACGGCACCAGCTTGCTCACTATAATCAGTTGATTTGCTTCTTTGTCCACAACCATCAGTAATATATTAATTAGTAATATATGTTGTATTTTTATATCTTGATGACACCACAGATTTATAATGAAGATTAAAATGGAAACCCAGTTTGACTGAGCTGTAACATCCTCTCCGCGTGCAGTGGCAGCTATTCCATCATTAAGCACAGCTACTGGGCATCATTATACTGTGTATTACATATAGTGATTGAAAATGCATCATTAGGTTTGTTTTATGTTGTGTAAATGCCTGAAGCGATGCTGTATAAATGTCAGATGTTGGTGTATGGAACGTGAGGTACCTCCAACATGTTGTAGATGATGTAGAGTTTGATGACAGACTGTCCTCTGATCAGGTGGTACATCATGGAGTAATCTACGTAATGCATCATGGAGAAGCAAAGCACCAGGATCAGGCCCCTCAGCATATCGCACACCTGCGCTGGCTGCAGCAGCCGTGACCCACTGACAACACACACACACACACACACACACACATTAATTCAGCATATCTGTAATTATACTAAGACATATTTAAACAGGTTTTCAGCACATTCTTGTGTATTTGCATGCTGACGTACACAGTGCAGTATATCCAGTATACAGTAGTGTCTATACTAACATGCAGACAAAACAACTTGTCATTTTCCATAAGTGTACAGCTACATGTCTTTACAGCGAGGAATAATCTGTGTGATTGCTGACAAACAAATGCTGTCAAAGTAACATATATACTGGTTTATAAAGAGGCCAAAGATACTTTGTGATTTAATATTCTATCAGATCAGTATCATTACAGCTGGTTATAAGGTGTTTGAGTCTTCACAGGGAAGGACACAGCAGGACAACGCACACATGGTTAAATAATTCATTTCTGTTCAAAATGATATATCCCACATAAAGGAAAAAGCAGCGATAACACAAAATACAATGTGAAATATTACAGTTATTGTCTCCTTTGTACCAGACGTCATCTTGTTCCTAAGATTTATCTCCTTTTAATATTTTTCTGTTATTGTTCTGTGCTTCTGCTTTTACAAGATAAAATCTTTCGCCCTTATCTACCAAACAGACCTCGGCGCACCAACAAAAGATCATATCTGTTATATCTGTATCAATTTTGTTAACAAAAAGGGTATAGCATTTTGCACAGAAATGCTTCAGATGTTGCTGTGTGAGCAAATAGCTGGAGGAATACAAACAGACTAAAGCTCTCACATAGTGCAAGAACATCAAAACATGATTTTAATGTGCAATAATGTGTTTCAAACATGTGCAACTAATTAATGGCAGTGGTAGCTTGGGAGCATGTTAAGAGGAGGGCTGACAAATCCATAGGGGCGGTTATTTAGTATTTACTATGACGGGGATAAACGGGAAGAGCTGGAGAGAGCTTAATTCCAACACATCCTATATTCCGTTATTTTCCATGTCAGCTATGTGACTGGAGTTTATGTTTGCAACCACCACCAATTACAGCAAGAAAAATGTAGCATCACACAGGCTGATTACTACACAACCGCATTATTCACTACATTTAGGATTTTCATAGGGACAACGCATCTTCTGAAGACGGGCTGTTAAAAATGGCACAGCCAAATTACACAGTGCTTCGCTCTCGGCTGTTGATTTTACCACAGTGCCACAAACTACAGCATCATTCACTTACTCAGTAACAGTCTATCTCAATGTAGCACAAGGTGAAAACTGTTTTACAAGAATTCACTATAAAGTACTCAGACTAATACCTAAACAATCCCTCGTGCAACGGGGCTACTCCACAACACTCACACATTTTAAAACGCGAGAGAGAAAGAAATGATGTTTTAGAGAGAAGGGGTGGGGGCTTGGAAGATGTAGCATCTGAACTATTTTCAAGAGCCGATTCTGAGCTGAGAGAGGAAAAAAAAAAACACCAGAGTTTAGAAAGATGTGTAAATCAGCTTAATCGAGTGTCTCACTGTCTGAACTGATGTGTGGCTGAGCACAGGGCTCTGAAGAGAACAGCATGAGAAACATCTGGGGCCTTTTATCCAGCACATAAAAGACAGTGATTGTCATCACAACCAAATAACTGCTTGGCTCTAGGTTCAATACATGAAATACGACACTGACACTGACACTACGGCTGCAACTCACTGAGAATCTATTTCTTCCATATGATACACAGATTTTATCTTTATAGTTTTTTTCTCATAATATTTATGATAAATGTAATTATTTATGTAAATTATGTAGATAACAATATAAAAATAGCCTGGAAACTAATATCAGGGAGATGCCCCTATGATGTTGACTTTTTCCTTGTTCTTTCTTGAGTTTAGGGCGCCATCCAGTGGTCCAGTCTGGAACTGATCCAAAATGACAAAAGCTTCAGCCTCCTACACATGATCTTATTCTACATTTAGAATTATTTTTCTGCATATTAAACATGGCATGTACAATGTTGAATAAGCAGAAATAAAATATAAAAAAGACAGGTGAAAGAAAAGGAAAACAGAGAGGGTAAAAAAATAAAAGACTGCTGCTGTTATAACACTCAAAACATTATTTTGAAATGTGTTAAATCAAACCATAACTCTAGTAGTACCAGTGTTCTACTGCAATTTGTTTCTGATCTATTAGTTAGTTTGACTATTTGTATTTATTTATCATTTTATTTTAAATTCACTCTGTTGGCCATAATAGACAGAAAACCAGCTGACTACCTCTTCCTTAAATTGTTCTTGCATAGTCCGAGTCATTGTCCTGTTGTAGGCTCCAATCAGGCTCTGTCCACAGGGTTTGGCATTGCTAAGTGGAGGGAGAGCCTTCCTACTCTAAACAAATCTTACACTTTACCACCACCAAAGAAGCCCTAGAACATCACATTGGCTCCCAATGTTTGACAGCTAAGACTGAGTCTGCATTTGTTCCTCTTTGTGATCCAAACTCTTCAAACATGGAATAACTTTAATTTCTCAGAACAGAAATAGGCTGACAAGCTTCAGAAAAAAGTTCTTTGTTTCTGGTCATTCCCTAATGAAAAGCAAAGTCGCTGATACTCAACTTGTCTAAAGAAGCTCAGTTTTATTGCTTCTTTAATCAGCACAACAGTTTTCAGCTGTGCTAGCATAACTGTAAAAGGGTTTTCTAATTCAATTAGCCTTTTAAATTGATAAACTTTTGCATTAGCAAAAAAAATGTGCTATTGAAATACAGGATTAATGTTTGCTGATGATTAAAAAAACGACCATAAGTGACCTAAACCTTTGAACTGTAGTGTTTTGCTTATTTAAAGTACTTTGGATGTCATTTGTGTTTTTGCTATGCAGTACAAATAAAGCTGCCTTGTCTACAAATAACATTTATTTTCAGAATAAAAAGAAAAGAAAAGCCCATCATAAGTTCCTGGAGTCCAGGTAAAGTCTTGTGTCGTTGCCCCAACAGTCTAATGATATATAGAAACATATAAGGGTACACAGTCGTTTTGGTGTTAAGGTGATTAAAGTGAACATCCTCCTCAAACAGCATCTTATCCCCAACATAGGCGACACACACAGAGCTCTAGATGCAAAGCTGCTGCAGCCAGCCAGTAATGTAGTCCGCACAAAGCAGTCCTCGCTATCTCCATTATACAAGCGTTATCTCCATAATACTCACAAACATTGTGTTTGAGTGCAGCCAGCTATGTGCTACATTCCAAGTAGCCATCACCACTGGTTGTGCCTCTCACACGCAAGATTAAAACTCAGGGCCAGACAAGGATTGGAAAGCTTCATTTCTCATACAAAACCTTGTTAGAGAAGCTGACTTGAGAGCAGAAAACAGCCATTTGACTTCTGTAAAGCAGTTGGGGATATCTGTACAGGGATGGTGAATAGGCAGAGTTTTCCCTTCCTCCTCAAGAATTGCAATGAGGTGCTGCTAAAAAGGCAAATAAGCCCCAAACTGCTCCAGAAAAGCTGCTCGGAGACCAGTAGAGGAAGACTAGGCAGCCCTCCAGTGAGCGTATGCAGTTGTATCACTGACAAACAACACGGTGAGAAGAATGAGCATGCACTCTCAGCAAACCTCTGGATGTGCACAAAAAATAAACTCATAAACCCAGATTTATGAGGAACCGACATGGCTGCTCTGGCTGGCACAATGGGACATGATGTGTGGTGCCAAGCTGTATATTAACAGACAAAATGGAGATGATGAGAGACCAGTGAATGGATGTGGAGGCCAGGTCAGGACAGTGATAACATTTATGAATTCTTGACAGGCTTATGGGAGCATACCTGCTTCTTCGGCAGTAGGGGCATGTGCGTGCCCTGCAGGGGGAGGAAGGCAAGGGGAGAATCAGATAGAGGGTGAGGCGGGCACGGTGAGAGGCAGTGCCCATCAGGGAGGTTTGAGCACAAATGTCCTGTAGCTGTACTGTGCTGCTTTTTAATTTCAAAGAGGCATATTTTTAAAAATATATCAGTATAGAGGTTACTTGATAACTTACTTGAGTTATGGGGCCAAACATCAGTGTTTTTGTTTCTCATTTCTAATGTTGATAATATCTGTACAAACCCCAAATATATCAAGATCTGAGAATATAAAGTTAAACTTATAAGGCCAAATTAACACCAGTGTTTTCACATAGAGAGAAAGACAGCAACGTGATACTAGTAAGAAGTCAAGTTTACAGGTTATATACAAGACGTGACGGACAGAAACCTTTCACACGTCATCTGCTGTAAAATCTGTTTTTGCTCCAAGTGAAAGAGCAAAATAATCATTAGTATTAGTGTTAACTATTGTTAATGTTTTATAGTTTACGGAGGCAAACAAGTCATTTCTGTTCAACTGAGTAATCACACATCATATAAAAACCAACAGCTCTTTGAAAATACTGTTAGGACAGAATCAAAATAAGACAAATGAAATATAAATACCCCTTTCACCAGATTAAAAACTCTTTTGGTACTGTGGTGTGTGGGCTCTAACCTGAAGCCACAGCATGGCAGGGTGAGGAGGCGGAGCAGGGCCAGTAGCACCCTGAGGGGCAGCAGGGTGAAGACGTACAGGAAAGCATCCACACAGAGGAAGAAGCCGAAGATCATCAGCTGGAAAAGTCACACAACAACACCTCCAAGTCAAATATGGAACAATATGCAGGAAGCAAAACCTCCCAGTTAAAGACGGATCAGACTGTAGACACATTTACTCCTCATCTTCAAAGATAAATAAACATTTCTCTCTATGAAACAGGGACAAGTCCTATAAATTTAATGAAAAGATAATACACAAGTTTCTTCATATCCAAATACAAGTTCTAGCTGAATAAGCGACTTCTTATTTTTTTCCACACATCTTCCGTCTCCTTCACATCAAAGGAAAATCCAGGTGAAAGCTAAAAACTGCCACACGTGACACTAAAAACAAAAACCTGAACGCTGTTATGCAGCAGACACATGCCTTCATAGTTTCCCATGCTCGAAGAGCCATTGCCTTCTCATTTTAAAAGAAATGTTTTATCAGAAATGTGTTTAACCCTGCTGATGTCTTCTTACTCCTGCTTCTAACAGGGAAAACATGAAGGCACTGAGGTAGTGCTTGAAGAAGCTGGTAGGAGGGTTTGTCTCTTATTGGTGGATTCTGTGTGAGTTTTCTTGGGGCCTTGTCAGGCACCCATGAAGTTGGCTAGCTCGCTTAACATAGTAAAGTCACTGAGGTCTTTTATATTTACACACATTCCTCTCTTGCCCCCGAGGAAAAACCAAACCAGTAAGAGCTGCGTTGGCCTGAGTTTGCTTGTTAGGACACATTTCTGCACAGAAAGGGTCCTAAAAACAATACACATATATCTTTACTCCACGTGCAAATCTACAGGATTTCTTTGATTCCCTCACTGTACTGTGATTTTAATGCATAATTACCTTTTAATCGTTTAGGTCCCTCACAGGTTACATGTAGGCTCAGTTTTTAGGATAATGAAACACTCAACTTCAACAGACAGAAACTTGCTGCTTTTCTTTTGTACACGATTGTAAAGCGAATTTAGATTTTTGAATGGTGCTAAAAAATATAAACAAATGAAAGACTGAAAGAAAATAATCAACAGATTAGTTGATAAGAAAAATAATCAATAGTTGCAGCCTGAGACATTTGTAAATGGATTTGTAGACATTTGTAAATGTTCAAAGGCCATGTTAAGTAAAACTGAAATCAGCCTTTTTAAGATCTGCAGATAACTTAATAGATTAATTTTCTCTACATTACACTTTATTTTATCACAATTTGTGACCCCCTCTGTAACTGTGGGCTCAGTGTTACACCTTTAAAACCCATCACACTGTCTAAAATCCTATGGTGACAGCATATTTGATCATAGTGTCATATTATGATTGTTGTCTGTGCAGTTATCTGGCAGCTGGACTTCTTTCTTAGGCTGATGAAGCTACTTGGATGAGTAGTGAAATGTTTCAACCTAACAAGAATTAAATCTAACTGACAGGACTCAACTTCCCGACTGTGATCCTTGTGGACAATACTGAGATATGTGATACAATAAAAAAAATGGCACCATGAGTCCACTTACTTGGCTTTTAAAGATAATTTTAAAATGTGTTTCTCAACTCAAACATACAAAGTAGCATAAAACACATAAAAACATGATGTACTATTATCTTTAAGTTGCTGTTATCACATCAATAAGCATCTTCTTATTGTAAATCTACTTCTAATTTCAAAAGTATTTCATGTTGTACAGACTGAATAAACTGAATCCAAACACTGGAATTAACTCACACTACTAGAATCTGTGCGTTTTGAGAAAATAAAATTAAAGATACACAGATTAAATTTAACAAAAACAAGCATTAGTTTTTTTCGGCCCATTCACAACTCTCTCGTGCTTTTTTCTAGCTGCTGATTGGTCAACTGAACGTTCTGCTGCGCTTCCCCACACACACTGAACGCATACATCGCAGGAGTCGAGTCGAGTCACAGCAGAGAAAGTCGTTTATGTCTGTTGCACGGTAACATCTGTTGAAAAAAAGATACTGACGTATGACACCTATACTGCCCCCTGCTGGGGAGTTATCAAGAACAACACTTTATGTTTAAAAATTCATAATGCAGACCTGCTGCTGAATTATTTCTGCTCTACATTGTCCCAGTGATGCAGGGTTACACAAGCTTATGGAGAGCGCCCCTTGTGGCCACCATCTGCATGTGCAGTTGGACTATTTGTACAGTTTTTGGAGCATGTCAAATGGTTCAGCAGCAGCTGGGGCTGCAAGCAGCAACAGCAGCATGTGTTCAGTGCATTTTCTTCAGGAAATATTCTAGTTTTACATGTTAATGACCAAAACAATGAACAGTTTGAGTGAAACAATTCTGATAGTTGTATCATAGACAGTACCTTCTCCAGCTCCTTGGGTATACGCATGCATGTATAAACTCTCTGTCTGCGCTCGGTGTACTTCGCTTCATTGTGCTCCAGGAAGTAGCCTCTGGTGAGTTCTGTGCAAATGAAGCGTGTCAACGATGGATCTGGAACAACACGAGAGCGACGCTGTTACAACAAGGTCACTGTCTGCAACAATTACAACGTCTGTGAACACAATGAGAATGGCAACCTCTGGAGAGTCACACTGCAACATCAAACAAGTGGAAACTTCCCTGAATGATGAAAACTGGGGTTTCAGCAGAAGTCTTAGTTCACAATTTTATTCAGTGTAACATGATAACATTTTGTAAAAGCTGAATATTCTAAATGAAGTTCTGTCAGAAACACAGTGTGTTTTTTCGTGGTTAACCAGAACCTCTGTAACTTCAGCGTTTGAGTTCTAGCATTGATGTGAAAAATATTGTTGGATTACTAAACATAATAAAACAGATGTATGTTTGTATTGATATCTTGGGGCAGTAAGTAGCTCAGTGGGTAGAGCTGTTGTCTACGAACCTCAGGGTGAACGGTTTGATTCCCAGTTCATCCTGACTACATGTCGAAGTGTCCTTGGACGAGACACCAAAACCCTGCACCATCATGTACTGTCTTTCCAACAACAAGGGGATCAACAAATTATGTCATTATCATTATTATTAATTACTATTATTATTAAAACAGCATGGATGGATTGAAGATTATTTTTGTGTTTTGTTATGGTCTTTAGATCAGTAAGAAACTTTCTCTGGGTCAAGCTTCTGAAATGTGAGGATTTACTCACTTTTCTTGTCATATAAAACAGTTTTTAACAAAACATAATCAGTTTGTAGCCCAAGTTAGTAGCTTTGTTAAACTAAATGCCCTCATACAGTCTGGTAATTCTTCCCACTTGACTTCAGCCTGTGTGAACCCGTCAAACACGTCATACTTCATAAACTGAAAACAAAGATGAGTTCACAATACGTTAAAGATCTCTTGACCTAAACAGTATAATGTTGGCTCAGCTTGCAACAGTTTTGTTGTTAAGCTATCTCACACAATACCTGCACAGTACTTAAACATGGTAAAACTTCACAGGTGAGATTTCAGTCATTTGACCCTGGAGGACAAAAACAGACAAAAGGGTGAACAAGACATTGACAAGTGACCAAAGTGACACCCTGAAGAAGCTGACATCAGCACGTGCTGTGTTTAGCAACAGTTGATCAAAAATAGTTAATCTTGTTTATCAACTGACTGATTCATTTTTTCAGATATCAAAACTATTCAAATGGATTCTCACTGTCTTTTTGGACGGCTGTGACTCAGGAGGTAGAGCAGGGGGATCATTAGTTCGATTCCCGGTTCCCCTGTCATATGTTGAAGTGTATTTGGAAAGACACTGAACCCCAGGTTGCCCCCGGTGCGTCAGGCCGGCTGCATGGCAGTCCCACCGTCACTGTGTGTGTGTGTGCGAATGAGAAGCAGTGTAAAGGTAGAAAATCTCTGTATAAGTAAATGGTAAATGTTCTGCATTTATATAGTGACTGACTGGTAGATGACTGCTTTGTCTCCTGAGCCACAGCCGCCCACAAAAGTGCAAACCATTTACCTACCAATTCGTTTTTTTATCTGTTATCAAAACTTCCAACCTTGTCTAAATACTATTGAGAAACATATCTTAGGTCTGCAGGTTATTGACAGGTGAGGTATCACTACAGTCGTATTTTCTTTACTGATTCTGTTGTGAATCTTTTAACTATTTTCTCAATTTAAAGATCTATAACTTGTCATAAAATAGTAGAAAATCCTGGTATAACATAACATATCTCAAGATGGTATATTTAAATGTTTTATAATCACAGTCTAAATTCCAAATATATTTAGTTTATCGTAATATGACAAATCATCACAACCTCTAATTAACACAGTTAATTAGCCGTTACCTCAACCTGGAAGCAGAAAAACTGATAAATTAACTACATAATTAAAAAAAGACATGAATTTTACATAAAATCAGGGGTCTGGGAGACAGTATTCATATCCCAGAAACTTGTACCTGTACTCTGTACTGTAACAGATTAATTAAACTCTTTCTGCCCTACACTACGTTTTTGTTATCATGATTTGTGACCTCTATGAGTTGTGTATTTTCCCTTTTCCATTATTAAAACTTATTCACATGACTGAACTACTACTGGTAGGAACTACTACCTACATGGACTCAAACTTGTCACTTGTCAAACATAAACAGTTTCTTTCATTACACTGCAAACAAGAATTTGTCTTCTGTCCCAAACACAGCTCAAGTTTATTAAAATCACTCATCAGAAATGTGACATAATAAACTGTGTTTCTGTTAAATTATTATATAATGAGTGAAATAAATTCACTTAATACGTGGCAAACGTTTCTAATGGTTATTGATATGATTAAAACCGGCAGCAGTGGCAGCTGGACTTTGATACAACACCTGGGGAGCATGTTTTATGGAGTAAGTCTGAGGTGAAAATGTCTAGTTAGATAATTAATCTGTCGTTTGTACGTGCAGCGTTAACAACGCGTTCAAAATCATTTCATGTCATATTAACTTTAGACATTACTACAGTTTCTGGACAGGGAGGGGAGAAGATGCGCAACTAGTTTCCAACATTACCTCCAATGTTTCAGTCACCGAGGTGGTTTAACAGGGAGGATTAATGAGCAGAAACCGGTTCGTTATTATCTCGTTAATCAAGCTAACACACGACTGTAAACAACACACGTTCACACTCGGCTTCTTCAAAGTTCACTCGTCGAGCTTTTCTAACTTGTTTAACTTAAACGTTGCAGTTATTGTTAAAATGTTGTATTTACGAAGACACTATAGCAACAACACTAACTAATGCGCACAATAAGTAAGCTAACATTTAAGGCGTTTATTAGCTATAACGGTAGAAGCGTCAGTTGTGTTGGAGGCGAACCGACGGTTACCTGCTGAGTGCTCCCGTTGCTCCCTCCTGACAACGCTAATGTCGTAAAATCCCAACGTTTCTGGAAGTTCTGCACTTAAACCGATTTTTCCCGACATGTGCAAATCCTCCCACGGTCGTTTCTGTCTTTTCTTGAGCTCAATTTCTGCTTCTTTCTCCTCTGACAGCTCGGTCCCCGACAGGTCCGCCATCTTTACTTTGCCCGCCGCGTCGACCGGTGCCACGTCATCACGTCGTAGGTAAAAATACACAACGTCATAGCAACGACCGTTACGACGTAGATACAACAGTTAATTAAAAACAAGTGAATAAATATATTTATAAATATTCCACTGTTTAGTAAAAGTATATAAACAGTGAACCGTTAATTAAAAAAAATATATATATATAAAAAAGATTAATGAAAAGATTAGTTTTATTTAAACATGCAAAAGATTTCAAGGATTCAAAGGGTTTATTGTCATAAACCTTTAACAGTTTATTAAAATAATTGAATCAATTTATTAAACATATATCATTAGATTTATATAAATATAAATAAAAAAAAGTATTTAGTATGTTTTGTGCAAAACGAATGTTTAATAAAATTAAAATCAAAACTTGGAAAACTGACTTTTTAAAATTAATAAATGAAACTTCAACTGTAAAAAAAAGGTCAGAATAAATTATTTTTTGATTGTTTGAAGTGTTTGTTAAAAATGTTATAAACAAAATAATAAAGATTGAACAGTAGAAACAGTTTATTAAAACAAAAAAATATATAAATATTATAATATATAATAAATTATAATATAATAAATATAAATAACACAAACAAACAGGAAGCAGTATATTAAAATAGCTAAAATGGTAAAAATAGTATCAGTACCGTCATAAACACGTAATGATCCATGAGAATAATATAGTTGAATGTTGTTGCAGTACCTCGTATCTCCCACTTGGTGTCGCAAAAGTTCCATCAAGTCGCTGTCGAATAAATTGTGTAGATTTAAGGATCTGTTCTCACTGAGTTATCTTGATACCTTTGCTTAGTGTTTTCCCAGCTACACAGTCCAGGTAACTTGTGTTTCTTGGCTGAAACAGCCTCTTACATATTAAACTTTGAATTTTGAATTTGCGAAAGAATTAATACAGAGAACACAGATCAAATATATGATACGTCTTAATTAGCTCTGGCATAAATCAACAATTAAAATGCAGGTAAAGATGACCTTCTGGTGAACAAACACTGTATTTATATTTAAATTTGTGGCCTTTGAATATTTACTGCAATTTAGAAAGACTGCATCATTTCTGACATGTACCGTATTAAAGACCTTTTTAATGATGACAACCTAGAGTTTTTAAGACATACTTTCACATAGTAATTTCCTAAATTTCTCAGAATAGAAAAAAAATGTATGAACCTGCAGTTTAGGTGTTTAATGATAAGTGAATGTACAAACTAGAGAATTAGTCTTTGCATACTTGACTTGTGGTGTGGTCATGGTTTCATATTTATAAAACCCGTTTCCCAGTGTGGTCCACTAAAGGTTCACTAAAGATAAGAATTGTAAACGGTAAGTTTTTCCGAGCACTTTAAGGACTTTTTGTACAGGTTGAGGAAGGTTGTGTGTCATGACTGAGATGGACATTGTGATGAGAAAAACTAAGCTGCATGCACACACGATGCTCGTAAACAAAGTCCAACTGTTTTGTAAGCACGGTTTATTGGCACACATAATGGTAAAGCATACATACCAGACATCAGATATGACACTGAACACCTCTGCTATATAATGTACAAATGGTGTCTAATAATACTAGGCTCAAACATATTTAGAAAGGTGTTAGCTTCCTTACAAATGCACAAATAAATACTCATAAGATCCAATTGTATAAAGATGTCCGTCGTTTGTCTTCCTGCCAATTTTCGAACAAAGTCCAACAAAAGAGATCAGGGATCAATTCAATTAAAGATTAAAGAACAACTGTGAACACAAAGTATTTCTGTGGGGTGGTGGGATTTTATATGTGCGTTGTTTTAAAATGTAAAACTGTTTTTTTTTCCTATGTCACAGAATATACAAGAAATATGACTGTGTGGGTGTTTGTTAACTTTGTGGCTTTGGTTCTGCACTAGCTAAAAGAGGACAGGGAACATTTTGAGAGTCTGGTTTTGACGGAGGAAAACCAGCGTGCATCCACACCACCCTACAGAAATTGGAACCTCCTGTACAAAACAAACAGCTGCCATATCCAAACTGGTTTCAGTGGTTGATTTACAGTGGACAAAATAGATTCCTCCTCTATTTACAGAGCTACAAATCTTGTAACAGTGTTCCCAAACTGATGAACCCAAAAAAGCAAAATCAGACTGATGTGTTTTTAAAAAGTACATATATCAAACAAAAGTAAAAATCCTATAAAATCATGCAGGAAAAGGTTTTAGTATCAGTTTGGGAGTAGGTCGTTAAAGGGAAGAAGTCCAATTTTCGAGGAGGGGAGAAAAAAAAATCAACATTAATGCATCAACGTGTGTCGGCAAAGTTCACATACTGATCTGCAAAATTACAACATGATTGCAAAGTATTCGGAGAGAAGCAAAATACCAATAGACTACGAACACAATCAAACTGGTTTGCATGAAATCACAATCTGTGACGACCGCAGTAATGTGGAAAAAACAATCCTAGGACACGATTTTCCCTCATCTGAAAAGATACCATAGCGGTATAGAACTTTTATTTCCTCTTAATTGGAAATGGAAATAAACAGCAACATCAGAAACAAACCACCGGCCGACTGAATTTCCAATAAAAATGCAATTGCCTCAAACAATGTTTCATTTGCCTCCAATGTGGTGAGATGCTTCCATTGGCTCTGTTGGCTGTTAAAAAACAAACCTTGCCTACTTCACATTGAGCGTGCTATCTTTGACACATTTTGTTTGTTGTTTTTATTCTTCTTCTTTTTCTCCTCAGTGTCTACTGTCAACGTGATGACTTGTGACCTGCAGGTCAACCAATCACAGCTGCGGTATTCCACTAGACAAGAGGTTTGAATCTGAGGGTCGAAGGAGGAGAATTTGATCCGCAATTTGCCACTGCGTTCTCGGAAAAAAAATGCCCAAGACTTGCTATTTTTTACATTGTGGTTGCATACAACTTGTACGCGTCTCTTGTCTGTGTATATTGCTGTGCAATGCTGCCAGTTCTCAGTGTTCTCCAAGATGTTACAGTGGAGAAGAAGAAAAAATCCTGCACGGACTTATTCTGGCTGGACATGCCAGCGATTAGTTTGCAGACGGTGCGGGGGGGGTTGAATTCAGTACAATGTTATGAGGCGTAGAAGCACTGCCCTCAGGGGTAGGGGAGAGGTTAAAAATTCCAGTCCACATGGAGTCAAGGATCTGTTATTTTCATCTTCTTTTGTTTTACTGCGAGGGCTGGGGCGCTGTGCTCTCGGGCTTGCTGTCCTGGGCGGCAGGGGGTTTGCTGCTCCAGGGGGCATTGGTGCCGAGAGCTGGGGAGCTGTTGAAGTCATCCTCGTCGTCCAGGCCGTTGGTGGCGTCGTACTGCGTGTTCTCCAGACGAGTGATCAGACGCTCGTCCTCGTCCCCAAACTCGCCGCCCATCAGGGTCGGCTCGCCCACCACCATCACATCCTGGAGAGAGAGTGAAGGCAAATTGACAAACTGAAAACAAGAAAACATACAAATGTTCTCTTTCTTACGTGCACACTCTTTTAAAGGTCACATTATGTTCAAGCTGTGTCCTGTTTAGTTACACTCGAGCAGTAGTTGTGCTACTTAAAGCTCACTTCTTATTCACATACTCCCCAGGCTAGCATCAACACAGCATGAAGTCACTGCTGTGAAAATAAGCCTTTTACCGCCATATGTTTCTATTTAAATGTAGTTTCTATAATATCAGCGATGACAGGTTTCGGTTGCTGAAGAAGGTTGTGGAATACGACCAAAAGCTCCAGGAACAGCTACGAAGGCTTTTAGAAGGTAACAAAAGTTTTCTTTGCCTAAATTTAAAAGCTTCATTTGCAGTACATGTACAGCATCCGTGTGTACAGTACGTACATATACACCACTGTATTTTAAATGAGGCTTTTCTACATACAGTACATTCCCTGTATTTTTCTTGTCCTGTTTTGCTGCTTCTCTCTTTGCTGATCACTCTTTTGTTTTCTTTCTTAAAACAGTGTCTGACTCAGTTTACAAATATAATCAATTTTTACACAGGCAAGCGTGGCTTGTTTTTGGTTTTGTGCAGGACTGTCCATATTTAGCCTAGGGGTGATTCAAAATTAATATGCTTAAGTGAGTGAGAAATCACCAGAGAAGAAATTAATGCATATCTGTTTAATCTAATTCTCAGACCAAAGCACCAGCTGAATATGAAGTGATTGCACACCCACCCAAAAAGACCTTATAATAACATTTGCATTACTTCAAAGAAAAAGAATATGTAGTGTCTGTTTCACATATTTATCCTTAGCAGAAAATTAGAATTTAATCACACGACTTTTAAAACAGAGGGTAAAAACACAAGGTTGTAAAGACAAACACACAATTCTTGACTCTAGACAAGACCTGATGTTGCAGAATTTGTTGGTATGCGTGTTTATTTATCAAATATTTTCAATTCCCAACTGAATAAGGAGTACCCGCACCCCCTGTGATGTGAGATGTGTATTTTCCTGCACAGACCTCCTGCTTGCAATGAAAAACACAGTGGGATTAAGTGTATGTGTTTCACTGTGTGTGTGTGTGTTTAGGACAGACAGTGGTGTAGCCACTGAACCTTTCCGAACGGTCGACCTCTCTCGAAAAACTGTGCAAATGAAACCTTCCCGTACAGAAAGTGGATTCCCCCAGCGCTCTGTGCCCGCCCCAATCAATACTCATCATGTTAGACATATTTTACAGACATGGCCCTCGCACAGCAGATCAAAGAAGGGAAGGAGAGAGATTTATCCATTATCCACTACATCTACATCTATGCTTGTGATGTGAAGGAATCTTGGATGTGCTTGTTTTGTCATGTTACCAAAGAAAAGTCCTCTACACTTCATGAACAAACTGATTCTGTTGACAAATAATCACAGAACTATAATTTGTGAATTAAAATATTGATCAGTAAGCTGCAAACTGTATTTTTCAGAGTTTTTGAATCTGCCTTTGTCCGGCTAAGCATCTCTCTGCCAGCGAGCCCCAGCGTCCCACTGTAACCTGGGAAGAAGCTGTACAGTTAAATGGGGCGCACGCTTCACTGGTCATGTGTGTCAACGCTGGCTGGCTTGGGAGATCTCGCTCTCCTCAGTCATCTCCTCTCTAACACACACACACACACACACACACACACACACACAAAGCGCAGACAGACATGTACATGCACTGGCACACAAATCCAGATAAGCTTACTGTACAATCACACCTTAGCACCTGAACACAAACACAGACAAAAGCACCTGAATGCAGACTCAGATTAACCCTATGTATTGCACACACAAACACAAACACACACAGCAACACAAGTTGCTTATGCAGAAGCACATATGCAAACCCAGATTTGTACACAACAAATCACACAAAACAAATGCACATGATCATCCAGTAAGCACTGACGTAAACATACAAACAAAACTTAGCACACTTCATAACCCTTCATCCAAAACTCAAAATACACACACATGCGCATTTTGATGAAGAGCACCAATGGGGAGAAGCAGTTTATTTATCCAAGCCATCCCCAAAACCCCCCTAGCGACCACTTCTACACCCCACTATGCCTTAATCAGGCTAATTAATTTAGGTGAGCTTTTCAACTAAATGACAATATCCACACTGATTTGTCAATTTGCATAGCTAATTAAGTCATTAGCTAAAAACGTGCTGATTGCCAACAAGCCTTGCATTCACCATCTGTTCCTGTGAGGAGGCCTGTCAACCTACCTCTGGCCAATTCTGTCCCCCCCACCCCCAAAAATCCCTCTGACGATAACAGCTGGTGGCTAGTCTGAGACTGGGGAGCACTAATTGTGAGATAATTAATACCGTCTATTCCTCTACTCATTTTGTTAAGAGTTAGCCTTAGCACTAGCTACTGTAAGCAGCGAGGCTTTGAATGGACCAACGTAGCGACGGACGCCCCCCCTCGTTCCTTTCATTCACTGAGCACTGTCATTAGCATATTTTTACAGAGATTAGCAGCGAGGAACTTGAAGGGCATATTTCCTCCTCAGGTCTCCCAGACAACAAGTGGGAACTTAAAGTAGACGTGATGGGATTGTGATGATGACAAAGGCGCTGAAGACTGTAAAAAATGTTCCAAGTAGGAATAGATGACTTAAAATAAATGTAACCGACACTGAGACCCCTTAGTTCACTAGCCCTCCATCTTTTCAGTATTCAGAGTTAGAGAAGGCAGGTAGAACTACAGCTTACCTGGGAAAAAAAAAAATAGTTTTTAACCCTGTTTGTGGCTCTCAGCTCCAAATACATTTGTTCCTAATGAAATCCTAAAAAAAACAGCTCACAATTACATAGATGAATAAAAAAAAACAACTGCTGACCACTGCAGTCAACACAAAGTTCGCTATTGACTCACACAGGAGTAAATACTGCACTTGTTGGAGTCCAGTGCTGGATTAACACACATTTACTGTAACAATGAAGAACTGTGGCCTCTGGTGTGGAGTAAGCTTGAGAGGTTGTAGCATCGCAGGATTATTGATGAAGAAAAAAGTACAGAATATTACTAGACTAGTGTGTTTGACTCCATCTTACCATGTCGAAGAAGAAACTTTAATATAATTCTTAAAGGTGTAAGGTCTTTACTTAACTGCCCAGAAGTAAAATTTCCATTTTCTATATACTTTCACTAACATATTTTATACCATTACTTACTTATGTTGCTGATTCAGCAACACAACTAGTAATACAATCATTAAGTAAAACCCATAATAGTATGTATTGATCTGAAATTAATTAGTATACATTACTTTTTTAAACATACTTTAAGCAGGATTGTCAGTGCAGAACTGTTTCTTGCAATGGAGTATTTTTACATTTTGATATTGCTGCTTTGACTTAAGTAAACAATACGAGTACTTCTTCTCCACTGCTACTGTTTGTTTACAGACGAAGGACAGTTAATTAAGGGTTTAGTCCACAATATGTCGTGTACTTGCTTAATACAAATACACTGACTGACACCGACTTGCAGCATTGAAATGAGAAATAAATGCAAAAGCCTGCTGCACCAGGCCACTAGAGGTCAGTGTTGCTCATTCTATGAACACCACCCCAACACCCACCCTCACCACCTTTCTTCCCCCACACCTCTTCTCCTCCAGACTCTGGTAACCCCCCTTCCCTGTGTGAGGGTCCACTCCTTATTGTCATTGGGCTCACGTAGGCTTGTGCTCAGCCACAAACGAACAACTTCTCAGACAAAGACAGCAGGCGCGCAACATATGTAACCAGCATGTTACCAGCCACGCTGCCAGTCTTTAAGAGGCGTGTGAATGCACGGCATGAGTGGTACATCTGGCGTGTGTGTGTGTGTGTGGGAAGGGGGGGGGTGTAGCGATGGAGCAGTGCGTGCGCATGTGAAGGAGGAAGGGGCTGGGGGTGGAGGGTGTATACAGATATCGGCGATAATGAGACCTGGCACGGAGCCAAACTGCCTTTGAGAGAGAAAACAATTGCACACGTTGTGTATATGTGTGATGTATATTAATGTATGTGTGAGACGCAGAGAAGAAGGTAAGAGAAGTGAGTGAGGGCAACAAACCTCGGAAGATGATGATACAGCTCATAGGGACAGACTATAGAGGGACAGTGCAGTATGTATGTGTAGGTGGGAGAAAGAGTATGTTCCTTATTTAGACTTACTGTAAAAATGCCAGAAATGTCTGGACAGGAAAATTAAGCTTTCTCGCATTAAGTGCCAAGCAGATGAACAACCCCTACCTCAATGGAAACTGGAGAAACAAGTCCATCCCGTATTAAAATCATTCAGCCAAACGGGAAACACTGAGTTTCTACAATCTTCCCAATGTTGCTTTACCCAACTGTAGGTGCATCTCAAGTCTCAGAAACGACGTCTCAAGTAGAGGAGCAGGGAACAGGGAGCAATGTTTCAGGAGCAAGAACTGATAATACACAAGACCATCCTTCACGAAGTCTTTAGACAGACACATCTCTTCACTGGAAACCTGTTGGTCAGATGCTGCAGCTGATCGTACTGATCTAAAACAGCATCACAATATGAGTGCAGTTTTATACTGAAACTACACTAATAACAGAGCCAATTAAAGACATTTTTATTTGTTTTCAGATTCACAATCTGGCTAAAATTAGGAGAACCTGATGTCTCTCTTGATAACCAAATTTTAAAATTGTGTGATGTGATTTATTTACATAGTTTACTAAAATATTGGGTTCACTAAATTATTTCTCTAAAACATTAAGCTATGAAACATTATAATCATGACCTGGATTAGTAAAAAATTATAGATTTAAAAGCAGAATACATGTTGCTGCAGTTAGAAATAATTTGTTCATGTGCATCTAGCAAGAACTAAAGAGCATTTACACACTGTGGTCTGACTGATGTGCAGATTTAATATTCAAAGTGATGAAGTGTTTTTGTTGTCTGAACCTAACCACATGCAGGGATCAGGAAATGGACATGTGTATCGCGTGTCATGCACCAGTCCCTAAATGCAGACCGTACTAAGTTAGAAAAGACATTTTCAGGTAACATAATCATAGCAGGTCCTATGTTTCTTTAGCACATTAGTAGCATATAAACATAATTTCTAGGAGACTGTGTTGCTATTCTGCTGCCTTACATTTCCCATTAAGCAGAATTAGATCTACATACATAACGAACATACTTTTAACTTTTGGATGCATTAGTGTACATTTAATACAGTGTGTGTATAATGAGCAGTCTATGGAATAAAACTAGACTCTCTGCAGACAACACACTCACAGCAGCACTGAATCCTCCAGGGGAGTGCCAGGCATGTGGTGTAATACTCAGCTGTTTAAGAGCCTGTTTAACCTCTAACTGTGTCAAGTGGCCTGTTATGGAGACATGTAGCAAAAATCAGGCATTCATACCCTGCAACAGAGCATGCACATAAGCTAGATACTTCAAAACTTGTCCTCATACAGGTTACATTTTCAGAGAAATAAGATTAAATCAGTCAGTCTGGATTAATTAATAAACTATTAACTAATCACCTTTCATTAAATACTGTTTGGAGATGTTTACAACACAGTGTGACTTAAGTTTAGAGCAAAACACCATAAAGTATAGGAAATATTTACCACGCTTTCTGATGTTGTATCGCGCTTCCTTCAAGAAACTTATATACATAACACACCATTTCTAATCACGAGACTGGCTCTGCTTCGATGTGCTGTAAACAAAAACACTGATTTCTGCTGTGTACTTTTTGTGTCACGTCGAGCTTCCTGCAGGGTCTACGCAGGGATCACCCCTGCCACAACCTAACGGACTATTTCTCCAAACGAGAACACGTCTGACACCGACAACGTTCTGTTGTGTGCTGCATGTGTGAAAGAGCAACTCCAGACAATGCCCAGACCTTATTCTACAGACACTGTCCAGAGAGTTCATATGTGAAAACAGCTACAGAAGCTAACATTAGTGGACATGAAAATAAAAAAATCCACTATGTAAATGAGCTTTTGATCGTTTTTAAATTCAAGGTTACATTTCTTGTGGTTTAATGGTGTCATTTATAATAACTGAACTTCAAATAAATTCTCAAATTAATCTTTTACTTATCATTATGGTTACTTGTATACAGCAGTCAAGTTTACTGCTAAGATAAAATAAAATATTCAGCATCAGTGGCTATGTTGAACATTGAACACTACAAAACCTCATAATCACACCTTTGGTTCAGGGATTGAAACTACAGGATACAGGATATGAATAGTTAGTGAGTTAGTGACATTAACTACAAATAGTTTGAGGCTTTTTCAGAGCTGTGAATGCAGTGCCTACTTGATTTCTGAAATGCTCTTTCACACCAGCACCCTGTTTCCCATCTATGTAGTTGCAGACATGCAGAGCTGCTGAGCCCACACTGCTTCAGACCTCTGAGTACTTGAGTTCAGTGCCTTGCTCAAGGACATTTTCAAGTGTGGTAGAAAGAGGGCAGAGACTTAAACCTTTTTTTTTATTATGCTTAGTTGAGAAACTTTTAAAACACATATATTCTGAGAAGCGTGTAGTAGCTGCACTACCTGCAACAAAGCAGCAAAAGGAACTTTTATTCATGTTCTTTATTTGTTATTTATGATAACAATAAAGCTGTTTTGTACTATTTCAGCTTTGGTGATTTTTTTATGTCATTTGTGTCACTCTTTATAATTATTTGATGTTTTCGCACTTTGTCTTTTGCAGTGAGATGTTTTCATACAGTACAAGTCCTTCTGGGTTTCTTTGTCTCACTGTACAGGTTTGAGTTTCTTTTCTACGCTCTGCTAAATTAAACTTAATTGCTGCAACACCATTAGGGATGTCTCATGCCTATGCACAACCCCGCAAACATGCATGTGCAGATAGAAACAAAAATTAAAAAGGAGGCAAACCGAGTGGAGCTGATGCTTACAGGTACCTGACTGGAGAGGCTGAAGTTGGTGGCGGGGCTGCGTTTCTTGCTCGTGGTGGTTCCCACGCTGCTGTTGGCGCTGCTGGCCGAGTTCTTCCGTTTCCTCCTCTTCGTGGTTGTCTGTCGGGCAGGCTCAGCTTTGGCGCGACCAGCAAAGAGAAACAGAGGCCATGCCAAGAACATAATGCATACAGACGGAGACAAGGTGTAGGGCTGTGTGCAGTGTGTGTGTGTGTGTGAGGTCATATAGTAGTGACCCAGACAGAGAACAGCATATGCAGAGAAAACAAAGGCATGCACATTTGTAAATATGCTTACACTTACAAATAATACTAAATTCCTGCATACATGCATGCATGGAAAGAGAGAACACACACATAAAAAGACAAATTACACAGACAAGAGCAACTAGTGTACAATAATCCATGCTTTCTTTTCTTCAGAGGTGAAACCGCACGAGCGTTAACATCTCCCAAGACATGCACTAGTAAGAAAGAAACTGTTTCATTTGCATAAATGTTCAACAATGGACCATGATGCTCAGTGTAATGTAAATTTGTTAATGATTTTGGCGCTGCACCGACTGCTATGTTCCACAATAACATGAGCCAGATTAAAACTGCTCTGTGGAGGCAGAAAGCACACTGGTGTTTGTCTTACTGGATATGTTTTTATATTGTGTCCATTCTTGTACATTTGTTGCATTTCTATAGATTTGATTTGCTGAGCACTGCTCTGTTATTGCTTTAATCATTATTTTTTTAGCAACTACTTGAGAAATATAACCTGTAGTTATAACTCATTACAGGTTTTAGGACTATTTTCACACATGCAGTTGAGTGTTCATGATAAACTTGTACAGAAAAATGTATTTCATGGCATTGCAGTGAGCACTACAATGCTGCTTTTGTGTAAGACCACAGACAACATTGTAAGAGAGAAGATACCTTTTTTGTGATTTGTGGGAAATATTTCCGTTTTGAAGTTCTGTGGGTGTCCAGCTGAAACCGGAGCCAAAATTAGTTTTATTTTACTCAGGTGGTTGAATATTTTCTTAAATAATTTAAGACAGAATGACACCAGGGATGACAACAGAGAAGAGGGAGAGAAATAAATGAACATTCAGTGCCATGCAGATGCTATTTAACACCACTGGGAAACTTTTCCCAATTATGAAATTGGAAGGTGCAATTAAACCACACGTGAATCATTATTTTTAAAAACATACAAAATAATGACACAGGTTAAATAGAGATCTCGGTGTTTCTAGTATTTACAAAATAATTTAAGTGGTGCATTATTTATGAATACATGCTTTAGAAAAGTCTGCCAACATTTGTTAGAAAACATTTTTCCTTTTAATCTCAAGAGAGAAAAGAAAACACTGCTGTGATCTTCAAACAGATGTCTGAAAATGAAATACATTTTCGAGGTTCTTACTAATCACACCCAGGGAGATGCTTTCATATTCAGTTACAACAACCAGCGATTCATGATATAAACAAAACTGAGACTATAAATCAGAGGCAAAAAAATAATGGGAATTTTTATCAGTGTTTTTCCCTTTTGATTCCTGACTTTGACAGACTTGTGTGCAAAAAAAAAAGTGGGCCTATTGTCAGAGACAATCATTTCTGTTATCCGACTGGTTTCCTTCGATGCTTAACCAGTGACGCACTAAAATCACTTCCATTTCCAACAAAAGGACTTATCAGAGCATAAATGCGCCTGTGGCTTCCTGCCTGGCCAAATCCCAACCAGTTTCCAAGCTGAAGAAGAATTGCAGGAAAAGGGGAATAACACGCTACCAATAAGGAAAACTGCAATTGTAGCTAAACTGCAAATATCAGGCAAACTGCATGTCAAAAAATAGAAAGATGACGTGAAATGACCCTGAAAACATTTATTTTTTAAATGGTAAAACATACTGAGTGGGGCTGAAGTGAAGGAATAATTGGACTTAGTATAGTTAATATTTAAAAAGTCCATTAAGCTACTTTTTTATTTAAAACAAACACTCCCACATACACAAGATCAAACCAAATGACACAATAAAGCTGCATAATAAACTGTATACACATTAAGCTGTTTATCATATATCACACTAAGTGCTATATGTGATATAAAACTGCATCACCCATAGAGGATTTCATATCAAGCTGTGCCCTCCTTCCATGAGCACAATTATCCATCAATACAAGAGTCTATTTTTCTCTCTCAGACTTTATATTCATAAAATGCTTTCCATGTTTTTTTCTCTGTTTTTTCTTTTCTTTGAAGAACGTCGTTGACACTGGGGAGCCGCTGGCCGGGGAGTTGGATCTACTAGTTTGATTACACCCGGCACTCTTAATTAAAGTTACACAGGTCTGAGTCAAAGGCTTTTTGACTGGTGTTGGTTTTTAAAGACATCTTGTCACGCCTCGCTAAGCATTGCTGTAATTTGCAGCCACTCCGAAGTGTACAAAAAAAAAAAAAAAAAAAAACTTTGCTTACTCTCTCTCTCCAGCTTAAGACCGAATAGCCAATTTAAGCCTGCTACTTTCAGAAACCGCCCTTAAAACATCAATCACAGAAAGCTGAGAGGCCCGTTAAGATTGGCGAGGTTGAGATTCAGGAGGCAACCCTGAATTCTGATTAATTTCACATACCTGACAGGCAAAACATATTTAAGGGATTAAGACACATAATGGCAAATTTGGAAACATAAATGATGCAATAAAAACACAGTCTGAGAAAAGATATTCATATTCCTACAAAGTGAGTGACGGCACAGAATTAAAAGCCGGAAATGAAGCAACTTAACATCTCAGTTGAGGAAACTGGATATATAACTGACATGATGCTGTTTGAGACATCAACTCTTTATTTTATTTAGTTCTGTCTCTGAATTTTTCAGAAAATCAGGTTTATCCAGAGCTCTTTTCATATTTATCCATGTTCCAGATTAGCAGGAGTTTGGGTTTTATCTTAAAAAAACATTATCCAGGTACGCTTCCTTGTTTCAGCAGTGTGTGGTTGGTAGTTACCTGGTGGAGCTACCATTCTCTGCCATTTTTGGAATAGGCATGTCTTGAGACAGTCTCGGGGGCTGAGGTTGTAGGTCTTGTGCCTTGACATGAGCTCCTGCATAGGCTCCAGGATAACACACAACTGCAGACACAACAGGACAAACCACAAGTGCAGTTAAGAGCAGATTTATTTAACATTTGATGAGCGAAAAGTGTCATCTTCACTGCTGCACCCTCTTATCAAGGTAAAGCAAAACATCCATAAAAATGCTGAGTTTGTTGCTCAATTAATCACCTGCCGACTGACTTTGAGTGATTAATTGTGCAGTAAATCTACTTTTTATAGATACTATTAATAAAGTACCATTAAAAAACAGGGTTATTGTCAAGAGCTTCAGAGAGAAGAACAAGAGAGAGAGAGAGAAAGGAACATATGCAGGATGATACACTTTAATATGAGCAGCTTTTGATGAGCTGTTTGCAACTAACAACAAAATTTAAATGACACATGTACTCATGCACACATACTTGGATATAAACATTATTCTCTCTTAAGGCACAATGAACACACTGTATGATTCCTTGTTCCCACACTGTGCTCCAAGAATATTCTCCAGTTAAAAGACCTTAAGTACAATATTCAGTCTGGAGAAAACTGTAAATCTCTGGTGATCTGCAGTGAGATGAAGCAGAGGTCAGACTGTCATCTTTAATACATCAGGCTTAGCTTACCCAGACAACATCTGGATAACATTATAAGCTGGTCAGCCTTCTTCGGCAGCAGCAACCATCCCAGTGCTTGTCAGTGCAGTCAGAGGACAGTGATTACACACTCAGAGACATGTCTTCATTGGTAAAACTGGGCAACTCAAGGCAACCTACTGGAAGCTTTGTTTTTTTACCATGAAAAGAATTTGACTATTATAATCTTTCCAAGCAACATCCTGCGCTGTCATGAAAAACACAACAAACATTTTTAGCAAACCAAAAACCTACACTGTCAAAAACTATACACTAGGGATTATCACTCTCCCCCCTTCTTTGTCTCTTCTCTCACTACCTGAACACTAAGTACTATTTAAAAACTATTTAAAGAAGCACAGCATGCCTTCCTCCTCTTTTTTCCTAGGGAAGCAAATAATAAACTTGCATAAAGCATGATTGTGAAGAGACGGTGAAACAGCAGCTCTGATCATTTGCTCTAACAACCTATGGTAGCAAAACAAGAAAAGTAGCTGCACAAAGTAAAAAGGTGGAGGTAATCGGGGAATGAGTTTACATGCACTTAAGAAACCAGGTTACTGGAAGTCTGCATATCTGTGCAGCAGATGAGTAATCTGATTTCACCTGATTAATTTTAGAAGCACGGCTCACTTTAACTGTGTGATGCCACTTCCTGAAACTATATGAATAAAAAAAAAAACGTATTTCGAAGTCTACAGGTCACTTTGTGTTAATTTCAGTATTGGGCGAATTTTAAAATGAGGCAGTGGAACGATCTCCACTTTCATCCAGGCGAGTGTCTGCAGCCTTTGTCATGCACATGTGCTCTTATAAAAAGTTGATGTAAACATAGCAGGGAAATCTTTGTTCTCCAGAAGAAAATTACATGGGGAATTAAGTTTCCCTAAACACCTACCCCGATTACAGAAACCAGGTTTCCTGTTTACATGACAGCTGAGCAGTCAGCTTACTCAAGAGAAAAAAAAAGAAAGAAAAAAAAACAGCAAAACTTTGATTATTAGAAGTAAACGGAGGTGTCCTGTGTCAAAGACAGATGTTTTGTTTAGTGCCATCCACTGTCATGGTCTGAAGTATAACGAGTTCACACTGCAGCTACAATGTTTAGTCGAATAGTATTTTTAGTAGTTCAGTTAGTTCTTTGTTGAGTTTCTCAAATGTGAGGATACTTTCCTCTGTCAAACACATATTAAATCAAAAAGGAATATCCTCAGATTTTGGCTGAGGTTCAGGTGAAAGAAAGACATTTTATTGACAACAATAAACTGCATAATAAAAAAAATTATATATATATTGAAAATAATTGTGAGTTGAAGCCACATATTCCCTTCTTTGCTCCGACTAAGAATGAAGCATGATATCCTCGGTAAAGCTTCCAGAGCGCTTTATTACTTGAATGTAAACATGTCCTTTGTGGGCGTTTGATAAAACAACTAATGTCTTTGTTTTTGCTTTGTGGGCCAATATTGTTCCAAGATAGACACTGCATACACATGAAGAATTGCTGAAGTGATTATCACAGACGAAAGAACATATTCGAAACAGGTGCAGTAAAAGTCGTCTCATTGTAAGATTGACGTCTTGGCCAATGTAGAAACGTAGTTATGTTACAGCTAACCAGCCAAGCAGTCATGGTAGTTGCTGTTAGTGTTAGCCAAACAGAGTGTGCTGTGAGGTCAAAATTACTGGAGTGAAATTAGGTGTGGGTTTTGTAACATGCTCAAGGGCACTTTGACAGTCGTTACTGAGAGAAAGGAGACTGTTAATCATTCACTGCATGCTCAAATGATCTCATTTGACCTTCAGCATCCCTCCACCTCTACATTTCTGATGTCAATTCTAATCAACATGCTCATCCTGCCTTCAGCCGTACTGTACAGCGACTTGGAGCTAAAAAAGAAAAGAATGGAAAGGAGACTGTACATCATGTAGTGTATCTGTTATTGATTACTACAGTATGTGTTAAACACGTGTGAAAGCTTTTATACAAATCACCTGACAACAACAGGAATCCGTCATCTGCTAAAAACGTTGTAGCATGACGGATGTTCAAACCATGGATGTTCAGCAGCGAGGGGTTTCAAACTAGTTATTCTAACAACAGTAGACTCGGCTGCTTATGCAAAATTACCCCACATAAACATAGTAATGTCTGCTGCTATTCCCTCTGTTAGGACACCAGTGTTTTGATGCCATGCAGCTCGAGGTAAAGTGAACATCCCTGTGGCAGACTAATCCCGTGTTCTCCTCTGATAGTTCCCTCCTGACACAGTAATATTCCTCCCCAGCTCAGTCAACAAGCCCTGGCTTTCAGCCTGAAAACAAGGACTATTTTCAGGCTGAATAGTAGGAAGCCGGCAGCTCAAATACAGGGAAAGGCTTAAATACTCCAAATGAAACAAAAAACAGTGAAAGTGTGTGTGTTTGTGAGAGTAAGAGGAAGCCCGGTTGTAACCCCTTAGCCAGGAAACTGTCAGTGTCTTTTGGAGGGATTGATAAACACTAGGAAAGGCCTTATCTAGAGTCACATTATTGCCAGTTTAATGTGAGGAAAGGGTGTATTTTTACCTTGACACCCTATGATAACAGCAGAGGAAAATATCATTTGCAAATTCTGTGACATATTGATAACAGTAACTACACTGCAGTGGGTCCCAAGCTGGGGACTGGGACCTCGAGAGAGGTCAGAAGATAGTTACTGGCGTAAAGAATACTAAAATCTAAATTCTGATTTAAAAAATACGTATGATTTCAGACTTTTCTGTGAAATATTGTATAGTTGAATCTCTTCAGACCTCATAAAAGTTTACAAATGATACTACTGAACGGAAATCTCGCTATGAGACTTTGGTCAAAAGCACGAAAAGTTGAGAAACACAGCTTTACAAGACAAATGAAAATCAAATCTCAATTCTTACATCTTATTTCATAAAGCTCCCAATTTGGCAAAAGTCACATGTTTAAGATGCATATTCAATAAAATATCATTACTATGTAGTTCAAGGTGTTGAAACAAAAGGAGGCCTCAGAACAAGGTTAAATCCCTCGCTGAGATGAATATTTTCTGTAGCATTTAAAATAAAACCACACTGTGTTCTGGGAAAGTTTTAATTTACTTGACAAAGGGATTCATGTGGAATATTTTAGATTTAGACTGAGACAATGGGAAAACTGCAAAAGCAAAGTAGTGACTGTTTATACACAAACAATTTAACCTTTTTCATAAAATGCATGTCAGCAAACAGAAAACAAGGCACGATCCCCGTTTCATTGTTCTGCTCGCTGAGCACTGACCATCTGAATCCCCAATATAAAGACTCAACACAAGCTAAATCTTCAGTGTGTAATTACAGATACTTGAATTACGTGTTTTCTCTTTCAGCTGCATTACAGTTGCTTTCTGTATAGAAAATCATTGTTATTGGAAAACAAAAACAGCCACCCTGCTCCCGCTCTCGCTCTCCCTCTCTCTCTCTCTGTGTGCCTTTCTTCACTCAGTTATTATAAGCAGTGGAGGTGCCATTCCCCGATTCGCGCGCCATTTCACAATTATGAGTCTCAACAGGGAGCGTTCATTAATGTTATGCTAATTTTCTGTATCCAATTAATTCTTCTCTCTCCCTGTCTCTCTCCCGCTCGCTCTTGTTCTCCCATTTGGAAATCGTAGCTGTCAGTCAACTGTGGCGTTGAAAAACACAAACAAAACCCTGTGAAATAATCACTAATGTATTCAGCCGGTTTATACTTGCTATTTCCGTATATTATATTGCTGCGGTCAGGTAGAAAAACATGTATATGCAGAGAGTAAAGAAGAAATAAGTGCTTATTTTTTGTTTTGATGGCATGCACTTTTGAAATTATACACTCAGGTTTCAAACGCCCAAGAGTCATAAAACGTGTTCTGCACATAAATAACAGCATAAGCTTTCCCTTCCAGTAAGACAGAGAAAAATAGTCACATTTACAGTCATGATATGACCTTAAATAAACTTAACAGTGAAAATAAGTCAGAATATAAGTCAAACTGGAATATTCAAACACTAAATAAACCCATACCTGTAAAATTTTCAATGAAACACTGCAGATTCACTGCAATTACCATAATAACTTGGACAGAAAATTAACATTTCCCACAATGAAAACAACTTTATGCTGTCTAGACACATAAACTATAAGATATTTAGTTAGAAATGTGAGCAGAATGAATTATTATAGTTAAAAATGGACAAGAACTGCTCCTCCTTGTGCATTAAGTGTGAGGAGATGAGAACAAAAACAAAGGAAGAATGACAGTCTCAGACAGACACACACACAAACACACACATACTGAGTCCTTACCCTGAGGTAGTTGAGGGTGAAGTTGGTCAAACCCATGCGAGTGATGTTTTTGGACAGTTGTTCCAGCACCTGAGGGTCTTGTGCCTAAAGTCAGCAGCAGAGAAATGAAAATGAAGAAAAAGACACATACACATACATATATAAAGTATATGACATATCAGTTTTGTTTTGTTTGCATTAAAATAACTATGACTAAACTAATTATCTACAGACAATTAGGCTAATTAGCATTCACAGCATAAGCACAATTGACACATTCACATCGTCGAGTCATGAATGTAACTACTTAACATCGTTATTGCAGTTGCACTATTAAAGTGAATGGAAGTATTTCTGGCCATCATTTCACACTGCGAGCTAATTAATCAATATTACTTCATCATCTCATTTAAATTTCCACACATTGTTATTTCATTTTGTTGGGAATTGATGATGTTTTTCAGTGCATGTACAGTACATAGGATAAAGGCTGCAGGAGGAAATAATTTAACGTTAGATTAGTCAAAACAGTTGAAAATCTGCAGATGTAACCTGTCCTTCTATTTTATGCACTGTGCTTTTTGTTTATATGAAGCATAAATAGCTCCAGGGAGATGTGGTCAAGTTGACAGTTGCATTATTCACACAAATTATTAAGATCTGACCATCTTCTTAGATGGAAATGCTTAGAAACTCTGTGTTTATACAGTATGTGTAGGAGTAAAGAAAACATATTTAAAGTAAGAACAGAGCAAAAAAATAAATTAAAAAAGGCAAGATGGCAATTATAGAATGGCATCTGACTGAAAAAATCTCATGAAGACGCATGATTATTCACTAAGCTTGTTTGCCGCTCCAAGAATAAGCAGTCAAATCATAAAAAGCTGTAGGTTTTGACAGAGCAAAACATAGCCCAGACTGAGGAGAGGCAGCGAGCACACTTGCATTCACCACCTCATGAAAAATGCATAATTCTATCTCCAGTCACATCTCTGTGTGGAGAAAGTCAAGAGGGAAGCGAGGGAGTCCTTCTGTACCGTCAGCAGACCAAGATGAGTGACAACAGAACAGAACTGTGAGCATTATTATCAGAATCTCAGTTACTTTACTCATCAGGTAGAATTAGACTGGCCGTACTGTACAGGAATTTGTCTTGGTGGCACCGGCGCAGTGACATATCAACAATTTGTTGTAACAGAGTAAACACTGGCCCATATGGTGCAGGAACAACATAGAGACTCAGTTCAAGAGGCCAAAGTCTGACAAACAACAGCTGTAGAACTGTAGAGAAACACACTCAGAATTCAAGATACATGGCAGTGATCCAAATGAGAAGTTTAAACAGCGAAGACAGTGTCAGTGGGCATCGACAGTGCACGTATCAAATATAGCGGTGAAATGTAAGGATGCTGCTCAGCAGTGAAAGAATACATCCACTTAACTACTGTGCTTTTATAACATTGGAGGTGGCAATTTTCAGATACTTCTACTTCTACTCCAGTGCTATAAAGAGATAAATACTGCACCTTCTCCTCCACTACATTACATACAGTTCATAGTGTTTACTTTGCGTATTAATCTCCACACATAATACGACCCATTTTTATGTAGTGATACTTTGTAGATTGTAATACTGCTACTATTAATGTGTGTAACAGCCGCATAGCATTGTTCATGTGTTTTACTGTCATAATTTCGGCTCTACACACCTGCACTAAATCATGTGTGTGGACAAGTGATGTGCACATGTACCAGATGTGACTGAGGAGGGGGAACAATGCACAGGATATACCACTTGAAATGATGTGCAGCTTCTGTAGGGTTTTAAGGACTGTCTGTTGTTTTGTCTGTGTGTGTTTTCACTCATATCTAAATTAACTGGGAACCAATTATGTACATTTTCTTAAGGAAATGTTTTGAGATTACTTAGTTTTAGACTTAAAATATTGAATAATATTGTCGTTTTGTTGACTGTATTTACTGTTCAGACAAAGATTTTAAATAGTTAAAACATAAAATTCACTGCACACTGTTAGTTAATAGTATGATACACATTACTGGCACATATGCATCTTTATGTGTGATTCCTAAACATCTTAGCAACATTATATAAAATAGTCCAACTTACTTCGACCAGTTGCAAAATTAAAATTACAGTGTAAATTATTATTAACAGGTTTCTGAAGGACTGCATTGAAGATAAATGTTTAGTGCATGGCTGCCACCTTGGAGCAACAACCCCAAACATTTATCTCCTTAGACATAAGTTTCTCTGTAATGGAGGCAATGACTCTCAAAATTGCCTGAGACCAGTTCAAAATAACTGCTGAGACCAATGTAGTTTTATGGAAAACATTTATTTAATGTCACTAACTTCAATACAGATGAGTTCCTGAAGTCAGCATCTAGTGGACGTTTCAGGAGCTGAAACAGAACTGTGGCTCTGGCTTCAAACACTTTGATGCTGTGATGGTTTTTCACATTGACATTTGAAATTACTTAGATTTGTTCCTTGTGAATCTTAATTAGCACGGCATCACTAAACTGGACATGTACAGTCCCTGCCATCATTTGAATACCTTTGAGAAATTAAGCTACTTAATTTCATAAGTGTCTCTACTGCAGCTGCTAAAGTGAAATTTTAACTTTTCACTGTACGTCATTATTCACATACATACAAATATAAACCTATTCATCCTGCATTTTCTTTAATACACTTTTTCTTTATTACAAATACCTACTCTGCAGGTCCTGTAAAGTTTTATATTTCTCAGTAAATCTCACTTTGTATACCTTTAACATCGAGTTGAAAGCTACTGTTGCTTATAGTGAGAAGGTTTTTACATCAATAGCTGATGCTATTATTAAAATCCTCTTCTTACCGTATATATCTGATACTTTTCCATCCATGAACACAAAATTGATTTGATGAGTCAGTCAGTAATGGCTAATATTGCTTCCAGGCCCATTCTTCATAAACTTCTTAACATTGAAATAAGAATTTTATATTTTTTCCCAGCAGCTTCTCGCAAGGGAGACTAAAAAAGTGCAGCAGTGGTTCAGTTCACTTCAAAAACTGGCCTTTCCACAGTGGCTACATCTGTACTGGTATCTGCAGTTTCAACTTTTCTTATTCCGACTCCCGTGTGTCTGTGTGTGCTTTCATTAGTCCAGGCAACGATCAAAAGAGTGAGCTCACACTCGCACACAAATCACTCAAGATCTGGCCAGGACCCACAACACCCCACAATATCCCACTCTCCAGGAATTAGTGTGAATACCCAGAGGGGCCAATTTATTGGTGAGTGAAATTCATATGAAGATTTGGCCAAAAAGAAGCTGGCTGCACAGGCAGAGTTGCCTTTTAGAAACACCTAAAGGTCCATGGGGGTAAATAGAAAATGGTGAAGGAATGAATCTAACTCTATTTATCAAGCAAATGGGAGGATATGCACAGATAGTAACTATGCTGCATATTGCAGTATAGAAGAAAAAGTCATGACAGTGTTTTTATTAGTGTTGTTCTTGTTTAAATCAGTTTCTTACCAAAGCCCTTTTCAGACATGTGCTACATTTGTTCTATCTTTTGTCATTCAGTGATATGTGGTTTCTATGTAAATGTTAATTACAGCTTTTTCCAAACATGACAAGACATTTATAGACAGTGCCACATGTTTGTGAAATATTTAACATCTGGTGCATGAGTTCAACTGTTGCAAAAGAGCGACAACTTGACAAGTTAAATTATATGAAGGAAGGAAAATGCTTTCTGTTCTCTTTCACGTGCTGCATCACTAATAGATTTTGTCACTGAAACTTTAATTAATGACCATCGTGAGTGCAATGGATACTCACCCCCACTTCTCTTTTAATGACTTTCCTAATGCATTTTCTCACCAATTTCATCATTTATTAATCCATCATAATCCACTGCACAAGCAAAGGATGAAAGGATGTTAAGTTGGAACTAAAGCTGTATGTTTTTCAAGTTTAGAGTAAAAAGAAAAGAAGCACAGTAAGTGAGACAGTTGATCTAATTACTGCAGGGTTTTTTAAGACTTTTTATGTGCCATTCACACAGCGAGGGAATAAAATTACAGCTCTATCTGGCAGGAGAAGAGTCTTATAGAAAGAATTATTTATTGTTGATTTCTCATCACATTCAAACTTGTTCATGTGTGACGTGTCCTAGTCCTAGTCAACCTAGTCAGACTGCTATAACGACTTTTTTGTAAAAGTAACCTGCACATGACAATGACATGTAAAGAAGTGCATATTAATATTACATATTAATTTTTCATTTTTACCCATTGGTAGACATGTAAAAGCACCACTGTGTAACGCTGGGGTCAATGTGAATATACAGTGTATAATTTGCCTTCATTGGCTTATTAAAAGTGAACAGCAGTGCTGTATCATTCGGTTTCGGTTTAATGTAGAAAGTAGGAAACAAAAAATAAAGAGACCTTCTGCTGGCTCCAGCTATACTCCTACTACAGCTCCAGTGACTAAATGTGTGTTACTCTTAGTGGAATTAAGCAGATTATTCATTCGACCTTGTTTTTTTCCCCCTCTTTTTATCCTCGGTGGCCTTTGATGTCTGCAAATAAATTGGTTTGCAAAAATCCCTCCAAACTGCTTTGTTGGCGTTTAAATTTCATATGCTCATGAATAGCTTCTAAAAAGTGGCTTGGCAGAGTGCAGAGACTCTCATTAGGATCCAAAAAGTGACACCTAAAATATGCAATCTGGGTTTTTTTTTGTCGCATGTTAATGATGTCATACTCACGTGCATGGCCAGGATGCTGCGGGGGATAAGCTCTCTGTACTGCCGGATGGTAAAATGCCACGTCTTGATTCTCATCAGATCATCAAAGGCAAACTCCAGTATCAAACGACCTTCTGTACAAACCTGGATAAAGATCACAAAGTTGGTGTTATTTTACATTCATCCTCAGCGTGATATCGCTTTCAGTAATCTTTAACCAGCTGGCGGGCAACCATCAGCTGATTTAGACTCAGACAAAAATTAAATCAGTGTTTATTGGCCAGGCGTGATTTTGATAAAAAATGCTGGAAGGGTTTCGTCTCCGTTTTGGAATTTGTTCAAGGACTTTGTAGCGTGGAGCTAGCTATTATGCTCCCAATATTTACTCTGCTCGCTTCCCTCATTCAGAGCATCTGTCCTTGGGCCTCTCAACCATCCAGCTATTTCTAAAATGTGAAAATAAATATAATCTGTAGAGGGGTGTGTTTACACCGGAGACAAAAGAACTTCAGGTCAGAGAGAGTTGCCAATTAGAAGAGAGAGAGAGAGAGAAACAGTGAGGGGAAAAAAACATTTTTTCGCCCCTTTAGCTGAATTCAGCGCTTGCCGGGGCCCTTGCGCTTCTCACGTATTTTGTTGCTGTGACAACCA
Organism: Sandelia bainsii; assembly: GCA_032362345.1. NCBI lineage: Eukaryota > Metazoa > Chordata > Actinopteri > Anabantiformes > Anabantidae > Sandelia > Sandelia bainsii. The sequence continues at coordinate 20,348,447 of JAUMHL010000002.1, read as the reverse complement.
GAGAGAGAGGAGAGAGAGAGAGAAATGGAGAGATAGAAAGAGAAAGGGGGGGGGATCAGCTGATTAGTTGGCATGGCAACGGCAAAGATGTAATCCCACCAGACACACTCTAATCAATGCCCCCAGCACAGATGGTCTCCCGAGGATCAACAAGAAAGAGGCTAGCGGCCATACTG
>JAUMHL010000002.1:20330041-20348171 GCA_032362345.1 Sandelia bainsii | reverse complement strand
CGACGCTCTTCCGATCTGTCCCTTCCCCACAACCACCACAACCTCCCACACCCTTCCTTCTCACTCTCATCTCCCACTACCCAACCCAAGCACCCACCCACCCATGCTGGTCACGTGCTCCACCGCTAACTCCAACACATTCAGTAAGAAAAAAAAAAAAAAGAATAAATAGAAACTCAACTGATCCAAAAACCCTGAATGCAGAGCTGCTTCTCTGCTGTTCTGACTGAAAATGTGGATACTGTATAATGTTCCCACTCTTTGTGCAGCAGTGTGTTTCTTGAGTTATTCAACCAACTGGGATTAAAATAAGTATACTTAGAGAGAGTTTTGTTCTACAATAAAATGTCTCCTTATCTATTACCTACCTATTAATTATAATTATTTTGAAAGCTCTGACTGGAATGAACGACAGCAACTTTTGACAGACAGATATAAACAACATAATACAGCATGTACACAAAAAAAACTCAATTTGGTTTTAATATTTTCACATTTGCATGTACAGTAACCTGATCCTTATCCTCAGTTTTACACTAAATTATTTTTAGCATAGGAGTAAAAAGAACAAACGGAACAAATGAAAAAAACTCTTATTTTGTCCCCCCCATGTACATCAAAGAAGCTACTATAAACCAAATAACAAAGATTTCACCCTGTAATACAGTAATTGTTCAACAGCACAAACCACAGCCTCAACTTTGTGATCATTTGTACCTGTTAAATAGTAATTGTAAACCTTAGGTCAATATTTAGTTTATTCTCTCTCTCTATCCATCTATCTTTTTCTACATAAAATGTTCTGGAAAGTAACAATGACTTGACACAACTCAGTGCTCATTTGTGCAGACATGTTTGGGATCTGCTGTGTCCTCTGATAATGGGCTTGTCTGAGCTAGATAAGTGTGGATTAGACTAAAGCAATGTTTGGCAATAATCCTTGGCGTTTAATGGACAATGAAAACCGTCTTTATTTTTGTATTTACTTTAATTCTAACAGCAGTTTGTCTAACAGCTGACCCCAGAGTGAAAGACAGCATGCATCATGACTTGTGACACCTCAGAAGTAAAGTAAAATCTTCCCAGGAACTAGATGTCTAGATATAAACTAACAGTGTTGATTGATAAGTGTTTATCTCCATATTTGGTGATTACCAATGTTTTAGATAAAGAGAAGGATTAAGTGTTCCTATATTCCTAAATAAACTATTCAAAACCAACTGGATATCTAAAAAAAACACAGTCACAAAGCTAAAATTGAAAACATTTTACACATGCTCTCTATATTGTGACTTCACAATGATCATCATTGAGCCCCAGGTTAGCTCATGTTCTTATAAGTAAGAATGCTGTCATTAATCCTTTCCCTTCCACTCAAATTACTGTTGAATATTGTAAATAAACATATAACTGCAACTTTTTCTTTTTGTCCTTTGAAATGAAATTTATCATGGTCATTATGCAGTGGATGAGTTTTACACCCTCTGGGCTGCTGAAACCCATTAAAAGACCAAATACTTAGGCATGTATGAGGATATAAGTAATTCTTTACATCATTCCTGAAAGTGTGCTTTTTTTAGATTTATGATATTTACCCAACAGCAGTGAAATAACTTGAATTGTGTTTAGTAGTGAGCCAGTGTCTTCAGATGCATTCCAGGTGCTACAGCCTACAGTGAAACAAAGCTGCACTATTGATTTCTTTTTCAATAGGGCCAACTGTGTGTTTAGCATTGCCCCCACCATTGCTCTTATTTCTGTCTGCAGGCTTTCTGCTCCTCTGTAACCAATAAATAAATTGTGAAACCATCTAAATCAGAACCAGAATAAGAAACACTTTAATTGCCAAGTGCAATAAATGTGCAGGAATTTGTCTTAGTGGCGCTGGTGCAGAGATATATTAACCACAAACGCAACCAGGGCAGCCTTTTCCACAGATTCCAGTGTAGGTTCAATCATACAAAGCTATTTATTTCTTCATACTGAAAGCCAATTGGTTGAATTCTAACATTTCTCACAATGAGCCTAACCAATTTCTTTTTTAGTTTAATAATGTTCCTGTATGAAAACTAAAAGGAGGAAAATCCCCTTGAATTAAAAAGGGTTCCATTAAATAATACAGCCCCTGACAGAGAGTCCCCATTGATTTAAGTGCAGGGTCATAAATCTTCCACACAACGGGGCTAAGATCAGGGGATCTCTGCCTCAAAAGAGCAAGAAAGAATAACAGCATCCTGCTGCTGAGACATTATTCAATACTGTACCCTTACATGACAATCAATTAACAGCAGAGAAGATGTAGGTCATTAAATCGATTATTATGATCACTCCTGACTCCTTCTGGTGGATATGAACCAAACTTGACAAAAGCAACAACGTGCTGACAAGGTTTATGATACTGTAACGTAACATGTCCCTCTGTTAGTACAGAGGAGTAGGACAATACTGAGCTGTCATTAAAGTGTGTTAATGTATTTACATGGGTTTAGATCTTAAGTTAATCTGCAACAATTCTGATTATCAATTAATGTTTTAAGTTATTTTTAGGTAAACTGGCAGAAATTCACTGGCTGCAGATTAATACATGAATACTTGCCAGTTCTGTTAGTCTTCTATGATTCCTAATTTCATCTGAACTACTTCGAGACACACCATTGATAGTGCAGCTGCAATGCAAGGTGCTGAGGCAACTTCAGGTCAGGACTTTGCCAAAGGGCACAGTGGTTGAGCAACTCGACACAAATCTCAAATGAACCTTTAAATAAATAAAAACATTTATAAGATAAATATGATACGAATGTGCACAGCAGAATACACTTCATTCCATAACTGCAGCATCACTGGTTCAGTTGTAGACTTTGTTGTAACATCTCTTCTCTGTTTCTACTGTCTCCAGTCAATAGAGATTAATATGTCAAAAATCTATAACTAATCTTAAAAAGGAATAATCTACAGGATAGTGTAATGCACACCTGTCAGACACATGCATCAGAGAAATAAAATTACCTTCTTATCTTAATGCAAGCACTTAATGCATGCACAATACATTCGTACAGGTATCAATGCATGTCATAGAAAGACAAGGAGAATATCAATTAAAACATGAAATGATAAAAAATATGGAGAATAAATAATGAAAGGAGATGAGAAGGTGTTTGACAGCACTCAGCCACTATCCTCTATTACAGTATAGTGTAACTTTGTAATGTAAGTATAAAAACACACTATTGATAAGTACAGATCAAATCTACTTCAAGCTTCACTGTGCTTACTAAAACATGGGGTCACAATAATTTACAATATTAAAAGGAACGTCAGCAGCCATAGTTGAACTGATCACCAAATGGTGAACTTTGAACTAGAAGAAGCCATGAATGCTGTTTTTCTCAAATTAGATGAATTAATAACTTCTAGCTCCTCTGTTGTCAACTCACTGTCAAACAGTGTAGAATCACATCTATAATTTTTATATCTCTTGCAATTATGGTAGACTTCACTGGTGGCGTTTCATAACAAAATAAGTTTGACTACTGCAATGTTAATATCTAGATCTACAATTATATAACGTACTATAAGCTGGCAATTGAAACACCAAGAAAAACACACATGCACTAGTCAATTTCTCAAAAAAAAATCCACTCAGGGGATTAAATTCACTTGAGCTGAGATCACTGTGTCACGGACTTGCCTTTTGCTCTCTGCTCACCTCCCAGCATGCAGAAACCCCCAACTGGGCACCGGTAACAAGGGCCGAGCCCTCCATGCTAACACACATCGGTCTGGGAAAGCATGGCCTGCTGGGTATTGAATAGAGGTCCGGCATACTGGGGGTGACTGAGAGGTTGGGGGCTTTTGGTCAAATTGGCACCCTGTGTCACCTTGTCAACACCTCGCCGCCCTGCGAACCCGCACACATTGTCCACGAGCACCTGGAGAACACCGCCCACTCTTAGCACCCTGCTAACCCCGCCCAATGTGTTGCACCCAGCCAGATGAGCAATGACATAGAGACAAAGAAAAACACATGAACACAGCATATGACACTGAGCTGAGCTCCTTTACAATCTGCTCCCTCTGTATTTCCTTCAGTGGTTTACATCACAACGATAATTTATTTGATCATATACATTATTTTAATTTTTTGCCACGATCACTGTTTTTTTTTTCCACTTTTGTTGTAGTAATCTGCTAAACATAATCATCTGCTTCTTCAATGCTCTGTACTTTACAAATAATTTCATTTTATTACAACTTGACTCCCAGTTACGATTCAATTCAATTAAATTTATTTATATAGAGCCAAATTACAACAGAATCATCTCAAGGCACTTCACAAATAAGGTGAAAAGTTTAAAGTTATACAGAAAGAAACCAAACAATCCCCCTTGAGCAAGCAGTGGGGGACAGTGGAGAGGAAAAAAAACCTTTAATGGAAGAAACCTCCAGCAGAACCAGGCTCAGCGTGGGCGGCCATCTGCCTTGACTGGTTGGGGGTGAGTGGACAGTGGAGAGAGAAAAGAACAGCAGACAATAATAGCAACAGACAAAATCACCTTATATAGAAGTAAAAGTGAAGGTGCGAGCACATGAAATGCACAGAAAAACTGGGCAACTGCACAACAACAAGAACGGCGCGTTGAACCAACTTGTGAAGTGTGATGACGACAGTTTGGGTTATAGTTTCACTGTTTCCCTTTCAGCTGTTTAAACTGTTTGTAAAAGCATCATGTCACAAGAGGCCTGCGTTTTAGCAGTCTTTACGTGAAAGATCACAACGGCAATTAGTCTTGGATTTTATTGTTTTGCCATTGACCTTTATGTTGTTGGTTGTGATTTGATGTGCATCTTCTCATAAAGTCAAATTAAACTAAGACCACTGACTGCTAGTGTCTCTTCAGTCCAAATCTCAGCAATTAACTCGGTGACTACAGTGTTGTTATTACTGACAGGAACGATAGCTAACACTACAAAAAAATTTAGTTTTAATAAACCAGAATTATTCCTTAAATATGCTCATGCCAATAAGGCAAATTTGAATTAGAAATTTTGAAAGAGAAACAGAGATAGAGGAAGAGAGACGGTAACAGAAAGAGACAGATACAGGCAGAGAGAGAGTGAGAGTGTGGGAGAGCAAGAGAGCGAGTTGGGAGCTGGGGATGATTTCTCTAGGGATGAAGGATGCGGGTGTGTGTGTGTGTGCGCGCATGTATGTGTGTTCAGGGTGCAGCGGGAGGGTGGGTGGAGGAAAAAGAAGAGAGGGGGATGAGAGAGAGCTGTGGAGTAGAGAGCGAGGGGAGAATGAGCAAGCGAGCGAGTGAGGCAGGGGGATGAGAGAGATGGGGGAGGAGAAGGGGGAGAGGTGGTGCAGGAGGGTGTAGGAGGAAGGGGAGGGTGGTGGTGGTTGAGGAAAGCGAGGCGAGGCAGAGCTGATTGAGATTCGGGCCTCCAGAGCTGCAGGCTCGCTGCTGCTGCTGGGAGCTCGGGGAGAACACGCTCAGTTATTGGAATTCTTTTTTTTTTTTTTCTAATGAATTAATTCTTCTCATCCAATTTAGGTGAAGATTAAAAGAGAGCAGCGCTGCGAGCATCAAATTTAGCTTTTTGTTGACCGGGCTTGGGCCTTTCTGTTTCTGGTCTGTACGGTTAATATCGGACACTCGTAATATATTGTGATTTTTTTTCTTTGTGTTTTTGGGGAGGCTTGTTTACGAAAACCAAACAACAGCTACATAAAAAAACATTTCCTGTGTGTGTTACCAGGGATGTTTCATACTCATTTACTGATATGATAGCACAAAGAGCCCACTCTCCATCTACACCCATTCAAACACATACCCAGCCCCCCCAACCACCTTCCACTACCTGAATACAAAGTCACCTCCCCTACAAATGAAACAGTGGCATGTTCTCATGAACACATGTAGGCAGTTGTGCATGTAAATATACACTAACAGGCAAACACACAGATACTAGAAGTAAGGTAAAGACACTTCTTGCACTACCCCCAAACTACATTTGGTCAATAATTAATATAAAAAATATTAAGTATCACAACTTTATCTTGATTATGAGGAAGTTGAAAACACCATGACTGATACAGGTAGTTGTATGTTTACATAAAAAGTTCAAGCCAAAATCATATTGCTGGGGTCAGGCTTTAAATCAATAACAGTAAAGACACAGAGACAACTTTAAATCCTGTGTTGCTGTGTTTTTATATCACAATCCAATAAATCAAAAACTATTCGTCCTGAACAACACACATCTTTGATGACCCATGTTAAAGTCAGGGGCGTACACAGACATGACTTAAAGTGTTGGCATCGTTACATCTCACTGGAATTATGTTTTGTTCTTTCTGAAATGAAAAGTAGATACCCACATGCCTTTGGTTCGCCATAGAATAAAACCAAGAAGCTGCTGAAAAAGCTGAATTATTTCTTATTGTACAAAGATCTTCTAAAATGTCCTGGACTACATTCCTGAAAGAAGTGGTGACAAATAAGTGGATTTTAGTGATATTTCATACAGTCTTCAATCTTATAATCAGTTTGAATCAGTTCTGAATTGTCATTCAGACAATTTAAGGCTATAGTATGGACGTTGTTAAAAATACTTTCAGTAGAAATATGAATTGACTTTGAGCCTCTCCAGCTTAAGTTGCATATTGTAGCTCTGAATGGAGAAAAATCCACATTGTGTACACTGTGTGTAACGACACACTAGACATACACAAGGAAAAGAAGAAAATAACTATCGTCAAGTTAAAGCAACTCCAAGCAGCGTATGTTCCTATGACCACAACTACTATTACTATTAAGAAGTTTAACCCCTGGATGTGGCTGCAAGAGGAAAAATTGCCACTGGCTGAACAGAGGCATAGTTTGATTGGTGTAAAAGACTGCAAAACAGATACAAGCTGACCTCTAGGATCACGGTACAACAGTACCATATGTTGCTTTCTAAATAAAAGTGGGCTCCATGTAAGAAGACGCAGGACGATCTCGTTTTTGAAAGAGAAACACAGAAAACTTTGCTAAATGCTTCTGAAAGAATGACCTTTGGACAGATGAAACAAAATGAGAGCTGTTTGGTCAGTTACATCAGAACATAAGATTTCAAATAAAAAAAAAAAACACTGTCTTCACTGTGAAACATGAAGCAGGCGTGGGCATGGGTGCCTTGAATATGTGAAGGGAACAATAAAATCAGAAAATTATCAATGTATTCTTAATGACATAATGACCCAAATCATCTAAAAGCACCCAAGAGTGGATGAGAAGAAATCCTCAAATTAAGTTCATTTGCATTGAAAACTAGTAAAATAATCTCAACCCACTGGCACATTCTGTTCATTTCTTTTCAGAAAATAAGATTTTAGATCTCAACAACAGACAAAATTACTTCCTAAAATGGAGATTTTTCCACCATGATGTTTTTTTAATTCACTTTTTGGTCTCACAGCCCTTGGCAGGCCAGCCAAAAAGTTAATTTCAGACTCTGCACACTGCACGCACACTTACACACACACACACACCCCCCAGAGAGAGTGCATACTGTCAAGTCCTGAAAACAAGAAGGCGTATAGCTATTTAATGTCAGAACAATCCAGTCTGGTGCTGAAGCTCAGGGTTCATGGTACAGGGAACATGGAATCTCTTTAGCTGGGCTGTTCTCCGCTGACAAGGTATCTGGCCTCAGATTCATTTAGACAGTCAGCAGAAGAACACTTAGAGTCAGCTAGCCATCTGGATCAGACTGTGGTGAAGGAGATGCTCACTCTGGCTCACAGGGGGGATTCTCTCCCCAAAGACAAAAGCAGATGAGCTCAGCTTTAGTGCTTTTGGAAGACCTCTGTGTCAGGTTTACATTATCTTACCTGCACAATTTGCGTTTCCTCTGCTTTTCTTGCTACTCTCTGTGCGTCACTTATGCTGCAAACTAAACCATACTCTTCAAAGATTTTATTAATGTCCCCCTAACACTGCCTGTGGTGTTTGAGAATCAGTGGACATCTTTAACAGGAGAAATGCCAGTGGATTTTGGCGTCTAGTGAAGTGAAGTGAAGAGGGTAAATAAGTATGTTTGACATTTTCCTGCATAAATTCTAAAATAACAGTATTTGCTGCAGATATCTGGCCTATGAAAATGTAAAGTACATTTTTGAGCTGATATATTAATTGCTAAAATTCTACAACAAAGTAAATATAATTGAAGTTAGAATTTTTTAATTAATACTAATACTAGTTTATGGTTTAACACATCCACTGAGCACGTCTACTACACAAATGCATTCAAAACTAAACACAACAGAGATGAAAATTACTTGATTTTCTCTGTATTGACCACTACAGAATAGGACCTGAATAATTTGTAAATGCACATGTAATCTATTGTTTACCTCTTACTATTATTTTTCATATAACTGGAATTTGTGTTAAGTTGACTGAATTCTGTTCCACTCCTTCAGAAACCTTTGATAGGCATTTAAATGTGTAAAAACTAAGCAGATAATACAATAAAGACCTTCCTATATTTGATGGGAAAACCACCAGGTGTGACTTACACAAAATGAAAGAGGGAGAAAAAAGAATCACAGGCTGTAAATGGATTTGATCTTTAACCAGTTAAACACTGCATCTGATCTATTATCATAGCTTTTAATCAATTATTCATGGTGGGAGAAGCTCAGGGGTCAGGTGTTACCTTTGTAAACATTGGCTTCCCGTGCTGGGTGACCATTGTGCACTGATCACAGTCCAGGGTGATGCAGGAGTTGTGGAAGGACTCCTTGGAGTGTTTGAGGATATAGTGGAGCTCGGTGACCCCTCCCTCGAACACTGTGCTGAAGTAACGGGGGATCAACGTCCGGCCGATCGCTGCGGGGAGAGAAAGGAGAGGGCTGAGCTGCTAAATATAGAAGACCAAATGATGTGTGAAATGATGTGTGGAGAAGATAGTGGGGGCTTAAGGTACAATAGGAAAGAGAGAAAAGGGTGATAGCATAACACTATAGCAAACTTTAACAGTGCTACTTCTACGACTACAGCTCTAGGGCTACTACTGGTGCTACTGTGACTACTATTTTTATGTACCTACTACTGTTTTGAAATGATTAGCTACTAGTTCTGCTACGATAACGGTCCTTCTACACAGATAACGAAATGACATGCTCAACAGTAGCATTGTCATATCTATGTGTTAAGCATGTAATTGAAGCCAGAAGGTGATTAGCATAGCTTAACAAGAAATACTGGAAACTATGGTAAAAAAAGAAATTAAAAAACATTTTAAAAAATGTCAAACTTCTTTGATTTAAGGAAGATTAACATGTTTTTCTACAAAATTTAACAAATGCCAGACTACTCAAATGCTAAATGTTGTCTAAATACAAGCAGTCGTACAATAACTTTGCTTTAATAACAATATTATAATTTAAATCAGGAACTAATCAAATAATTAACAGACATCTACATCAACACCATAAAATAACTAAACTAGTTAGTAGTAGAGTATTTTTTACCTAATACTGCAAAAGCTTTTTCACTATATTTCAGAACTGTCTATAGTTCAGAAAATTTCAGTTGCTGTATATGATATACTGAAAGTCACATTGGGCATTCAACACATTTAACACATCTATAAGCTAAGAAAAGCATAACAGCAAGGAAAAAGCTTGACAAGGACATGTGCTGTTAATCTATCAATGAAGACTAACATTTTAATGGCTGTCAAAAATACTTTGGAAGAGGCAGAAAATTATCAAATGTGCAAATCAATTAAACTGATTAAATGTTTGCGAGCAAATATGCTTTTCCTGTCTGACCCTTTTCCTATAATATACATTTACTCTAGAACTGAGGAAAGATTGAGGCTGCTGTCTATTGAATTAACTTAAAAAAGATTTTTACCTTGTTGAAAAAACATTTGCTAAACGCTTAAAGCATACATACAGAATGTCTATATTCAAAAAACAGAGCAAACATTCATTAATATTCTTCCTTACACAGTCTCATTAAAAGCTGGAAAGTGCATAACAAATCATGAACAATATTTTTAGCAGTGCTTCATAAATCTGAATGAAAGTGATTCAGAAAATATGCTATCGAACAGCAGCCATCATGCTGAGTGGGGATCAAGATTCCCAATAAAACAGGCACATTATAGATTTAGAGAAACGACTGGATTGTCCAAAAACCTATTGACTGAGTGAGTAGCGAACATTGGACTGCCTAAAGGAAAGCTGTTCCAAGAAATACCTGAATATTTTATTCTTAGTTTGAGTCTTATTTTTTCTTGCAACAAGTGTCAAATAAATCTTCTGGTGCAGACAGGTAAATTCAACTTTCCAACACATCTGAAGATTAAAAAGTTTCTTGAAACTACCGATACCATCATGAATTGGAGCTTCTCAATCCTCTTCTTCCAGGGTATGACACTTCATACAATACACTTAGTTTTGAATATTCCTCATATGAGTGAGACTGCAGAGGAAGGAGGACAGTATTTTCACACATTTTTCAGAATAATGTTGTTTCATGAGTTGAGTTGAGTCTTAAACTGAATTATTGAGATGGACAACTTCTGCAGTGCACACTTTCTGGAGAAGCCTAAAGAGACAATGAACTGCATGATGAAAACTGGAGGAGGAGTCAGGGAGGGAGAAAGTGTCGTCAGCATTTTACAGCCCTCAGGCTTCGTCTGGTTTCTATCTCCTCTGAGTTTGAGGAGCTAGCTTCAAGAAGATGATAGTGAAAGAGGCTTACATTTCCCATTACATTATGGATACACTGTGACGGCATGCAAGATACAGATTTCTGAATATTTGTTTGAAATCATGTCCTGAACTGACTTTCTTTCTCAGCTTTTAATTTTCAATTATGAAAACATTATATTTTGTTAATAGCCTACCATTTGTTAATTTGGCTAAAAAAATTGAGATATCATAACTAAGAGCTTCCTCTCCATGGGTTTTACTGTTGTTAACAGCAACGAGATCACACTTAAACTTAACTCCACAGCTTATAGGTTATTTTGTCTTGGAGCTTCTCTACGTCTGCAACATCAGTGAAAACCAACTCTAGCTCCATAATAGGAATCAGAAAACCTTCAACAAGTCTTCCATACACCAGACTGGATTGCATGAAGACTGGTTAAGTTTATATTAGCGCTTCATTTATCACCAAATAAATGGTGACAATATGAACAGAAAACAAGACTTTATTCTAAAAATTTATTCTTCTCTCACTCTGTTCTGTCATTCTTGCTTTAAGAAAAGTGGGACTGTAAGTAATTATTATTTTATAATATTTCTGTATGGGTCCAAAGATTACTTCCTTTATTAACTGATTAAACACCTGGCCTATGAATGTCCACTAAACTAAAATTATAATAATAGTAAACCTGAGTCCAAAGACTTATTATAGATCAAAGAAATACTCACAATTGAGAACCTGGAAGAACTTAATTTTAAGGCAATTTGTTGAAATAAATTTTTAAACAATTAACCTAATTAGTTGTAAATACGCTAATCTATTAATCAACTAATTATTTCAGCTCTAAAGAAAAGCATGATTATATTAAATTCTTGGAAAAATAATGTGAGTTGAAAATGAAAAATGAGATGTTAATGCATAGGATTTACACATATTATAAAGTATGATCGTCTTCTATGCACAACTCAATATGACAATCAGGAATTCTGCGCAGCATCAACAAACAACAGCTGCGTCCAACAGCTTTCACTTGCAAGATTGCAAGACAAAGATTGCAGCCTCTTCTGATAACTACAGAGCTCAATATTGCAGTTTCTGTTACTTGTTGAGCAGCTGAAAAGGCAGAATCTGCAGAACAACCCAAACCATCTCCAACACCACATCTTAGGAAAACATTCCTCCTTAAAAGAGCTTGTTTTCAAGCTTTTATTTTTCTAGCTATAGGGTTTCTGCTGAACACAGATACCCATTTTCTGCACCCCAATGTCACACTCATGCACACATACATGCCTTAGAGCCGCAGTGCAACCACAGGCTTCATCCAAACATCGCTGGGCAGTTCCACTTGAGCAACTTGACTTGCTGAAGGGCAGGACCAGAAGTTACTGGAGGAGAAAGTGCTACTCATTCACTCAAATGCACAGGGGATCTCAACCAGCAACTGTTTTGCCCCAAACTGACAATTGTACTACTGGCTGCAAACTTTTAACATCCCAGAGTTTAGTGAGTTTAGTGGGTATTTAAAAAACAGCCTGGCAAAAAATGATTTTTACACTTTACACTTTATAATATTATGAGACAGGGCTTTACAAAAGTTATCATGTCATGACACTGCTTTTTCTTTTTGTTGCAACTATAACAATGGAACCGGTAGCGACAAATATATCAGGAATGTGCTGCCATTGCAGCGCTTTGCCAAATGTTCCATTATATTCAGGTAAACTAGCCAGGTCCACTTTTTCTGCAAGACAACCATGTGTTTTTTGTTCATTTTTTTTGCTGCACCCTTCTTCATTGGCATCCTGCTGCATCATCAGAATGGCATCATCCAAATAAATGATGCATTGGGCTGCACTGTTTTGTGCAGAGCTGAGGTAGGCCTACTTGTACTTGTAGGGGGTATGTGGACAAATTATGGAGTAGCTTGACTAATGTGAACAAATGACTAGGATTTGCTTTTAAAAAAATATACATCCACAGATTTGTGTTCAGGAGGATGACGATGATTTACTGAGGCTGATCTTTAGTAAAAGTGTTGTTTTAATACATAAACTACCAGCTGCAATGAGCTGATGTGCAGTCAGTTCAAACTCCTTTATACCACAAGCTGCAATTGAAAGTATGATAACTGTGGTAAGTTACCACATGAGCAGAGAAGTACATTCAGCTTATCTGGTAAAAAAGGCTGAGAATCACTGTTTGCAACCCTTGTTTTACCATAAACATATACTTTTTTTCTCTGTTGTTTTCTTTTTTAGCATTGTTGGTTCAACTGGTAATCAACCCTCTAATCCCACCAAGTGTTAGTGACCTGGTCTACCCGCTGAGCTACGCTGGACTGTTAAATAACAACAAAAACAAAACAACCACAAATCCTGACTTTGGGATTATAAAGGCAAGCATGTTGGGATTTCCTTTAGCCTCTCGTTCCTCGCCTAGTGGAACAAGCCTCTCTGTTCCTCTGCATTTTTCTGCCCGTCAAATCTCCATCATTAGAACACTGCCAGAAACACTGGAAAAGAAAAAAAAAACAAAAAAACCCCGGCACAGCCACATTATCCAGCAGCACATGGCTTCTGATTTCAAGCAGAAATAATCCATCTTAGAGTCAACACTCTGTTGGCTAGAATTATGCTCTTTCTCCCCTTCCCCCAGGGTGGGTGGGTGGTCGGGAGGAGACGTGTGTGTGAGGAGGAGGAGATGAGTGAAGCCTGGGAATAAAACTTCATTTAGAAGTGAAATGTCCCCAAAGACAGTGGCTCGAGAGGCTCTTGAGGTCAGACCTAAATGGGAGAGTCTCAATTGAGACAGAGAGAGAGAGAGAGGGGCAGAAAGGGAGATGAGGATGAGGTTGGCAGTCGGGTGTGGGGGATTCAGAGGGGGTAGAGGAGGATGGAGGGTGTACCCGTGACTGGCATGTTTTTCAAATTCTATAAAGTCAGGCATGACTAAATAACACATAAAATGTTTGGCATCGTGAGGGAAAAAAAAAGAGGGAGGGTGAGCTGCAGGGTCCGCTCAGTGTGGATGACTGAAAATGATGCTCGCTCGCTCGCTCTCTCCCTCTCTCTCTTAGAAGCACTGCACTTTCTCTCCATATCTCGCTCCCTCCCTCACTCGGTCTCCACCACGGTTGAAAAACAAAGTACGTCTAGGAGTGGAGCTGACTGCTAATGCGGAGGAGCTCTGAGAAGACGAGGAGGGAGGGAGTGTAGAGGGGGAGGACAAGGAGGTGTGGGGGGTGTAGTGGTGGAGGGATTGGGATAGAAAAAATGAGCAAGGGATGAAAGAGAGAGAGAAAGAAGAAACTGGGAGGGAAGATGAAAAACTAAGGCCTTGTCAATGAGGGAGAGGAGACTCACTGAGGGGTAATAGGAGCAAGAGACATCGAGAGAGGGAGACAGGAGAGTACTCAGGTGATACACAGATCTGCTTCTTGCCCACCTCACCAAACCATACAGGAGTTTTGGTTGCGTCTCCTCAACCAAAACTGTCTTAATAAAACCCAGTGTGCGTAGCCTGGGGTGACAGAGTGATAGATAAGCATGTAATGGTAGCCATGCTAGCAAGTCTAGGATCATTTCAAGCACAGTAGTCTTGTGTGTCTCTTCAGATAGTTTCTAGGCTGAGCTTCAAAATATTTTCCAGCCCTCCCCCCTCCCGTCTCCATATTTATATTGTAGCCAAACACTTAAGCTCCCTAGCTTTAAGTCAGCAGGTCTCAATGTCTTGCTCAAGGGCACTTTAAGCACATTTTAAGGACACTTGTAATGGTACAATAATCAAACCAGGGGTGGTATACAGCTCATTTTTAGCGACCAGTTTTGTATTGTCTTAAAATTATTTTGTTATACAGGATCAAATGTGCTTTATGTTTTGATTCAGTGGGCCCGTTTACATGCACACTAAAAATCCGATCACTATCCGATTTCTGGAGTCATCAGATTATTAAGTGATCATGTAAACAGCATTATCGGATCGGCTTTGATTACGAGAAATTGAATAAAGACACCTGGATTTCTCCCCAATACTCCGATGTCTTCGTGCATGTATACCCGTTAATCTGATTTACTTTGTTTTTCACACCTGCACATGTGTAAAAAGAAAAGAAAAACATTGAAAACGGAAGTGACATAGTCAGATTGTATGCTAAGAAAGAAGATAACAGGACAGATATTTGCCGTATGAAAGCCAACCGTCATTTTCTCCTCATGGAGCATAAACGGACAGCAGCAGCGTGTAGCCTTTTTTTTTTTTTTACAGCCTATTAGATTAGATTAGAACGTAGGCGTTGCCATGTTCCACAAGACCGGATGTTTTGAAAATAACAGGAAGTTTGAGTCTTACATCGCTACGTACGTACTCTGAAAGAAATCGGACAATGGACTGAAACATGTAAACCAGGGTTTTTCGATTATCTCATTTCTTCTAAGGATATCTGTTTACTCCCAGTTATCAGATTGTTGTTGTCATGTAAACAGGTTCAGTGAGTTCAGATACAGTTTTTCCTGTGGCCACAAACTAAAGCCCCTAACAAAAATAAAACCTATAAAGTAATAATGACCAAGTATCCAGATGGGAGGGGGATGTGTTTACAAGGCAAAGGTGACAAAAACTTACAGAAAAGAAAATACAGAGGACATTGTTTCCATATTAAAACAGTAACTGTAATGAAAACATTTGTGAAACTGAATTAAACTATTCTGTATTCTCTAAATGGGATAAATGTCTGCTCATGTTGAGTAGGTATACACCCTGCTGAAAATAAATTATAAATTACTTACAAAAATATACAATATTTAAGGTGTATTTCTGAACTTGTTTTAATTTATTGTATTTTTTGTATTGCTCTCAGTCTTTCTACTATTTTCATTAATGAACTGGAATCAGTGTAAAAGCTTCTCTGATATATTTGAAGTTATATCAGACAAAACAGACTTTGCACATTGACATAAATGTTCCAGGTAGGGCTGCAAATAAAACAAAAATACCCAAACAAATATCGACCATACAGTACAATAAATTACTTAATTGGGTTAAGTAAGAGCCTAGAGCTGAAATAAATAATAGATTTAGCTACTGGCTGAAGATAACATGCAAACATTTCAAATATTCACTGATTTTCTTGGCTTTGTATTATTGTCCAAGGTGATGTTCTTAGATTTCTTGCTTCATGAGTCCAAAACCCAAAGATATTTAGTTTACCAAAAGTATTTGAGAGGTTCTCTAAATAAAGTCATTGATTATTCACCTAAGTGCACGGTGGCCAAAGAAACAGGTGTGGATTTATAGTGTAAGGTAGAGGAAAATGTTACTTCTATGAATGTAAAGGGAGAAGAAAATACCAATTCCACACAAAAAACATCATAATAACACAAAATCAAACAAAACATCAAGATAAAAGATGAATAAAGTATGGACAGAAAGCTCCACGGTGAGAAATTATGAACACCATCATTCACTACTACGCCAAAAAGGGGCCTCACCAGCCTTATGCTGAAAACAGTATTATTTACTTTTTAATATGCAGATTTCACACTCTCCACCAGACTACAAGCCAAACAAACTTCACACAAATAGCTGCAGAAGGAGAAAAAGCTTGCTTGGAGTCCAGATGAAATGAAATTTATTTGGGGATATTATTTTTCCCCTCTCCCTCTTCACCTCACTCCACGTCTCTCACTCCTCTCTCTGTTTCCCTCTCCCTCTTCTTCTTCTTCTTCTTCTTCTTCACGTTCTCTTTTTCCTGCACTGTGCTGATTGGCCCGTCTTCAGTCGTGGGGCACTCCAGAGATACAGATTAGCTGGCACTTGTTTGGGCGAACACGACAAGCAGCATATGCCTCTCAAGTAATGTGTATCCAAACATGCAATTTACAAATAATTAACGTGGTGCTAATTAGTCACATTAATTCATGCCACTTTGTTGGGATTGTTTCCCCCCGTTAGTCTCCAGGACTCCTGCCAGCAACGTCAGCCAGTGAGACGGCAAGAGCGATTTTTCTGCTCCGGAGCGGAGAGTGGGGCATCAGAAGAAAGAAGGGCCGCTGGCGGGCACACACTGGCATACACAAACACACACACAGAGTTCATACCGACACCTAGATTCAACCACATACGCAGTAATATTAATTTTCCTTATACAAACACGTGCATGTGTACATGTTTGTAAAAAATACACACACAAAGAAAATGATCAAAAGACGAAAACCAACAATGCGTTAGTACGTTTGTTGATATTTTCTGATGTCTGAATCCTCCAATTCCTAAAAACTGGGCACTTAAGTTTTTAGTAAACATTGCTAAATGGTGGTCGTGTTCATGTTAATGAAGGAACATGTCACCCAGTGCGACACTGTGGTTCATTAATGTGCTTGTAGTTGTTCTTGGACCACATGTAACTCAATGGCACAGAAAAATAAACAGTCTGTCAGCTTAGTAGGATTAACTTATTTGGGGTATTTTGGCACTAACGAAAATAAAAAGTACCACCAGACTTATCCTTTAAAATATTTCCAAAATGCTAGAGCTTGATGTTCTTAGTTTTTAGTATTATTATTCGTATTAGTATTATTTATTTTACACACCTTGCTTTTCAGTAAACATTCAGAAACTTTGCTTGAATACAGGTTTTAGGAAGTAAATATATATTGACTGTATTCATTTAAAATATATAAGAAGATAAAGCAAGGTAACGCAACAATGTCATCAACAACAACATCAATACGGGATAATGTCGGAAAGTGGAAGTACAGCAACATGTATCCTTGCAGATATTTTGCGTTTGAGTCAGATAATCAGGGACAATTTTCGAACTACCAAAAGTCTTTGTGCAACAAACATTGTTTTCATAGTGGAGTACATATACCTTTCAACTTTAAGTACATTTTAGAGCATCTAGTTAGTACTTCAACTTAATTATGATGTTTTTGTACTTCTACCACCTTTGCTCACACATATAACACACACATATAGCATACATATGCACCCAGGCTTATATACAGGCTTACAGTTTATGCAAAAAACTACATATATATGCATGTACAGAAATAAATACATGCAAACATGCAAAGTTGTGCCAGGAAACTATGCAACAGGGAAATGTACCTCAAGTAAACAGACCATGCATTATTATTTTTATAGGTTTCAATTAAAGTATAATTAGTACATTTGAACTTGTGTGTGACTTCTCAATAAAGATACATTATTATTCACATACGGCATCTTAAATAATATTTAATTTTATAAGTATTGATTTGTATGTGTGGTTATTTACACTACCAGTCAAGAATTTTAGAATACCCCAATTTTTCCAGTTATTCATTGCAATTCAAGTCTTTCAAGTCCAATGAATAGCTTGAAATGGTACAAAGGTAAGTGGTGAACTGCCAGAGGTTAAAAAAAAGGTAAGGTTA
>JAUMHL010000002.1:20316412-20329941 GCA_032362345.1 Sandelia bainsii | reverse complement strand
AGAATATTTGATTTCTATTGTAGAAAGAATGCCACGAGTGTGTTCAGCTGTTATATCTGCCAAAGGTGGCTACTTTGGTGAGTCAAAAGTTTAGAATACATTTTGGTCTATAAACTGATTCCATGATTTCTTCTTAACTCCAATTGCTTATTTGTACTATGCTTTCACTTCAGAGTGCAATGACACATTAAACTGTATAATTTTCAATAAAAAAACTTTTGACCGGTAGTGTATATTACAAAGATACGACTAATACTAAAAGTTTAACACTTTCACAGCAAAGTAAGAAAGAAATAGATCAATTAATAAAGATCGTTAAGATAGCATGTGTCCCTTCACACATGTGACTCGTCCAAAAGGACGCAAGGCAAACATTTTCCACCAACTCATCTGCACGAGCTTCATATTAAATGGCTCAAATATTCAATCAAACACGTGTTAAAACAGCAGGCTATGTGTTTGACAGAGAAGAGCAAATAGCAGGTATCATTTTTTCATGAAGTGGAGAGTAAAAGGCTGGCACCATGGCTGGGTGAAATAGTAATAACTGTAAAAGAGCAACTGTCACTAAACCCCTTACATGGCAACATGCACAAGAGGATTTCTACTCTCAAAGAAAGTCATTACCTGGAAGTCATTACTTAGAGTTCATGATTCAATATGTGCAAAATATAGACTCTACTGTGTTGAATGACAATCATTTTGTGAGCTACTGATTAAAGCTACTTTTATCGTTTGAAAAGTGCCATCACTTGTGTCTAATTTTGTGCTATCAATCATTTTTGGATGAAACGATGTCATTGTTTTTTTCTAAATGGCATTATCTCAATTTGGAACAAGACTAGTCAAACTCAGGCCACTCAGACTTGTCAGCGAACGGCATCCATTCTGTCCTGCTAGTTGGTGATTAAACCCCATACTGGTGGAGTACGGCTCACAGAGTGAAGCCAAATTAAAAAGTGAGGGGCGAAAGAAAAAAAAAGGAAGAGGCAAGAAAGTCGGGAGATACTCAGTGGGCGATTATGCAGCAAATGTAGCTCTCCGCAGTGCAGAAGAGAAAAGGATGGAAATGAGAAGGGGGAGAGAAGGAAAATTTGTGGATAAACCATAATATCTGCAACCTGCAAATATTTGTCAGACATTCACTGTCTCGTTTCAGTGGCCAGGTGGAGTTCAATAGGTGGAGCAAGACGCTTACAAGGTTAAGAGCTCAAAAAGAGAAGGATACTCATGTTTAAAGGCTGGAAGGTTCAATAGCTTCATGGTAAAAAAGATTAAGGCAGTAGTTCTTTATGATACACTATTAAATATGCTGTTTGCCATTTGGTGGACGTGAAATCATACCACCTTGATAAAGGCAAGAGAGTAAAAAATATTTGGTGAATCACGTTTGGTAGAGTTGAGCAAGGTGTTTTATTATTGATGAATTTGCTTTGAGAAATTTAATAGGGAAACTATTTGTGAGACAAACTTATGATATTGGTCTAATACCACAGTACTGCAATGAATTCTCCCTTCATGAAGGTGATGTTTCAGCTGTATGATAATTTTAAAAGAATTAACAGGAGTTTATTATTAGGCTTAGCTAAATTATAGAAACACCTCTCTCTATAATGCAGTACAGTATCTAACTACAGCCTCAAAAATGATTGTGCAGTTAAATAAACACCTCTCCAAAACAGTTTAAAATAGTTTTAAATAGTTGAAACAACAACGAGAAGGAAAGACTGCAATTACAGGATGATCAGCCCCATCACAATACTGGACAGTTTTTTATGGTAACGAATTAAAAAAAAAGATCAACATAGAGAGGCTGACTCTCAAGAGGCCTAATATCAAAATCCTGTGTGTTTTAAAAATAAATTTGAAGTGTCATCATATTAAAAAAAATGTTGTGATGTGTTGTGGGTATGTATTACATTGTAAAATTATGTCACATCACATCACAAACATGAGTAGACATTTGGGATCACAAGCTCATGTGGCAACTGTACTGCGCTGTTTGAAGCATATGTATTCCCAGTGGACTATTTTGAGTCTTAACGCTTCTGCTCTGCATTTCTGCATTTTAAGACATTCAGCTCTCTCCCAAGTGACTGGTCCCAAGTGGTTAAAATAACTGAGCAGGGATTTAGTGTCTATCCTGAGGATAATCTCTGACTTTCCATTTACTGAATGGTGTCTGTAAAGGCCAGCTGGACACCACATCATAACCTATACATAAAGTTGGGATTAAGCAAACATATTATGGGACCTGCAAAAATGAGTAGATCAACACACTCAGATAGGTAATATTGATTTTTTTCAGCCTGTGACGTGTGTACAAACCAATGCTTGCTTAGACCTACAGTATGTGCTCTAATCAATAAGTCAAGCTAAAAATACTATTACAATCGATCATTAACCCTCAGTGTATGCTACGTTTGTTGATGACTGTGAGGGGAGAGATGCATGGATGAAACCAAGCTGACATATTGATTTGTGAGATTAATCAATGGTTGAGGAGAGCCTACAATACTGACTGTCTTCATCGACTCATATCTCTATCTAAATACACATCATGAGCTACTATTACAGGGTCAGCTGGGACGGGTATTAGATCATCTGCAAACTGATTAAGTCAGCTCAAGTTAACTGTTTGTCAAGTCTTTGACGAACTGCGCTGTCGCAAGGTGCCACACAGAGCAGGCGATGTAAACAAAAGAACTCAAATGGTGTTTAAAGAAAAGATTAAGTTTATATTTTAAACTCTACCTTAATCCAGTTCTCACAAACCCATACAATATGTTCTGTCTTCTGATAGAGATGATTAACTCTTCCTGACAATACTGGTGAAAAAATTAATTCCAAAGTTAAGCACCACATGACCATCCCTTCCTAATATGCTGGTAGTCCTTCACATGCCACTGAAATAGCTCCAACCCTCCAAGGCAAACACTCAACAAGACCTCTGAAGACAGCCTTTGCTATCTGGCACCATCATCCTGTCACCGGTTCATGGTTTAAACCTCCTGAGATCTCACCACTACTGACCAGGAGGACAGCAAAAGTCTTGTCATTTCAGAGATGCTCCCACTCGTTCACCCAACCATAGCAGGTCTTAAAGGATGTCTGTTTGTCCCATGTCCAACCAGCTGACCAATAGTTCACTTACCACCTAATATACAGTATGTCACACCTTGTCATGCACCACTGTTGTGAGATAATTAACATTACTTACTCAATTTATAGTGTTTTGACTCATGATCGTATAGCTTTCCATTAAGGGTTACAGGGTTAAATATGTGGCGTCTACTACTGTAGCTGCAGCTCCTCAAAAATCTAAGAACATGACGACACAAGAACAGTGATGTGTTTTCTCCTACAAGCTATAATTACAGGCTGCACCTCCACCTGATTATGTCCAATACATCCATACTATATGAGTATGTAAGGTAAGACTACTCTTTACACCAAGTATAAAAGGAGCTTTAGTCAAAATAAGTTGGTATCTTCCAGAGTTAGTTGTCTCAGTAAATAAATATCTTGCTGTGCTTTACTGTAAAGTATTTTCTTGTATCCCGGTAGTTGCACATGTCCAACAATAATCAATAATCAGACTGCCGAAGCATCATTTTTTCTTTGGCTACTTAAGAATTAATTTTTGCGATTAACTATGGACAGTGGATTTCATCCCCCCATTTTTAAAAACTCCTCACAGACAGTACGAAGAATAGAAATAACTACAGAAATCAATAAGATACGACATATAAGTACTGAAATCTAAACATATCCATCAAGATAAAGAATGAAATCCAGTGCCAATTTACATGTTGGCAACAAGACAACACACTGTGTAAGTGGATCTATGGTCCTAATACGGTGAAGAAGGGTTAAAAACACCCAGCATATATTCTAGAGGAACACATACACACTGGAATATGTGCACACACATGCACATGCTTGCACAAACACAAACCAGAATGTGGGAATCACTGCCCAGAACATGAAATATTCATCAGTCATAAAACTTTAATTCAATCTCTCTCTCTCTCTCTGTATATCCTGTCATTTTGGGGGCTGCTGTATTCTGTGTCGTGAGGTAAACACATCCCCCCCACTCCCCGTGCATTGAAAAACAATAATAGATTTCATTAAAATCCTTTTGAACAATTGTCCAAATGCACAAGCCAAAGCACATCATTACAACGCTGCTATGTTTAAGATGTTTAAGACCACTGTTCATGTAGTTCAAAATGGAAACCTGCCGGGTGGCAAACCAAGGAGCGGTCCTCATTTACTACTGAGATGCTGAGCTTTAGAGGTCTCCTGTTATCAAAGTTATTGTCACTCAAACCATGGCATTCAGACACAGACAAGACAACTATAATCATGCCAATCTCTCAATATAGTTTATGCAAACAAAAGAAAATCAGTAGCATGTATACTTTTATCTTGATTATCACTTTCCAACTAGTAACTAGACTAGACCATGTACATTGTAACAATTAAATATTGTTAAACCATGTTTTTAACATGCTTTTATCCAGTATTTTAGTTGTGAGCCTTTATTGTTCATATTCTATTTTCTTCTTCTATAAGGTATTTCTGATAGCAAACACCCAATTAAAATCATAAATAATGAAGCCAAATTGTAAGTGAAATTAGCCTAAAAGACAGCAGGGATCTAGACAGTTGTTTGTTCACTCTCAGAACTGTTATTTACTCAGAAAAAATCTTAAGTGTTTCAATCTTCTCTCTTTAGGAAAGTGTTTTTACAACACTTGGGTTAAGGTCAGGTGAAGCTGTGGTTTTGGCTAATTAATGAAAGAGAAAACTTGTCTTGGCATGTGCTTCAAGTCCATGTTGGCCTTATAAATCTTTAACCCTTCTTCATTCTTCTCTAACCATAACTGAGTGCTCTGGTTGTCTCAACAGGATCCTCAGTAACAGTAATCAGATAGAGTTGTGGATATCATAAGAAAAACAACTGAAATTGTTGTTGAACAATTTGCAGATACAGTACATTCAGAATGAACATTTTGTGTTCATTAGTGTTTTTTAATTATGTTGATGAGAAGCCTAATCAGAGGTGTTATTTTGCACTTCTATTCAAAAATCCTAAAAAACACAAGGATGCAAATACTAACAAAACAGCAGCTTTGTATTATTCAGTAATACAACTGGTATTCAACTGTCTCGATACTTGTAGATATTCATATGCTAATTAGAGTGTCATCTTTTATTCTGAATCTATTGGCTAAAAATGCTATAAAATCATGTGGCGTCTGTAATAAGAAATAGCAATACAGCTGCAATAAGGTGGACCAGCTCTTTCTCCCTGGTCTTGCAATAGCTAACAAGCAAATGGCTGAGTGCACAACTGAAAAAAATCAACACTAAACAGTTCTCTGTGTGGACAACAACGGTGCAAATGTCACATACACATTATCATGTGATTTCTACACCACAGTCGTGGCGACTGTGGTGTAGAAATCACATGATAAGACCTTGATAGACCTTGTCCTTGTCTTTCATAGCTACTCAAAACCGGTTATGTGGCGGTTTACTTTAATTTACGTGATAGAGAACATAGATGAAATGTACGTCACAGTACATTTTCCAGGTTTTGAGAGGAAGAAAAAAAATCAAACTACAAGCATGAGAAGCAGTTTTAGCACCAACTGAACACTGCTGGTAATTCACAGTGGAAGAAAATCAAGATACTGTATGTCTTTGTCTCGTTTTCTCAACATCTGCAGACCTGTTTCGGCTGAATGGACCTCTATCATTTTGACTTTCCCAGCTGAAATCTGGGTGGGAGAGGGAGAAGGAGATAAGGATGGAAGTGTAACAAGAGAGAAAGAAAAACAGCAAAGCAGAAAGAGAGAGGGAGAGAGAGACACATCTCCAGTCACCCTGATCCAACCTCACGCCACGCGTGGATGGTGACTGTTTGGGCAGAGAGGGAAGCAAGAGGGAAAAGGAAAAATGGGGAAGATTCGGAAGTGCTGGGGTTGGAGGGGGGTATGTACCCTTGAGGCCAGCCCTCATCCCCTGTTCACCTCTATTCATAATTCAATAGGGGCTGTCCCCACTCCCCTTTATCGACCCCCAGGGCACAGCTCCGCAGGGAGGACAAAACACGCAGAGGTGGAAGATACAAAAACACCCCCATCACCACCACCACCCCACACACACACAGCAAATAGTGGGGCAAATACTGTAACACTGGAAAATGCCAGAGCTCAGCAGTCAGATGCAAACTTTTCTCCATGAGTTCAGTCAAACTCTTGTGAAGGACAGCAACTAAAAATCGCATTCAGTACGCAACCACACATCAAACACTTGATCATGGGATCCTCATGGAGTGAATTAACAGCTCGCACAAGCAAACACATACACACACTGCGAGTGTGACTCAGACTCCCGGTGAGAGTGAATCAATGGTAATGAGTGTCGCTTTGCACCGTTTGGCCTCTGATAATCGAGCTCTGATCTAAAAGAGGCAGCGATACCTGCTAGGCTCTTAGCAGCTCACATAGCATGAGGGGTTAGAGTCCGGGGAGAACGACAAAAATCAAGGAGGCAAAATGTGCACATGAATTTAAGTATTATTGTAGGAGTGTGTTACGAGCTCCAAATTGTGTTTTAGTATTAATATTTAGCCTGCGGTACATTAATTATATATGTAAGTTGTTCTTAATTTTTTTTCCCCCAGATAAAACTGAATCTGGGAGCAGGGTATAACACACAGTTTCTAGTCTTTAAGTTTGGATCTAAACATGAACAGTCATTTAGCTGTTGAAGTTACCAGTGAAATGTTTGCATAAAATCTTAAGAAAAAAGGTGTAAGTGTATAACTGCTATTGAAAACTTTTATTTTGTGATTTTTATGCTTTGTTATTGTGATTATCTTTTTAGGGCCAAAAGAATCTTTCAAAAGCACAGATGATTTCCCCCAACTAGTGGTGAGAGGTCATAAGTAGATAGTGCAGTATTTTAACTTACTTACCTCAGTACTTTAATTGTTTTTCAGTTAAGATATACAGTTGAATGAAGTACTCTCTTAAATACACCAGTACTGCAAGAAAACAGTAATAACAATAAAAAGCACAAAAATAGATTAATTTTTGTGACATTTGTTGCCAATAATCCACATAGAAAAGGCATAATTTTATATGATTTATTATATATTTTATATTCGAGTGTGTGCGCGTGCATGTGTGTGAAGTGTTCTTGAGAGTTGAAAAACACTACATAAACATTTAATACCTTAGGAAAAGCGATGCAGCCCTTTTATGCACTATGGAGACTGATAGGTCTCCACCACACTGTATTATACATAAATATGGATTTCTCCATGTGTCAATAACTGCACTGTGAATGCACACATGCACGTGTGTATGTATTTTAAATGTGTTTGTTTTGTACATATGCTAACACTTTTTCTTCTGCCCTTTCGTATTTGAGATCAGGTGAATGTGCGTGTTGTGCATGTTTGCAGATGCATACTTGTGTGTTCCACTGCCTCCCTGTGTTTGTACGTTGTGTATCAGCATGAGTTAACTCTCGTTTTCGCTGTGTGTATGTACAGTATATGAGTGTGTGCACATATGCCAGCATTTCCCAGGTGGAATTCTTCTTCTACTCTCCAGTGTGTGGAAGAAATTCATTATTGATAAAACTTCTCTCTCTCTCTCTCTCCATCTCAGAGCCCATCTTGTTGACCTTTCTGGAGTGTTCTACTGTTAAAAGCTCATGTTGCACTCCGCTCTTCATTTTTTCATGAACTGCATGTTTTTCATCCTGACTTCTAGCAAACAAAATTCACAAATTCCATTTCAGGAAAACAAATCGCAGATGTGTACAGTAACAGACTTCATGGGAAGATTTTCCTGGATATTCAAATGTTTATTTCATATTATTTCATAGATATGGAAACTCAATCCAAGTAGAGATAATGAAAACTGCAATTTACAAACTCAGAAGATCCAGCAGCATTTTATCCTCTGTAAAGGAGGATAAAACTTCTTATGTTCCACAGAAGTTGGATTTTGCATAAAAGGTTGTATTTACGAAATATTTATTGATTAAATAAAATCGGACTTATTACTTCCCCCCTCTCAGCAAATGCAGTATTTTTCTAACTCTTAAGTGACACAAGATAAAATAGATGAGACAAGACCATCATAAAGACAGGGGAGAATGGGGAACAAAATGAGGAGGTTTAGAAACAGATGAATGAAGAGAAAGGGGAAAGAAAGAAAGAGGTGGATGAAGAGTACATAAAAGAAGAAAAGAAGGTAGGAGTGAGGAGGACGCAGACTATGAATGAGTTGCGGGATAAGCTTGCAGAGGAAGGAGAGAGAAGATGAAAGTGAGAAGAGAATGGAGAGCAAGCGGAAAAGTAGAGGGAACAGGGAAGATGAATAGACAGAACAGAAAGGGAGAAAAAAGACGGAGAAAATATGTGGAAGAACATTGAATAAAGGGAGAGGAGGGCTGTTTGCGACATCTATTGTCTCTCACACTGGAAGGGGAAGCTGGTTTTGTTTTGCTCTGGGGCACACAGAGTGTTGAGAAACAGGAAGCCAGGGGACCTGCCCATCCTCATAGACAGCTGGTGCCCTCCGATAGCTGTTGCCCCCTTCCTGTTAGCCACATACAATGGTTCCCACCCTGATCCAAGCCACCTGGAAACCAATCCAACTGACCACTTCTCACAAAGTGCACACCAAAAGACGAAGTAATACTTGAAGTGAAGTTTCTCTGTTACAACATAATTAAAAACATATTAGCCATACTTTAAGACACACATATCAAAACTAGGAAATATGGCCCCAGATGTATTAACATGTACTGCTTCATTGTCATCCCCACCGTCGCAGGTCCTTTCAGACAACACTGCTATAGAGGTCAGGTTCAAGTCCCATTCAGATAATTGTGGAACTGAGGAAATTTTGTATACTGTTATTACTTAAGTATTCTTCTTATCCCACCACTTAATTCAGAAAATATGATAAACTCTGGTGCTATTACTTGAAACAGTAATGTCTGTTCATTTAATGTTTTATTTGTCCTTTGCTGAAAGCACTCACTATACAAAATTGACCTGGTGCAAATGAAGTAATGACAAGAAAATAGTAATGACACACAATAATATTTTTAAGAAGAGACTCATCTCTGTTGTTTTGTTAAAAATGAATTGCAGGTACCTCCTAATGTGCTTTACTTTCATGCCAGCAGGCTTTTTTGTGCAAGACTAAGCGTCAATTATTTTAGATATTGGATCCTGTTTTAGAACGAAAAGGCTACGATTCCCAGCAGCCTCAGAAGAACCACATTATGTCTTTACAAGCCCTATCTCTTTCTTGTCTGGTCAAACAGTGCAACAAAGCCACCGCTCATGTCTGCTACTGCTGTTTTTTTCATCAGTCACATAAAATGTACACTGTGCATCACCCACAGACGCACACATGCTGCATGAAAAAACTGTCTGGAGGATAAGAGAATTCAAACCTAGATTCACACTAATTCAAGGCTTTATCATCGATTGGCATTGTTGCAAAAGGTTTATTAAGAGAAAAGAATGATACGTTTAGAGTTTGAATTCTGTAACACAATTTGTCCGCCTCGCTGACTTCACTTTAATGGTGCATTTTAACTGCATCTGTTTGCCTATTGTGCTGCCACTTTAAGGCTAGGAAAGTTACATTACATAACAGTAAAACATTTTTTTTTAATTGTTTTCCAACTTAGTACATAGTTGTGTTTGCACCTGGTGACATTTTCAACAACTCTGCATCCATCAAGGACAATAATTGTCATATACTGTATAATGTACAACAAATTAAACATAAACAAATGAATTATTGATGCTGAATGCACTTATGATACAGATAATTCTTTAAAACTCCAAAATGAAGCATGCTGCTATAAAGTTCTAAGTTCTTGTAATAATTATTTATTTAAAACTTTTTGAAGCAAAACCGGTAAAAAAGGGATCAAAGGGAGGGTTTATATGACAGAAATATGCCTTTTTATTTTTGTCTTGCAAGTACATTGATGACAAGGTGCTACTGCTTCCTTTCAAG
This sequence comes from Sandelia bainsii, assembly GCA_032362345.1. Lineage (NCBI taxonomy): Eukaryota > Metazoa > Chordata > Actinopteri > Anabantiformes > Anabantidae > Sandelia > Sandelia bainsii. The sequence goes on along the minus strand of JAUMHL010000002.1, from coordinate 20,319,865 downwards.
GGGAATGAGTGACTGTGTCTTTTTATTATTGCTGCCTTTAAAATTGGCATTTTTCCACTTGTTATGCCTTACTCAGAAATTGCTACAACACTGTGCATTAATCATTTTTAGCCCAAAGAAACTTGCTTCCATGCTGAAATAAACGTTATTTTCTCCTTTTTGCTTGATATTGTCAAGTAGCCACCACCATGTTCACTTCACTCAACTCTAACTCAGACTGGTGGCATCCAATCTGATTGGCTGCACAAACCACACACAGAGGGGAGAAAGAGAGGCAACGATAACCGGCTTATCGCCAGGTGAAAAATAGACAGAAATACTAAACTCCGTGCTCTGCCACTGACTAAACAATCAAGTGGCTCAGCCAGTGTCTTAATTGCCATCAGGCCGATGTCATAACAAAACCACAACCTTCCCCTAACAAGTTATTCCCCTAACAATTATTTTACAGCACTAAATTTGTATGTTTATATAGGTTTTAATTGTCAGTTTAGAAAAAGTTGCAGGTCAAAAGAACTGAAAACAAATTATTTTAGTTAAAGTAAGTGGAATAGTAGTCACAAGTCAAAAATTAATGGCTGCAGCACACACAAATGCTGTACATGCAGGATGTTTTCACTACTATGCAAGTGGAAGCTGAAGTCTGCCTCATTACTGTAGGATGTGTGTGTTAAAATACATTAAGATTGGAGACTGGAAGCTCATTTTATTAGTCTTAAAGGATAGGTACTCAATTTTCAAGTCTGTCAGCAACAATTAGTTTCCTTGACGCACACTGAAACTGTTTTTGTTTGCTGTAATCAGTTATCTTATTCATATTGGATGTAAAGATATTTTTTTAAACTGCTGCAGAGTGACATTAACAAACAAAGGGAATTTTACACTATGCATGGTCTTCCCCTTAAAACATCTGTAACATTAAATAAACTTGCCATCTCTAATCCAAATCAGATCTGTACACAACAGAAACACTGCTGCTCTGACGTCTGACATTCAAGCATCTTGCTTGTACCTGTTGCTATGGGAAACAACAAGAACTATAAAAGAAACAGGGGCATGATCCATAACTTTTTAAATTCACTTTTAAGTCTGACACTGCAGCTGTTTTTAAGGTATGCATGAAGACTTATTTTCAACTGTATTAAAGGACAGGGTGCGAAGTTGCATAACACAGGGTTAGAGAAACAAACCTTACATCACCAAGCAAAGGGAAATGAATTAACTTACTTAAAAGCAGCTTCATGAGCACCAGGATGAAGTCAAACACCTCACACAACCTCAACAATCAAGATCTCTTAATGTTGAACCTCTCTGGAGAGTTTCCACCTACATCCTTAAAAGAAGTCAAGACTTTCGTCCTTAAAGAAAGATCCAATGTGAGAGATCACAAACTGTGAGAATTAAATAACAATCTAACAAAGGTAAAATAGAACTGATAACAAGTTTAATTATTAGTCGATCAACAAATAATCCACAATTTCGATAATTGATCAATTGAGTAAATTATTTACATAAATTTTTAATTGCCTCCTAAATTTGGCGAGTCACCAGTTTCTCGGGTTTATACTACTGTGAACTGACTATCTGGAGGTTTGGAGCTGTTGGTCAGACAAAACAAGCAATCTGAAGTCATCAGACTTAAGATTTGCTATGGGCATTTAAAAAAATTTGTTTTTACAGACATACAGAAATATTTAAAAAAATCTAAATTAAACATTTGTTGCCGCCTTGAGCACAGCCTGTCACAAAGAACAAAGGCAGCGCTACTCTGTGTTAGATGTTTGTGTGTTAGATATTGCAGACCCATTATTTTGCCTGCTTATATACATTAGATTTCCACATCCTTGCAGTTCTTTCCTTATGACTCATTGTTTGTTTCTCTGAAAAGTAAGCTCTGGTTCCTTCGTCTTTCCAATGTGTGCGTTTCTCACTTCATTATTTTGCCTAATTCTGTTAAACAAACATAAGTATGATTAGCACACTGTCAAGTGACTGAAATATCATAAAAATACCATCAGTGTAGTTTACAATAGATGGCAGTGTCGAACTATCCAGGAACAGAATACTCTCTATATATAATTTCTCTCTCTCTGCTTGGTCTGTTTCCCTCTGCCTCTCTTTGTGCCCAATCCAGTGCTGTGGTTCCCAGGCTCAGCTCGACTGTCAATCAGCAGTAGCCTACATCTCAGCGCTGCAGCTGAGCCAGGGCCGCATCATCCCACCTGCCAATCACTGCTCTACACCTTCAATCCATCCGATCCATCTTTCTGTAAAGCAGCTCTGTCCCCCTCCTCATTTCAAAACACAACCACCTCCACAGAAGCACTGAGATCCCCCTTTAACTCTCAGCAAAGCACACACATTCAGGAAGATGCGCACATTTACACACACAATAATTGCTTGTCGCTTGAACAGAGAAAACACGCAATAAGATACAGATACAAAGGAACAGATACACACATATGAACGCGCAAACAGGCAGGACAACATTGCACTACTCCCATACCTTCATTTGGGCCTCCTCTTCTCTTCATCCCTCTACCAGCCCCCCTCCAACAAGCCCTTCCCAACCTTCCACTGTCAATCTTTTATTCAAAAGAAAAGGAGTCAGAACACACTAAGCAGTAGACTTATCCTTGCATCTCAGACATCCATTCAGGTTCTTTTACACTTATACTGTATGAACTCTTGTCTGTAAACATCATTTTGATTATGTATAGGGTTGAGACATCAAATTTTTAACATCGGGGTGTTATATATGTTATGTTAAATATCATAAAGCTATTTAGAGGTCTGGACTGGAGCTGGACGTTCACACTATAATAGGACGCACTGGATATCAATAATATTATGATGACTGTAGGAATGGGCTAAAACCGTTGATACATGTCTTTGCTGAAGACTTGATTCCATAGAGAGAGGACTGAATACCATCACCGGACGGAGCACAGCGAGCGGAGGGGGTCCAGAGTCTGGAGACCAGGATTAGGCTAATAGATTGAACCAGTTCTTTAACAGGTTTGACTCAGAAGCCCTTCCCTCCCCCATCCACCAAAGCTCATCACACCTCCTTCACACCTCTCTGCAACCCCCCACGGCACCAGTGACATTAGCTGCACCCCATCTGCCCCCTTAGTCCCCCAACGGCTCTACTGCCCCCTCCCCCCATCCCGCTCATCAGGAGTCACCCATCTACACCCTACACTGCAGCCTCTCCATCACAGCTGACCAGGTGCGGAGTCAGCTAATGAAGATGAAAACCAGGAAGGCCACGGGTCCGGATGGCATCAGCTCCAGACTATTGAGGGACTGTGCAGGTCAACTCTGCGAGGTTATTACATACATCTTTAACCTCAGTCTCAGTCTGGAGAGGGTCCCCATTCTGTGGAAGACCTCCTGCGTGGTGCCGGTCCCAAAGACAACGCACCCCAAGGAGCCGAACCACTTCAGACC
>JAUMHL010000002.1:20290839-20308509 GCA_032362345.1 Sandelia bainsii | reverse complement strand
TTGGTATCGGCGATACTGGCCCTGTATTTACTTGGTATCGGATCGATACCAAAGCTTGCGGTATCGCACACCACTACCAGTTACCCAACACTGTCTCTGCAGAACAGGACCTTAACATCTGGAATCCCTCAAGCCTGATGTTACTCCTCCAACTTCTCAACTTTATTGAAAATAAAACATTTACAGTTATAGTATCATTGTATTCTGCATACTTATAGGTAAAAAAAGTGCCAGGATAGCTAGACACCGACATAATGCTGATGTTTTGTGAAGTCCTTCAACACAGCTAAGGCCAATAATTTGCTTATTTTCAAGAGTGTGGTTTACATTTGTATCGTTATTTAAAAAGCACAGTCCACAATAGAGGTCTGTGATGAAATTTTCTGAAAGAGATTACCAGTAGTTACGAGTGATGTTGCACAAATGTTCAACAATCACATACAGAGAGAAAACTATTGTTAGAGAGGGAGAGATACCAATTTTCTCACTGACGGAACCTTGGCAAAGCAGAATGCAGAAATGTTTGACCCAGTGGGACAAATCTTTACTAGGAAAGTCTCAGTTTTTTACTCACCAAGTTCACACAATTTTTGGGAGAGGTGTTAAAAGACATTTTGGGAAACGCAGGAAATCAATAATAACTGGAAATGCACATAGCAGGCTGAAGCAAAGTGGAAATACCAAGTATTTTTGTACTTCATCACAAAATCAGTGTTAAGACTGACTGAACACCACAGATGTTGAAGTATTAGAGGATCTGAGGTTGGGAAAACTATGTAAAACATAATAGTAATTTGTCCTTAATGACCACCAATCAACTTGTAAACATTCAGTTATTCTTATTAAGACCTTTTACATGTTGTTGGCTTAATGCCTTTGTGAATGGTACCAACAGTATTTTAAATAAAATGCACCAACTGGTGAATGTCCATATTTCCCACAGAAGAGTAGAGCAGAAAAAATACAGCATACGGACTTAATTTTGGGGAAAAATAGACCAAATCCTGAGTAAAATTCCTCTACTGTATATGACGCCCATAAAATTTCCACAACGGAATTAAAAAAGTAGCATCCACGGTATAGACACCATTTTCTAGTGAAAATCCCAAAATGCATTTTATAGAAATTTAAATTTACAATCCTACACCTGGCAGCAATGTCACTAAATGAAGATAATGTGCAAGTGTTCAAAATCAGAATTTTCTGACCGCTACTTAAGTGCCACTGATGTTTGTGTAAATACATCAGGAGTAAGCTTTTACATAGCATAGGCAATGAACAGGCATAGTAATAATAATTATTAGATTCTTATTTGCGCATTAGTATGTGATTTTCTGAAATGTTAACAAAATCTTACTGTATCTCTTTGGTCCATCTTCGAGGCAGAAGGAGAGGGTGAGCGTGGCATCCTCCTCAAAAAACTCTGTAGCGAAAGCATCCCACCACAAACTGTCACTTTCCTGCAAAAGGACAAAAAGAGTTAAAAGTTACACAGAAGCTGGACCTCCTCAGGATTAATCAACACTACAGCATTCTTAATAACTACTGTATCTTTATTTCATTAGACTCATGAAAAATACACATTATGCAGTATGTAAAAGCATGTCACTTTAGGTACCCTGCCCAGCAAAAGAACTGGTTGTTTGAATTTGATATGAAACTCTACTTTTTCTTCTATTATTTAATACCTCTGTGAATTTCCTTTGCCTTTCCTGTTGCTCTCGTGCTACTGCATTTTTTTACATAAATTTAATATGGACTTATTCTGATAAGACAAAGATATTGTGACCATGCAGGATTTTCTGTGAGACAAGATAAAAAAAGAACATTGTTTTTTGATGTAGTGCAGGGCAAGCATTCCCTTTACTGTAGATTGGTTTGTTTGTTCATTTTTTATTTAAATGAATTTTATAAGCATTGTTTAAATCACAGTTTTGCATGTTTGCCCTTGTTTACAAAGGGCTTCAACCATGAAGTATGAACTGTAAAACAGTCAAATACATTACGTGCATAACACAAATACTGACAGGGCCATTAAAGGACATCACAATGTGGACATATAAGAAAAAGGTTAACAGCTACAGAAATTAAAAAGTTCATGAAAATAATAAATCATGTTCAACAAAGTGATCTCAAAGATGACACTGGCTGCGGCCCAAATGCTCCAATACAAGTCGATATAAAGTCAAAGCCTTGTAACACTTAAGCCTGGACTTTGAGAGAGCCCTGCCTGAGGCTCCTACAAATCCAAGCTGAGGTTCAACAGCTTTACAATCAGTTGCTGCTTCTACCTTTCACAGCAGCTTCAACCACCATCATCATCATGCAATATAGTGACGAGCTGATCGATCGGCTGGAGATCGGTTTTAAACTTAATCGACCATGACCGGTGACCGGCCGATCAGTGTGAGGTAACCGATTCTGTGCCAATCACATTAACAAGTATGATGGTTCACGTTGTGCACCTCATGGAGCTGTTCGCCCACTTCGCTGTTCCACTCAAAGCCATCATTCTGGGTCGGGTTTAGCCATGCTTCAGGGTCGTGGTCTGAGCGGTGCCAGAGCGAAATGAATGCAGGCATTAACAACGATTTTTTTTTTTTTTTTAAGAAATGTTCTGAATTCTAGGTATGGGGGTACAACCACAAAAACATTTGGTGCCTTGTTATGTTCTTCTGTTTCTATTATCTCTTACATCTGGAGTACAAATATTGCACTTCACCTTTAATTGGAGGTTTGTCCAGTTACCGGGAGCAATTTTATTTTGGTATTGGTTTAAATGAGAGTGACACAAAGATGGGAAATGTTAAAGTTACTTAATAGTCACTTTTTTATTACAATTATTCATTAAAGAAAAGTTCCAAAAACGTTTGTGTATGCCGTCTTTAAAAGTCTTAAAAAGAAAGGAAATTGAAATTGACCAAAATCAGAATCAACCAAGAAAATTGCAATCTGTGTATATATAATGCAATACCATTATTCTTATTCTTAATATTAGTAGTAGCAGTAGTAGCAGTAGTAGCAGTAGTAGTAGTGCACAACACAATCCCCCCTCCTTCTCAGTCAACCCGCTGCAAGCCTGTTGGAGACATCACACCTCTTTCACAGTGGAGTCTCCCTGACACCCACAAATTCAATATATCCCGCAAATCTGATATTTCTTGTTGTAAGAGGACCTATCACTTGTCTTCGTGCGCAGGCTTTACGCTAAGAAAGTAACACTGTGCTCAGAGAAGCATTAGCAGCAGTCAGCTGCTGTTGCAGTGAGGTGCGTTCAGGGACAGTACAGAGTGTATATCATCCATGTCTCAACTAAAAAAAATAAAAAATGAACCGAACCATGGCCCAAAAATCCAGCTCTGAACCAACCCATGGATTTGGAGAATTGTTACACCCCAAACACATCCGTTGCCACATTGCACTCCAAATCCCTCATATTAAGAGAGGCTCTCTCTACAATATCTAGTTGTAAGACTATTTATACTTACTGTATTTTGTTTGCGTGCTTTACATAAGAGAAAAATAACACTGTGTCTATACAGAAGGCAGTGAGCTGTCTGTCAGCTTTAGCTCTGATGAGGCATTCAGGGACAGTACAGAGTGTAGGTCAGATGTGTTTCTAAAGTGCTCTGAACCCAATAGCGTTTTAATTGTTGGTGATTTAATAAAACCCTGCAAAAAACAAAACAAAAACCCAGTATTAACCAAACAATGGTTTGAAAAAAAACGAACCGTGGTTTAGGAGAATCATTACACCCCACTTAATACTAGTAGCAGCAGCAGTAGTAGTAGAAATAAGTTGTGATTTTTTATGTTTGTTTTTAAAGTCAACAAACGTACTTGAATTAGAAGAATAGTGATCATAGTGTCAGACACAGCAGGACTGTAGCACTATTTTTAACTAGTATTAACAGTACTGCTTGTAAAAAAGTAAAGAAGTAAAAGAAGTAAAAATACTAAATTTATTATTAACAGTAGTATCAGTGGTCATAATTGTAGTAGTACTAATGTAGTGTTAGTAGTAGTAATAAACAGAAGCAGTTCTCATTTCCTCACAGCAGGGGCAGTTACTGTGTGAGGAAACTTGTTCATGTAAATATCTTTGCCCTGAAATTACTGCCCTTACAGCGGTTCACTCACTTCCCCCTCCCCACTAAAACCCCTGATAACGCTGGCAGGACGACCCCCACCCTTCCATCCACCCACAGACACTGAGCTGATGCTAATTTCCTCTGACACGTTATGACAGACCACCAGGTTTCATTTTACGCCGGGCTAAGGGATGGCAAGCACTTCCCAGATGTTGACAATTAGCGTTGTCACCATCGAGCAGTGTCAAGCCCAATAAGCAGCGACCTGGGCTCCCTGTAGGTCAACACCTCTCAAATACGATGAGTCTGATGCAAAGAGGAATAGATGTAGTGGAGAGGACCTGAACCTCACCCTCATCTAGCTGGTCAATCAATAGACGATCATGAGTTTGTAAAGAAGTCTTTCGGACAGCCAACAGTAACAGTAGCTGACCTGTGGACTACAGGCTGAACTGAGACTCATAATAACAGAGTTTTAACATTTACAAGAGAGAAGATTTGTTGCTTGTGGACAGAAATTGTAATTGTTTAGTCCAAGCTTTTACATTTTCAACTAAAAATTATATTTTTGCTCCAAAATTCTACCAAGAAAGATCTAATTTCCATCCATTCTACAAAATGCTGAAAATGCAGACATTAACCATTCACTGTTTTTTTTAAAGATCATTATGTTCACTTCATTCCTCACAGATGATGCTGCATATAGTAATATATATTTCTAGTGATTATTGTAATAATCAATTACACTCAAAAAATATCAGCAACTACTGGCAATCAAGTAATAGTTCAATTATGGACTGTTGGTCAGATAAATGAAGATGTGTGACATTAAAGGGTGGGTTCAGATAGCCAGTTTAGGATGTGATTCTTTCTCTGATTCATTAAGTTCCATGAGAATTTAATCTCTTCATCAAATCTTTTCAAATATTTACATTCTGTTTAGTTATTCTCTTTTGCCTCTTTCTCTCATACTACATATAAGAGTTAATTACTGTAGTATTTGTTAGTGTCACTATCATGATTCTGTGCTTCTTCTCTGAACTGTCTGGTACTTCACACATCACAATTAAAAGTACCAATTGTGTTATGATTAGAAGAAGCTAAATAAATAAATTATATATCTTTTGTTGCACAAAACAGTTGAAGTCTGTTTAGTTGTTGCAGTGGGTAAAATAACAGTGCACCAGACTTCCCACAAAACAAACTATTAAAAAAGATTTAAGGAGAGATTTGAAAAGACTGGGATTCAATTAGGGGATTTGAAACTCGATTCAGATCCACTGGGATGGAAACTGGGATGGCCTTTTATTTATACATCAATTAACTGATTTAATGAGATACTAGTGGCAAGACAGACTGACGATTGAGTGTATTTTTTGATTAATTATTTAATGATTTCATATTAAATAATTGATCAGAAATGTCAAAAAGAATGACTTGCAATTTCTCAGAATCCAAAATCACATCTTCAAAGTGCTTATTTTGCTGTAAATTTACAATATTATGAAACAGAGAAAACCAGCAAAGAGTGAATTGCTGATCTTTCAATTGACATTACTGTTGTGTGCTGTAAAAACTGAGGCAATTTAATCTTCCTTTTTCCTAAAATTTTCAGCACAATTTCTTGGCCAGCTGTGTCAGACACATCGTGTTTTTCATAAAAATGTTGACTTGAAATTAAAGTGCTACCATGAGCTTAATCACTGTAATTTTTTAAATGCCAGAACTGTGCAGAAGAAAAATAAAACACCCATCCTCACTGTAAAACAAATTGATACATGAATAGATGCCAGGGTACAATGCGTGTGTTATTGGGAAAGGTGTTATACTGATGTGTGCGTGTGTCTGTTTTTTCATGATGCTCATGCCAGACATGTAGGGAACGAGCTGCCAGTATAGGTGGCACTATAGCACTGAAACAAAACAATCTTTGCCTGAAAATCTTTATTTGAAACGGAAATGAGACGGTCAAACACACGCCGCTGACCAGCTGTCCGCTGGGAACGAACTGCGTGAGCCGCCATCTGTGTGTATATGTAAGTGTGTCTGAGTGTTTGACTGACTGTGTCATACTGTGAGAAGAGCCAGCATGTGTGTAGTGTCTGTTTCACACGAATACATCTATTTAATAAAGATAGACGGAGAAGAGTAACACAACAGGACAAACCAGACACAGAGGAGAGAGAGAGAGGGACTGAGTTCAGTACTACTCAGCATTCAGATTGAGTTCAACCCATCATCCAGTTCCATGAGAGGATGGGGACTCCTGGGATTGACAGTCAAGCAAAGGGTGAACAAAATAGTCTACACACACAAACACACAGAGCAGCTCTCAACAATCGTAATGTGTAACTGTGAGTGCTGCTCCATACAGTCAAATCCTATACTATAACCATTTCTAATTAAACAAAAACATTAATGACACGCCTCGGTAATCAAAACAGCTCTTGTGACAAACGCACATCATAGCAGCGGTCAACAATTAGGTTCCAACATGGGCCACTTATGTTTACGTTGATGAAAACTGAAAACATTTCACATGTTTTCAATATGCTTTCTTTGCTTTTCATTTAAGAATAACATTTATAAAACTACAGTACAGTACTAGTACAGTATCTGTGGGCAGAAGTCATAATTCCTGCAAGTGGAGGCTAACAACTACAACAGTTTTTTAATCCTCATTTGTCAAATAATGAAACGAACATACAGTATGTGCTGTGTTTCATTAGAAATTACAGGTGTAATTGATGTGGTTTTCAACACCAAACACAAAACTGTTCACGTCAAATAGGCAGAAATGTATTTACCGGTGTTATTAGGCTTCATTTCAGTACCATACATAGTGGTGAAATAAAATACTTTAGCTCCTCATGTGCTGCTAACAGTAGATGTTATGAGCTCATATTATTGGGATTTATATGAGGCCTGTATTTGTATTATCTACAGTAGATTTAGGCAAAATCGTGTAAATGGTTTAACATAAACTATGAAAGGCAAGATGTCAGCTTTCATCAGAGCGCCAAATATTTTTGTCAGTGCTCCAGGTTTGGTCAGCGGTTCACTATTCTCCAGCCACTGCACAGCATCTGTGTTTGGCATTCAAGGATCACACCACATTAAGTGTATATAATTTATGGGATGAGATGCAATACATTGTCAAGCGTCTGGACACTAAATCTCAAAGTTAGTGTGTGAGGGTTAAAAATACAATATGAGTTTTTTCAGCAGCAGCAGCAGCGCTCTGCCTTTTCATAACCTCACAAGTATTTATTTGGATTAATATCCAAAAGAAAACATCCCCTCATTAACCTAAAAGATGATTATAGTTTGCATCCTTGCTTTGATTTACTGACCTCAGCTCCTGCATGGTTATCCTCATGCTTCTTTTTTTATTGGACCAGTCTTTCAGGCTCATCTGAAAATTCAAATAAGACTTAACAAATTCTATTTAAATGTTTGACTAACAAGAGTACTGGACAGCGTTGCATAATTTAGATTTAAGTTTGTACCTCTTTGAAGATGGCCTCCCACATAATCAGGATATCAACAAAACCATTTAGATTCGTTTTTTAAAGAAATGAACCATTACATTTTGCACATCTGTGCAAGCAAAACACAATTGCAACCACTTTATGTAGACAACTTAACCGAACAAATGTTGATTGACCTCGCAATTAGCTAATATAGCATTCTTGCTAGCTTGCGCATATTCACTGTCAAACTTTATAAAACTGCGAAAAAACATTATACCGACCCTCAAACTTTGACACAAAGTCAAATTAAACATTGACTGACCTTGAGCCACTGTCTGCCAGGTGCTAAACAAACACAAAATGCTGCATTTCCAAACACAAAAACGACACAATCACTCACTGTTTAACTGCTTATTTACGTCTTCAACCGTCAGTGCGCCTTCAAAATAAAAGCACCGATGCTAATATTGCAAAAACAGTAAAAATGTGACCTGTGTTACAAAATACATATGAAAGGAATAAACATGAAACTAACGTCTTTCAGTTGCCTATGCTTTACCAAAGTAAGCATAATTTACACAAACCTCTTCAGGGGCCAATGTTGAAGCAATTTGATAAAGCACAACTTACTTTCAATAATTCTGGTTTCAAATAGTAATCAAGTAATCAAATCATGTATATCTAATTGTATGTAGTGAACCTGGGACTTCTGAAGCCACTCACATCTGCAGCCCATGGGCAGTTTCCCATTTTGGCCAGTTGATAACCCAGTCTAATTTTTTTTGTACTTTACTTAAGTATTGCATCTTACAAACTTCTTAACTTACTACATGTCAGAGGTCATATTGCACTTACTGCAGTACTACTCCAATACTCCAGAGTAAAGTTTCATTTAACTGCTTCCACATACTTGTACTTGATTTTTTGAATGCAGTAATACTAGTTATTGGTTAGATTTATTGTTGGATTTCCTGCCAATGACAAAATTCAGAATATCACCAGACTTATCCCTAATATTTCTGTGGTGCCAAACACAAAGCGGTATTTCACCTGAATGGCTCTGTTGAACTTTCCCTGCTGCTAAAACGGGTTGGAGAATTTCATGAAAGAGCATGATCTCCATTTTGACATAAACTGCCTGGATTTAGTGCTGGAGATAAATGTTTCGAGTGCTGTCATCCTGAGGGCTCCCATCTCTCTGTTTTATAGACTCTGGTATTCATTAAGCTTCCTCTTACTGTTTTTAATGAAAAGTGTTTTACTTAAGCTCCCACCTCTCTGTTTTACAGAAAACCGTCGTCTTTAAAATCTTTAAAATCCCACTTATTCAGTTTTACAGAGGAGGGTTAGTTAACCTCCCTCATTCTGATTTAAACATTGTTTCACTCATGCTGACACCTCTGCTGTGCACTACAGTACGGTATCTTTGTTAGACTCACTTTTGCAATTATTATTCCAATAATTTCTAATTATATATAATTATTAAAAAAATAATTTCTGTTACAACAAAGTTTTGTTGCTTGGAGGAGAATAAAGAGGTTAATATTCCCTTGCCATCCTGCTTCTATAAAACATTTTAACGAAATAATATTGTCAGCTTTAACTCGATGCAGTTCATTTTGGCAGATTACTAATATTTGGCTCAGGCCTGCAACCACCAAAAAAATAAAGGGCATACATTTCACAAAGAGCGGAGTCGACAGTGGTGAGTCTATTGTCTTGTCTCCATTAGCTCTGCTCAGCCCAGCAGGGTTCAACCACAGATGATATGGTTTAGTTTGTTTCTCTGTTGCAAAAGCCTCCCACCCAGACAGCAGAGGAATCTGAACATAACAGGTAAATTTCATGCGACATGAACATCATTTAGTTTCAGCATTCACAACAATAATACAAATGACACTAGGCAGTTTCATTGCTCCTCTCCAAACTCACTTCCTTTGTGAATTAAATATGCATTTACTAGCACTAGATAATAAAGCTAGAACTTTTTCATCATATCCAGGGAAAGTTACACGTCGAATCAGAAAGCATTAATCCTCCAAAATGGAGCTTTTGGACAGCTTTTTGCCAGCATCACGCCAAGTTGTGAAATGTGGCTGGCTGAGCGGTGTTCTGGGTAGGTTTGGCACAGATCTCAAGACAGAGGAGAAACTGGATCGGAGCCAGACAGGCCGGAGAACAGCTAAAGCCTGGTCAGTGGACACAAGCCATTTGAATTCTCTGGCTGCAGCTGAACAAGCCACCGAGGAGGCTCATGGTGATGTTGATGGCTTCAATTTCAATCCCTCGACTACAGCTGGAAGTGTTAGAAGCTTTGCTATTATTCTGTCATTGGTAGCAGGTTGTAAAATTGTAAATGACACATATTTACTATGAAAAAGGAAGCCTACACTGTTCCATCCTCTAATATCCTATCAGTCTTTTTTTTTTTTGTTTTGTCTCTGGCTGTCTCTCTTCATATCCACCTCCCTCTCTGTGTCTGCCTCCCATCTTCTCCGCCGCTGCTCGCTGACAGACAACGTCCTGCCTTCATTTACGCCTGCAGACTCTCTGACGAACCACGTGGCGTGACGATGTTTGTTGTCAAAGCCTACAAATCAGGCCAACTCCGAGGGACCCGGGGTGAACAGACATGGTCGCGCTCGTGACGGCCGTCAGCAGATAAGGCTTTATTGATTCAAACGGATCGCATCCCATCTGAGGAGGATTTATCAATGTGTCAATTGCCCACTAGCCAACCACAAATCACGAGCGCTGGCCAGGGCCCCAGGGATTTGCAGGAAATCCAGAGGATTTCAGGGACAGCAGAGGGAGGATCCTGAGTAAATAGCAACATAACTGAGGGTTAAGTCCTTGCATATAGAAAAAGCCATACATGACAGACAGGCAGATGACACAATGTGACAAGAGAAAAGTTTCACTGTGTATGGATACACAACAACAACACACCTGTGTACTGCACAAATACACCTACACACAATGTAAAAACTCTTAAAATATATATAATATATCCAGCTTTAACAGGTTTTGAAATTCTCTGCATTCAGTCTGCACAGTCATAAAAGAAGAACATAGATTTATCACCCACAGTCTCTTTCTAACAGTTTATAATCCACTAATGTCTCTATGTTTAACATTTTCCCAGCAAGCTTTTGTGTGTCTTTATTATTTTTTTCACTGTTGCTTCCAGCCTCTTATGACAGAAAAGCCTCCAAGAGTGTAGGCGTGTCTGGGTCCTAACCTTGGAGAATTACCAACGTCTGAAACCCCATTCAGCTGAATAGCATGTTGCCTGTCTGACTGGTGGGCCAAGGAAGTTTTACTGTTGTCAAAGATTCAAACAGCTTCGTGTTATTGGGGAGCCTGACAGACGCAAAGACTCTGTATGTTTGGAAAGGATCTTTAGAAACATATCTTTTGTTCGATTGTATGCTGAAGGCCACTGACACATAAACATTTCAATAGGAAGTTTAGTAAAACTTTCATCTTTTTTCAAAATAAAGTTGCACTTCATATGCACAGTTCTTATCCAGTATCTTAAGTTTTGTGGTACAATTTTATACCTAAAACATCCATAATCTAGGTATCTACATTTTAACTGAGTGTGCTTTCCAAATATGATTATTTGTTACTTTTGCTGCTGTTTTACCTCACTGTTTTACTTTACTTTAATTCTATTAAATGTATATGTGTCTTATAAATATGTATTATACTGTATGTACATTTGCAAAAATAACACAGAAATACTTGGCTAATAAAACAGATTCAGGTTCTGATTCAGATGAATAGTTGTTACAGCCCTACACTAAGGTTGGTCCATATGAGACCAACAAAACAAAAGCAAAAATAACTCTCCAGAGATCCGACCCTTGGAATAAAAGCACACAGGTGCTGTATCGATTAAGAGGTCCTTAGCAATACACAAGCCACATAGACAACACCACTTTAATAATGTCAGGCTCACCTGTGCACACTAATGTTTGAAATCTGCGCAGGTTTATCCTCCTGGGTCTTATGTGTTTTTCATATAATGCAAACTATAATGTTCCTGCACTTGGCCACCCTACAGCCACCAGCCAAGCATTATGCAAATGAAGAGAAATTAATGCAGTGTGGGGAAAAAAAAAGTCTTTGCCCTTGAACAGCCATTCCACATTCACCATAAATGAACTTTCTCCCTATAAATGAAGTGAGTGAAGAAGTTTCCAAGTTTAATTGTGTGTCTACCAATTCATTTAGACACTGCTCTCATTTTTTTCTTCTCTCCTCCTTTTAGTGTTAGAAGTTACAAGCAACAGTCAGAGGTCGCTGTTTGTGTTACAGCACGCGCCCATGGTCGTGGATAATACAGGTTGTCTGCTGTTTTAGTGCATTTAAACATGCATGAAGTGGCAGCAGCTGCACAGTGCATTTAAGACTGCTGGCTTTCACCCACAAGATTGCAGGATTAACCTATAACAACATTAATTTCATTGTGCCCCTGATCAGGACACACACACACACACTGACTGTCAAGTGTCAAGTGGGACTTTCCGAACACATCAGAAAATTAAACAACACATCAGTGTTGAAGATTTATAATTAATTTAAATGTTAGAGTAGTAGTTCCCAACCTGGCTTGTGGCCATTTGTAGCACTTCAAGCAAGCAAAGAATGTTTTTACCAATATACGAATGAGATATTTGTCCCATAACACATTTCGTCCCATAACTTCAGAGCTGCTGCTTTTGCTGCTTTTTTCTCTTCTATATATTATGAATCGAATATCATTAGATATTCAGCCCATCATAACAGGCTATTTAACTGGTAAAACTGGCTCCCAGACCCCTGGTCACCCTGGTATCTGGAAGCTTTTTACCTTAAATTATTAAACTACTTATTAAAAATGACATTGAACAAACATTGGTTTCAGACCAACACCTGTGTTTATTTCAACATATGTATTAATAAAAAAGGAAAAACTGAATTATGTACATGTTGAGCTGTTCAGTGTCTCAGCTCAATGGAGTCAAACAGAAAGTCAATATCATCACATGAATGGGATACCATGTTAAGTGATAACAAAATACCCTTAGGGATGAAAATATTAAAACAACTACAAAATGCATTAACGACAAAGCAAGGAAACACATTTATTTACTGCACCCATGAGAAATTATATTGAAAAGGAAATTGAAGATGTGGGTTGTGACTTCGACACACTAACACTATTCTACCATTGTGGCCCGTATCCCCTACTGTTGAGCTAATTAGACCAATAAACAATCAGCGCACGACACACTTCCTCCCACAGCCTAACAAGAAGCTCGATCAATACTGGATTTCATCAAATCCACTGATATTTAAGTTTAAGTGAATGCGCTCTGTTACACATCCTCTCACCTGTTGTTCATCAGGCTGATGAATGTGACCACACTGACTGAAGTACTACACATGAGAGACGGCATTTAAGAACATACTGCTGCTAAAGTATTAAATCCAAGACATTTGACATGCCTGCCTTACCACGGTGCCGCCTCACAGAGGTTACTGTTCCTAATTGTATTAAATCCTGGGCACTGCAAAATTTGCACTTACTACCAACTGGTTGAAGACAAACTTTATCAACTCGTGTCATATATCAGGGCACTGAATGTGATTTATTTGGATTAGAAATCAACCTGAATTTCTATGAATGAAAGTACAATATGTGATAATCAGTGTAAACATTTTCTATGATCCAGTATAAGAAAAATTATGACAAACATCTTAAAATGAAAGTTAAAATCTCTCTCCTGGGAGAGGTCAAAATCAGCTGCAATGCAAAGCTCAGAGTTGTGGAGTTGTTGTTGGGTTTTCAGAGTCTTGTTCAATGACACTTCACTAGGGTGAATGCTTGGTTACATGCAGGATTGTTAGTTCATATTCAAGCCTGGAAGATAACAGACTGTACACACTAAAGAACAGCATAAAAAGCAAGAAGACTAAAAGTTTTCCAACAAACTTTACATTAAATATAAATAACTAAATAAAAAACACTGCAGGCAATTGATAATCTGTGCCCCTACTTATTCAGAAGAGTTTGGTTGAGTTCATTTTACAGGAAAAACAGTGAACTACATCAGAGTCAAATAGCTGATCAGCAAAATGACGAAACACCCAGAAACCGGAGCGGAGGCTGCTTCTAGTGCAACCAACCTGACGTATAGTGTTCCTCCCCAGTGTGCGCTGTGTCTAGTGCTGACCTTTTTTCTGCTTAGTGATGAAATAGTAGTAGATTATATGTATTCAGCTAAGTAGACTATACAGCAAGAGTTACATTGGTTTCTATAAGCTAAATTGCATCTTAAAAGTCATTTAAAGTACATGTAAAACTTGTTCTGCCAGTTAATTACTATATATGTGATTACTATCTAAGTCTATTATCAGTTTATTAAATAGAGGAGGGCACAAAGACTGTAAGAACATGAATGATTATGACTGATTCTAACAATGAAGATAGAACATGAAAGAAGTCCAACAATTAAACTAAAAGCATGATTTTTAAATAATAATGTCCCACACATCAGTTTATTAAATTTTATTGCCATTGATGTTTTTTACAGACATTCCAGTATGATTCATCCTTTGAGATGCCACCTTAAGGTTTTCTGAAAAAATCATGACTAGTATTGGATGTATTGCCATGAAATTTGCAGCCTTGTATGCAAAAATCTTATTTTATCTTATCTTACCTTCACTTGTAATTTATGTTTGGCACAATTAGTAAATGTTAGCATGCTAACACAATAAACGATAATCACATGCACAGCATTGTGCTCATCCATCTACCAGGGTGTAAAGATTCTATAATAAAAATTCCAGCACACGTGAGGAACTCATTTACTAACAATTGTACATGAACAAATCTGCAAGCAACACATACTTACTAAATGAAACGTTCTAAATATCCCTTCAGTGTGCTCGAAATTTTATTATGGAAGCTCAAATATCAATATGTTAGATTGTCATTGCTTCATGGAGCTGCTAAGTTGGATTAAAGTATGACCCACTGCACAAATTTCTTCAAACTAGTCTCATAATGTCACATGGTCTCTGAAGTTGAAAATCACAGCTGTAGTGAAAGCAGAGTTCAGAGTCTGACTCAGAGACTCTTGAACAGGACACAAGATTGTTAGGATGCAAAGATCCAACCTGTGACCTCTCCATTTCAGGACACACTCACATCGGGAAGAGAGAACAACAGGACATAGATGGCTTCTGTGTTATCTGAGCAACAGCGCAGCCTGGAAGGAACCATGGGAAAAGGCCAGGAAAAAGGTGGGTGTATTGTCCAAGCATCCTGCTGGATGTGACTGACGCTCATTGTTTGACCAGAGGTCTTTTCTTACTTCATATGATTTTCTGGGAACATCCTCTGAGAGCATCCCACGTGCAGTGTGACATCAGTGCATCAACACAGTGAAATGAGACTAATATGTGATATAGAAGAGATCCCAGATCAAAGAAGCAGCTTAAAATACCATAGTTACAGTAAGAAAATAATTGATTTTAATAGATAAAGCCTTGAAATGATGGGATCCTTAAGTGATACAAGTTTATGCTAATCCCTAAAAAAACCTACATATATGACGCCATTGCTTTGACCCTGAAGGGGAACACAGAGCGCAAAACACAGATGAATATTAGACAGTTTATTTCTCAAGGTTGGTTCTAAAGTAGATTTACTCATGAGGTTTTGAAGGAGTTCAAACCATTCTGCAGGGTTGTGTCTTACATTTTAGTCTAAAAGGTAAAACTTTTGTACATGTTTTGTGCACAGTGGCATCTAATGAGTTGTGTTATTGACATTATTTGTGAGTTTTTTTCCTATGTTTTGTTTTAACATTTGCTAATTGGGCTTGCAACATCAACACTCATCAGCACTTGTGTTTTTTGGCCACCTGATGGCTTTATGTCCAATATTCACTCTTTTATAGCTCCGGTTTTGGTCTCTACCACATTCAAGAGGAAATATCTTAATGTATAATGTCTTTATATTTGTTTGTTTGATGTTTGGTTGTTTGTTTTGAGCTTATTCTATAAAAAAAACAGCACTATGTAAGTGAACCAGAACAGGGAAGTTGTGGTCTGGCAGCTAAACCTGAAACTCAATATAAAGCTCTATAATTCTCTGTAGGTTGGAAGACATGCTCTGCACTCCGTCTTTCATACGCTGTGACCTGTCTGACTTGTGTGTGGACTTGTGTGTGGTCTGCATAAACAGACATTAATCACTGTCATCCATAATTTGGAATAAGACAGAACAGTGCTTTAACTGTACTACTGAGTTGTATTGTATGTTAACCTGTGCAGAATTTTTCCAACACAGTAAACTGAATTTCATGCATATCCACACTGTTTTACACCAAAGAGCAACTTTCTAGGAAATGAAAAGGAAAAACAGCCACAGTAAAAGGTTTTCAGCTATGACCACAGATTTCTCGGGGTAAGGCGCCCTTTTCCTTTTCTTTTCAAAACTATCAATGTGTCCGCTCACCTTTTAGCAGTATTATTCTTTAATTTAGCAAAGAGGATGTAGGCAGGGAGTTTACTAAGGGAAGCAGAAGCTAATGTGGTTCAGTCCTTTCAGTGACCGGCAGCATTATGAAAACATAAAATGGTTTTGTTTTTAATGTGAGAGCTCTGAGCAACATTTTACGAGTCCACAAAAGTAGAAGTCCATTCACTGTCAATAAGGCAGTGAATCACAATAACAACACATATTACAGACTCGGTTGATAGACAAATAAATAATAATGCTGTTTAGTCAACCCTGAACCAAGTAAATAACAAATGTGATAGACTTGTGTGAGGGAGCAAAATGTACAGTAATGTAATCACTGAAAATTATCTTTATTTTTTGTAGTTTATAATTAAATGGAGACTACCACACCACTACAAAATATTAAAAATATTTCTAATTATTAAATTTAAAGCCTTTCATCCAGTTTACGTTATTTAAAAAGTATTTTTTAAACTCATCAGTGGTACAACAGTGGGTTGTTTTCCATGACAAATCCAACATTAATAGTTCAGATAAGGGCACCATGATGATCAACACCTTTCTTGTAATTACTCTCAGCCAGTTTCACACACAAACACTGTAAAATGCCGACACAGCTGAAATGTTTTTTGGTTCAGTAGAAGGTTTGGTTTAAGTATTTAGGAAAACGAGTTTGGAAATGTACAGTAAGTCTGGTAATGTCAACTAATGGATTAATTCACAAATCTTTAGCTCTTGATTATTTGCAGGCTTTTTAACTTAAATTTAAAATGTATTTATTCTAATTACAGAGAGTTACAGAGAAAGTTGTTTGCTTTTCTTTTGTTTTCTTTTGACTTCTTTTATTTGTTGTATTCATGTTTCATGTGGACATCTTGTAATTTGTGGATCCCAGGAAGCAGGAAGAATAGCTACTGCCATAGCAGAAGCTAATGAGGATCCAGGAAAATAATGAACAATCGCCTCTCTTGCATTACCCATATGAGTCAAAAAAGATCAATTTTGGCATATAATCAGTGGCGGCTCGTCAATAGAGGGCGCTGGGGCGCCGCCCCACCTGTCTCACATGAAGAAGAAGATAGGAATCACATAAAATATTTTTTTTAAAACATGAAAATTTAAAGAGATAATTTAGATAATTAAAATCTATACATTATACAGACTGTGAGTTCTGTGTATAATCTGCATTAAAGTTTAGTTTAAAAATTTTCTCTCTCATTTACTGCGACTGAACGGTCGTGTGACGTATTTCCTGTTCCTTCGGGGCGCAAAAATCTTCACCATAGACCTATGCTATAACTGGTGCACGCGCACTGGAACCCCCTCCAATACAAAGTATAGGAGAACCTTGGGGTGCAAAATTTTGCGCCCAAACCCCGCCCACAAGACTGACATCACAGCTCCAGACCCGGAAATTCAAACGGAAATTCACCGCGGTGTTTGTGTTTTGTTTAAAGTCAGCTGGAGGAGCGTTTTTTCGTCATGGAGAAATCAAATTCAGTTGTTAAAAACTTAATCGTTCCACAGAAGAACCCCACAGGAAAAGCTTTGGCTTAAACAGCTTGGACCCAAACAGCAGGAC
>JAUMHL010000002.1:20261897-20290739 GCA_032362345.1 Sandelia bainsii | reverse complement strand
TGTGGTTAGAGCGCATCTGAAAACTGACTTGCAAAAGTGCGCCCCCCCCAAAAATAATTTCACCAGCCGCCACTGCATATAATTGTGGCTTTTGTTGTTTAAAACAAAATATACTTGCTAAAATCCTCCATCTTGCAGAGTTAAAACAATTAGTTGATTCATAGATTATTTCATTGTTTAATGAACGCTTTTGAGACAAAAATGCCAGAAATCTGAAAAACTGCAATGGACATTGACCACTATTTCTGACAATTTATAGATTTAGATTTAGACATTAATCTTCAAATTAATCAGTGATGAGAATAATCATTATTTAAAGTGTTGATGCCTGTGAACTTAAATGCAGATTCTCACTAAGATAAATCTCCTGGTGTGTTCTTGGTGACTCATCTTTAATCCCTCTCTGTGAACCTTAACAGCTCAGTGCCAACTTGACCTCTACATCATAAGCCTAATCATGTCAATCTGACACACAGAGCTGATGGGAACAGATCCACTTTGCCCCTGACAGGAACAAGGGATTTTGCCATAATGAACACTCCAGTTCCTCCAGTTCCACAGTTGAGTCAATGAGTCAGGTCTGTGGGCCCATTTGAATAATGAGAATGAGACTAACTACATGCAATAGACACAAGAATCCAATGAATGGCCTGCCAATCACTGTTACTGATTGCATGTCTATTCGCTGAGGAAAAGTGTGACCATTAGACCCACTGTCAGCAGCAGCAGTGAGGTTTCCGAGCACAGCCCTGTGGTATTATTGTGGCGCATCCATTAAAATGCTTTTGTTTCCCTTCTGTTTCACCCTCTGTGTTGTAGTTTTACTTACAGTGTTATTCTGTGTCCCCACTCTCTGCCGCTGAATATTAATGTCTTCTATGCTAATGGCCTTACACCGGCTGAGGTCGGCCAAGCTCCTCCTCTGAATGTTAATCTGCTGCCTCATTTGCATATGCTTAAGTGTCAAATTCCCCCACAAATCATTGCAGCTGCCGCCGTACGGCGAGGCCAGTGCCCCCCGAGCGACAGCACAGAAACAATGTGGTCGCACCGTATGCATAGCATCAAATCCACATCAAAGCCTGTTTAGATTGCCAGGTCACAGCGGGTTCACATTGTGTAAAATGAAGGTAATGGGATAGCAGTCAGCCTGGTGCAGAAATACAGCCAGGCAGGTAATAAGTATGAATGGAGCAGGTAATAAGGTTGGGATCGAAACAGACCAAGAGTCATCGCAGGAGCAGGACTGTTTAAGCTGCAGCACTGTTATGAGTTCAAAGGTGAGCGCTGATCCCAGACAAACACACAGGACTTGTTGTGTTGTTGGGTTTTATTCTCCCCTTATTTCCATGAGTGCACGGCAGGTGAAAAGGTTGTTACTGAGAGCTGCAGCGTGCTTTAAAGGAAGAGTCTCACCTAAAAATAAAGCGATTAGCTTTGATAACGATAAACGCAGACAACATGTCACAATATTTACTCCTACTAGGAAATCTGGAGGAAGAAATGTCATCAGCATTAGAGTTTTAAACGACAACTCACAGCTGAATATTATTTGCTTGACTGATTAGTTGATCATCAGAAAATGATTTGGGAGATATTTTGATAATCATTTAATCCACTTAAAGTCATTTTTCTACCTTCTCAATTATGCAGATTGTATTTTATTGGGATATAATGTGATACTTAACATCATCTAGTTTTTAGCGTTTGTAAAAAAAAGAGACTGTAACTGTGAAAAAATGGGATTTGATTCATAGATTAGTCAGGCTAATAATCAGCAGATTAATTATTAATGAAAATAATTGTCAGTTGCAGCACTAAAGTCATCATTTCTATAGTAGAGCTGAATCAATTAGTCTTTAAATGTCATGTACGTGTTTGAAAAAACAGGCTGTTTTTAATTTTCTGACAAAAATGTATTAGGCTGCACAATATGAAGAGTAACTGTGCTTTAAAATAATCATCTAATATGATTCCTAAGTCAGTCTTCAGACAATTACTCTACAAATATTTTGATAATTGATTAATTGCTTTTGTCAGTTTTTAAGCAAAACATCTCACCATTCTCTGCCTGCAGCTTTTATCCTTTGAGAATTTACTACTTTTTTCCTATTTTTTTCTCATCCCCGGTGAATATCTTTAGATTTTGAAGTGTTGAGAATGTGTACACCCAAATGTAAAGAGCAAAACACCATACAACAACTTCTTTAATGCTCTGAACATCATCAAAATTGACTCTTAACTGGACCAAAAGCATCTGAGGGAGGCTGCTGAAGATGATTTCTCTGACTCTCTGACTTGAGTTCTGATTCAAAAGATCAGAGATGCTGCAAACATCGCCCACTTAACGCTCCATTCAACAACCCTGTTTATAATATCCTAAATCAAACACATAAAAACAGACACATCTTTGTCTAATTCCAACAGCTTCTTATTTCACTCCCAGATGATTAGCTGCATTGTGCTTGTGCTATAGATGTCACTTATACAGACTATAGCTTCCTCTGGGGGTAAGCACGTCTCCTCCAAGTATCGAGACCTTGAGTCCTGCGCCTGCTGGTGCGAGAGGCAGTTGCACCACCAACCAAGCAAATTCAAAAGACACTCATGAATAAGACAAATGCAAGAAATTCTGTAACAGAGGAGCGACTTCAGTCGACTCCTTCCAAACTTTTCTAAAAGGAGGTGTCATACCGAGTCTTAGTCAGTTCCCCTGTTGAAAACTACTCAGAGTGATGGGAATGCAAACTATAGTGAGTCATATTGCTTCGATGGCCTGTGCGAGCTATTCTTATCCATCACAGTGGCTCAATATTAAGCATCTTTCCTCAGGTAGTAATTCTGACAAGACTTCTGTTCTCAAGCTTGAAATCTTTGTGACTGGACCAACAAAACTGGACAAACAATTAATACATCTCTTCACACAAAAATCCAACAGGGCACCATCAATTAGATGTATTTTTGGATTTGTACCTGATAATATACCTTCTGTCTTCTCCTGCAATTTAAAGTACACTTTTGAGAAGACAACTAAAACAATGACGTGTAAAAGGGTGTCATCTTGAACAGCTCATCAAACATAATAAACATTGTGTTACCCCTATGATAGTTCATGACTTTCCTGATTTTGAACTGATGACATACTGAAGGAGTCTGCTACAAGAAAATGTTGCATCAAGTTTGGGATCTCAGTGGCTTTAGCTGTAAACATGGTTAAATATGTTGAATTTTAATGTAATCTACGCTTGTGATTGGTGCTGATAGAACTTCTTTTGCAGCATTAAATCCCAAATAAATGTATTATTTGTTTATACATTAAGTGGTCTAACAAGGAATTAAACCTCTCTGAAGTTTAACTGAACCCAAACATCAGTAACATCACAATGCAGAATAACATACTGCAATTAATCTAACTTTCCAGTAAACAAAGCAATACTTATATCATGCCTGGCCTGAAATATTCCCTGATTTAGTGAAATAACAATGCTTTGTGTTCATTTGTGTACTCTGTCACTTTCACCAAAAGTTGCAAGCCCAGTCTGTGGCAAAGGGGCAGGTTACCACATCCGGACGTATAGGGTTATAATAAGGTCAGAAAATATTGCATTATTATTATTATTATTATTGTTATTATTTATGGCTTTACAGTAGTGAAATCTGTGAGTCTCAATCAATGAGGAAGTAAAAGCAATGTAGACAAGACATGGGGGTTAACACTGTAATATTTTCAAACTAGAGTCAAGCTGCTACTTCCACGAACACAAGTTCACTGTCTGCAGTGTCAAACACACAAGGATATGGGTCGGCAGCCACTGCTTGTAGCAAAACCTTGATGAAATATTCAAGAACATTCCAGCAGGACAATTCAGCTATTTTCTTCTAATGGAATCCAGATTTTTATTTTGTGCAAGAAACATCCCAAACTTCCTGTTTAGAAACACCATCCTGACCCTGTGCTCCTACTAACATGGTCTTGTTTCTCAATGAGAGTTTAAAGTCATCTTATAGGAGATGGACTGAACAGCAGCTCTGTTATAACAGAAGCAGCAGAATGATCCTTAAGTAACTCAGTTTCATGAAGAATATACAAATCTTTTGCACAATTCTCCTTCCCTGTTTTAGTTAAAGCAAAAGATGCAAGTAGACATCAT
This sequence comes from Sandelia bainsii, assembly GCA_032362345.1. Lineage (NCBI taxonomy): Eukaryota > Metazoa > Chordata > Actinopteri > Anabantiformes > Anabantidae > Sandelia > Sandelia bainsii. The sequence continues at coordinate 20,286,588 of JAUMHL010000002.1, read as the reverse complement.
ATATTACCCTTTGTAAACTAGATTTATATTACAGTCTTTTTTTCTTTTTTACAATACATTTTCACACACGAAAGGTTTGTGTAAATTGATGTCTACAGTTTTGCATTCATGAGGATAATTACTATATAATTTCGTTAAAAGCCTGAACTGAGCTGTATGGCACATCTGGATGCAAACAAATTGCTAAACTCAAGTCATTTATTTCCCGCTATAAGATGCTACTTCTTCCTCACCATATGCACCACCTGCATTTTAATCAAACAATAAGCACACTGCTAAAGAGAAGACATATTATACACTCCTGCTACTAAAGAGAGAAAGAAAAGGACAAGGAGGGGAAGGAAGATCCAAACACCAACAGGAACAAAAAACGAATTATATTATTATGCAATTATATAATTTTATCTGACTAGATGAAGGTAATGGTTTAAACTGATTTGTGCCTATTTAATGTGTTTGTGTGCTCATATCATGCAACTTATCCATATACAGTACACTTTCAATTGAATGATTGTGTTGTACACACATTTTGCAGTATGTTAACATGTGCACATGTCCTGTCACATTTACGTGTGTGTGTGTGGGTATGTACGTATGTGTGTGAGGGGGTGTGCTCGGTGATTGCACTTGGTGTCTGGGTATGTGTGGTACGGGAGTTGAGGTCCACTGGGGCTTGGACCACTCCGTATGAATAATGCATCAGACCGGGCCGCTGCATCTCAGCAACATTGCCTTGGTCTGCTTAAAGTTGCAAGTTCCTCTTCAGGAAAGTCAGCATCATTCTGCAAGCTGCTGCAGTAACTCAGCTGGAGACTGGCTTCAAAATATTATTCACAAAATGGCTCAAAACATTGTTATATAATTTCATGGATATATTTCTCCTAAACATCCCAGTTTTAAATATCTCGGTTGGAATCAAATTCCAGAATCAAATTAAAACCTCAAATAGCAACTAGAAGTTACATTATTTAAAAAATTGCATATTTAATAGAATTGAAACAATAGTTGCTTGATAGGGAATTAATATGATTGAAGATGTATTTTGATTAATTATGATGAATTGAGGAAAAAAATGGCTAAATCCACAGTTTTCTCACTGATAACCAAATATCTTTGAATGTTCAGTTGTAGATTAGACAGACTGAGACATTTTTAAGAGTCAACATGAGATCTAGGATCAGTATTTTTTGCTGAAATTCTGTGCATTGAACAAATAATCAATTATTCAAGAATATAAGTGGGCAATTAACAATAATAAAATAATGAAAATAATCTGTGCATTTTAGCTGCTAAAAGATGCATTACTGTGAATTTTGCTGCTCTCCGTCCCTGTAAAGTTGCATGGCGAGGAGAACTTGACATGCTGGATGAACTTTTTATCTGCAGATTTAGGCATTTGTGATCACAGAACAGATGCCGAAGACAGATGCTTGCTATATAATTCACAGCGGGATCACCAAAGGTTCAGTCTGAATGACACTGTACACCACAGTCGCTTAGCGCCCAACTAGTTGAAGCATCAGGAAACTGACATGAAATTAATTCACCCCATGCAATTATATTAGGATCATATTAATATGCAATTAGGGTCTGTTTCATTGAGAAAACTCCATGCACACGCAGGGTGATGAATCATAGATCATAGAATATATTATTATGCTTTAACAGTTAACAGTGGGCAAACTCTCCACATTCTTGTTGGGCTTCAGCTGTTGCAGTTTTTAACAGAGCAGGCACAGTGCAGATATGCAAAAAACAGGTGATATGTAAATGTATGCAAATGTATTAAACGCACGTGAAAAAACTTTGCCTCAGTCTCTGCAGTCTAGTTAGACTTGAACATTGTTTTAGACTTTCTTTCAGGCTTTTAAGTCCATACTTGATTGTGGTTAAATGTAACTTCTTTACAGTTATGTCACATTTAAAAGTATTTATCAGATCCACAGTGCAGTCTGCTGTTCAGCCTCCAGATGTTTACAGTAACCTGTACCTCAGGTGGCTCACAGCTCCTATCAGACTAGGTAACACTTAAGTCGTGAATTTTAAGCCACGACTTTCAGGACTCATCTTCTTTCTACTTAAAATTGACATTTTAAGACACACCACTGAGGCGGACCGCTTAAGAGGACGATATTGCTCTTAGCACAGTCTACAAGCCGGAGTCTGTTTACTTTCACCTCAGGAATGTTTGGCACTTTGGCATCGCATCCATATCTCCTGATTGACGGACCTACACGACCCGAGCGCCTCTCTGCATGTGTCCAGCCTCTACAACCTTTCCCTCCTCCCTCCGGACGTTCAAAATCCCCAGTACCCTCATACCGGTACCGTAAACTAAACGGGACCGTTCGGCGGTCATCTCCGGTCGGCTCACCTCTGTGCGCGCCTGCAGCCGCTTGTTCATCTCGTAGATCCGATACTCTGGCTGGACCATGTAGGGCGAGTGTCTCCTGTAGAAGGGTCCGAACGGAGACGAGTAGAACGGGTCGTGGGTTGGGTTGGACATGGTGGCTCCTGGTGAGGCGCACGGCGCGATTTCAACATCCAGCGGGCACAGCCGCGCACATGGGAGTGCGATGCTCTCTGAAGACCCCCAGTGGGAAACAGCCGCTGTCGAGGCTGAGCTGCACTCTGCAAGTTGGCCTGTCTAGTTCGCTGCTATAGCGTGGTGCTGGAGGAGGAGGACGAGGAGGAGGAGGAAAGAGAGAGGGAGGGAGGAACGGGGGGGGGGGGGGTAGCAGAATTGAGGAGGGGAGGAGGGAAGTCGTTTCCTGTTCCCTCAAGACCTACACTCAGTTTTGCACTCTTTGCAAAGTTCAAGTAAGATCTCTACGTGCACTTGTGTGTGTTTCTTTGTGTTGTGCGTTCTCCAGTCTAAAGTGAGTCATTGTTTTAGTTTGCGTGTACTGATACTGTAACAATTTTGACTGCACAACCAGTGAGAATCTAGAGACATGTAGGCTATATTTTAGGCGAGCAAGCAACTTTTAATCAGCATATCAGAAGATTTAAAGATAATTTGAGTCCTAATCGGGATAAAGTAGGCAACAATGTTCAGATGCATTTCACACAGACCTGAATATAGGGGCTGAATAAATTGGTTAGAGTCACTCACATAATAATAATAATAACATAATAAAGCTATTAGTATTTTTAGAAAATAATGTATAACACTCATTGCAAATATTACCTCCTTTCATATTTTAACACTTTATTTGTGCTTTCATACACAGTTAAATTCCTAAAAAAGAGTTGACGCTGTAGACTAGGGTCAAGTGTCTTCAGTGTTAACAGTTGTGTTAGGAGCTATTAATATTCTTGTAGCAAGCTGACTTCAGGTCGCCTGTTGCAAAAATAACTTTAGTTGCTTTTATGATTGTGAAAGAAAAAGTACAAAAACATATTTTTCAAGAAGTTTGTAGTAAAAAAAACAACAAAGATTTAACACCGCAGGTTTTAAGTTTGGAAAATACTTTAATTATTTTAACGAGTTAAAGGCATAAAGACTCAGTAACTGATGAGAGCACGTAGAACATGCTCTGACCGCTCTCATAAACAGTCTATTTTATGTATAACAGTTTCATAATATTATATTGATTGTGTTGCCTCTGGTCATTGCTGCTAATAACAGAAGCTCAGTACTGGGACCTAAGCTCCAAGTGGCATAATATGTGATTAAAGTAAGATGGGTTCACAATGTCACTCCGAGCCAAAACATGAATTTAGAACATGTTAAATGTGTTGTTTTTTTCACTGAATTCAGTAACTAGACTTAAAGCCACCATGAGTAGGATTTAATAATGTTTGTATGTTCTGATTTTGGTACCATTCAGTGGCAGGATCAAAAACAGCACAGCAGCAATATACAAAACTAAAATGTGACTGATAAAGCACAGCTTTTGTACTGCATATATGTAGCGATTCATACATTTTCACATGCAGAATGCCAGTCATACTATCAGGGCCAGATTAACCCATTAACTGGGCCCATATCACCTCTCACATCTGGTGTGTGTGTTTGTGTGTATTAACTCCGTCACCTGCAAGTAGCCACTCATAGAGAAATATGTGCCACATGAGCACAATGATAAGATAAAGTTATTCAAACTAGAAAACTAAAGAGAACATGAGCTTTTAGTGCATTTTAGCCTGTTCATGTATTTTAAAGGTGCAAATCTAAACAACACTTTACACTGTTAATCCAGCCTGGTTTTCTAACTACTGTTTTGCAGGTTTTTCCACAATGATTGTGCATTGTGTGATTCCGCTCAGCTGAAACAAATCACACAGAACTTCTAAGAAAATACACCTCTTATAATTTACTGTCACTGTTACAGACTAATCACCATCAAAACAGAACTCATTGCTATCACCAGACTAATCAGTACGGACCACACTGTTAGAGGAATGTGTTTGTGATATTGTGAAAATGTTTGGTTTAACCACTTTCCATAACCTGCTATGTCTACTTCTACTTCCTACATTTCCCAGAATTACCCTGGATAGCTCAGAGAGCTGGTGTCTGAACTTGTGGGCTGTAAAACTATTTAATCCATTAATGATTATGTATCATTAAAATGCCTGTGATTCATTTAAATGTGACTATCCTTCTTGTAATATTTAACATATGAACTTAAAAGATTTTCAGTGCATTATTTATCAAAATAACATAAGGTAACTGTTTCTGAACACACACGTGTGCTTAGAATACAAACCTATTGCTCATAATTCACATTATGACTAGTTTACATAATATTTATTTATTTATGCACAGACCAGTTAAAATTTATTTCAACAATTTCAATATGTCCCATGCAACACATATCAATCCCATCATTTCCTGTGGCATATGTGTCACTAACATGTTGAATTTTCACACCAGACACACCAGAGTGCATTAAAAATCTTTTTTTGGCACACCGATTAAGATTTCCTCCATGTTCTCCTCCGTGACAGATTAGGCTCAGGCTGCAAAGTAGCCACAAGAATCTAAAAATAAACAGACACTCAGACCAGCCGTAATGTTGCAACCGAATCTCACATTAACTACCCACACTGGGAATTAATGAACAGCATTTATGAAGTCTGACTTTTAATCCAAAATGGCTGAATGGGGAGAGGCAGTCTGAATCGAGTGAGATAAAAGTTGTAATCCAAATGCCTCAGGCATGCGGTCGGGTAATTAAAAAAAAAAAAAAGTTTGAAAAATCTATTAATAAACCTTTAATTAAAAACTACATTTTTAATATCTCAAGACCTTTTCAATTGACATTTCTAACAGGATTTGGTTGCTCGCCTAAAGCCTTTACCACTCAAGTGTGGCTGCAACACAGTACATTGAAGTGAACAGCTCATTTAACAGATTTCAATATCAACTTGGTTGCATTGTGCAGATGATCGTAAACAGGGTTTGTAGGACAGTGCTACATGTGAGGTTGTACTGCCCACTGATTTGCATGATGCACGGTAGAGTGTCTTCTTATAAAAAGGGGCTGACAAGAACATTTTCTTACTCAGCCCACACTGGCTTCTCTTCTAGATGTTTTACACTGAAAACAAACTACATTCGAAACTTGCATTTAAAATCGCATAATTTTAGATTAACTGTTTGACATACTTGACATATTTCTACAGTTCACCAACAAATTCTATGAAATGACAATAACCAAGAAGTTAGATCCAAATCCTGACGTTACAAACACGTGATCATTTCTGTGAGACTTATCAGGACACTGTGACACTGTTGCATTGTGACTTTGTTATGATAATTGTGGACATTGTAGTTTAATTTGAGACAATCACACATCCTGCTGCCGGATATAAAGTATGTAGTATTAGTGCGTTTCAATCCGCACCTGAAAATGGTGCCCATCACAGTAAATGCACTAATCTTATTTGAGTAACGTGGGCTAAAAAACTGCTGTAGTTTTTAGCACAGTAAATAGAAAATTACTGTGCCTCATTTTAAAATTACCCTAGATAAATGGTGTCTATTTTTAAAGATTTATGTCTTCAGTAGAAACCATAGGGCTTGGAACAAAGTGCCATAGACAGGGTAGAGAAATTAAGTATTTACCAACAAACAAGCAAGTTTTACACTTTTAACATTTTTAGGATGAACCACTTAAAGAATTGCCTGCTTTAGGGAGCAAAGTGACAAGATAATGACTCGAACCACCGCATGCATGTTTGAATCTTGTGATAGAGGTTAAAAATTCTCTGGTGGTGTTTTATTCCCAAACCTTTAATCACTTTCAGCTGGATCAATCATACTCTAAACTCACATGTGGAAAACTGTGACATAAACGGAGGATTTCTGAAGTGAACTGACGTAGATAGCACAGCATGTAGAATCCTATCTTAAGAAAGCTGCTCAGCCAATTAATGCTGTTTTACTAGTTAATCACTGATGAGCTTTTACTGAACTCACTAGAATGATCATTTTCACTCTGGGGTGGGAGTGTTTTCTGTTCTGACCTTCATTTTCACACTTTGTATTTTTCTGTCTGCAGAAGGTTTAGTTAACTAAGTGGCAAAATTAACGGTTTTTATTTAGCATCTATTAATTAACTCTAGTCTGTTTCTCTTTGTGGAGGAGTGCTTCTTTCAGTGCAGTTCAAAAGATAAAAACGTTCTTAATTTATTAGTTCTGTTCTGTTTTTTACATACTATTGAGTATTTATGTTTTAGTTCTTTTCATAGCAGGCTTTTTTCGCCCTCAGGGACAACAAAGTTGAATTGAATCCTTTCGGTTGAGCTGAACTGAATAGGAAACCAAATGTACCTTGAGAGTTTGTACTTTTGTATCCTCTGCATGTTTCGCAGAATGTTTCAAACCTCGACCATTTGTTAAATGCACCAAATGCATCAAGGATGAAGAAGGGGACGTGCTTTTAGTTGTGAAACAGCAAGGTGAGGGAGACAAAACACTTGTGGATGAGAATGGAAATGGGTCAGGACACATATAGACACTCTGCTTCTGCTGGGTTCCCTCTTGGTGTTACTATGGTAACATACCCTATCTCCCTACCTACCTACCTGCCTGCCTTCAGCACAAACTACACACCCTAGCAGCCGTGCTACAGGTTTTGCACCTGAACGCATCGATGCTGTTCCTTTTCGGGTAGAACCCGGAACACGTCGTATCCTGTTTCACAGCAGAGCATAAAAATATAAAGTTGTAGCTGCGTTTGATGTAGCTGCTGCTGGTGTAAACAATCAGTTGCCTTTTCTTTTCGTAGTGAAAACATGTGCCAACATGCAAAATGTTTGTAATATTTTGAAGCTGGGATGAAGAGTTTGATTGTGTTATTAATAAAGAAAGAGCAGTAGTGATTGACAAGCAAATGATGAAACCAAAAGACTGCTAAAAATAGAGCAGAATGTCACAATGCAACACAATGTTAAGGCTGCAAATTAAATACTGAATTCTACTAAGTAAAACTAAGTACGTTATTCCTTCTCCTATCTAACTCTGACCATGACCACATTCCAGCTGGTTGTGGACTCTGCTGAAAGTAAAAACTTGCAAACTCATCTGTGAACACTGTGAAGTGTGTCCCCTATTTTCAGCACACAACTGTTTTCCAAATATGGATGAAATATATCCCGGATGCTGGAGCAGCAACTCAACTTCTATGGTGGAATCTCATTAGCATCGTAATAGCTTCCAGGCTCATTTGCATTTTGCCGTGAGTGATTTTTTTTTTTCTTTCTTTCCTCTTCACTGCTGGATGGAATAATAATAATAAAAAAAAGAAGTAAAACTTTGAAGCACCATATTTTATTTCATTATTTAAGTTAAACAAATTGTAATTGAAAAGCACTTTTCAGTTATGCTATTTCCTCATACCAGTGACAAATGAGTCTTACAGTCATGTCAAGCAATTATGGGAAGACACACATAACTACAAACTAATATTTGCACACAGGGATGGCAAATTAGTGTAAATAGATTAATACAAGAAGTAGAGGCTTTTATTTCTATTTCAGAAATAGTCTGTGTGTGTAAAGGTGTTTAAAATCTTATTTGCACCAATATACTGAACTCTAGTGGTGAAGTGACACGACATGAATCCATTATTGAGCTTATACTCGCCAAAAACTGAAGAAAACGACACCTGCACAAACCCTTTTAACAAGATGGAAACACAGCCTTGTGTTGAATCCAGGGATACCGCTCGCAGTGCAGCTTGTTAGACCTCCACACTCTTCTTTTCTTATGCTGAATTTTTGCAGCAAAGCAGCTCAGCGAGCAAAGAGTTAATATTTTCAACCACTTCTGCCTCTGACACACACACACACACACACACACACACATGCACGCAAGCGCACACACATGCACGCTCATATCCCCACAACCCATCACCCCTGATGACACTCAGACCTGCGCACACTCCCACGCACACACACACATGCACACACAAACCCATAATTCCCAACTCCTCCTCCCCCTCTCCCTCCTCACCCACCGCCTCCTCCTGCCTCCCTAGGCTCACCCTCCCCCCTCCTCATCCTCCTCCATTCTCCATCTCTGCCCCCCCACCATCCCCCCTTCCCCTCCTTCCTCCTCCACCACCACCACCACCACCCCCCCCTCAGGTCAGTTAATAAGCGAGCCTGAGCCTGTGCCTCAGCTTGGCTGTCTGGAGGACATGCAGAGCAGTGTCTCCTGGGAATTGGCTCATGCAGAATGCTGCTCCGCCGAGAGAATGGAATTTTACTCTCGCTAGGGCTCCCAGCCGCACCGCACAGCAGGAAACCTGACAGACACACACCCACACGTGTGCACGAGCATGCACGCCAACACATGCTGCAAATCAGCACACAAACATCCTCACACACACACACACACACACACACAATCGTCATGGTCCCGAGAGTGTATTTCCTGAGACATCTCCCCACTCCTTTAAGTAAAGTGACCACAACCTAAGAAAAACGCTTATTTTTTTCCCCCTGAATCATCAAGAAACCATCATTAACTTAATGGTGACACAGTCTTTGGGGATATGCGGTGATAGCCTGCGTGGCTCAAAAGCCTCCATTTCACTCCAGTGAATGTAAACACACATGGTTCTGAACGCAGGGACATCAGTGGGTACAGTGCTGCTAATGAGTCGCCCCATAGATTTGGAAACCGTGGCTTTTCTACACTTCTGTCTCAACTTCAAGTGTTGGGAAAGTCACCCCCACCTCCTCATCCTCCTCCTCTTCTTTCATTCCTCCTCAAACCCACAGCTCCATCTATCGGCATCTCTGCGTCACACATTAAAGTCTGTAAGGTGATGGAGAGTAAACGCTGAAGCACAGGTAGTAATGAAAAGTCCAGTGGGAAGGGAACTATTTCATGTTTCATGTAAATTAAAGAGAGAATGGGTGAAGAATTAATGTTTGAAGCATTTAAGAATAAGTAGACATAAGGATACAGATGCAACAAAATTATAAATGGTGTCTCTGGCTTACTTTTAAGCCTTAGTTTGGTTGTGTAAATTAAATGTTTTTTGCCATTCAAAGTGTCTGTAAATGTGACCTATATAGGACAAAATGACAGGGGTCTGATGAATCATGTTGCCAAGCCATGCTGAGAATGATTCATGCCTTCAACAGGATTGTATTTACTCAGGAAAAAACACAATATTCACATGTACACAACAAGCAGGCAGAGCAGAGAAATCTGTTTTTGCTGATGTGTTTTTCAAATTCTGTATCTAATCACAGTGCGCGAGGGTGAAAGGTGAGTTCAGCATTAGTGATTATGATATTTTTCTCTTCTTGATCAGATTTGGCTGGGTAAACGGAAGGATAGGATCCAATCCCGTTTTCCCATGGTTGTGGTACAGAGTCTGGACATGAGCTCCAATGAGAGAAATCCCACCACCTTCATGTGTAGATTACCTCCACTGTTCCAATGGGATTAGCAGTCACAGATTGTAAACCGGTGTCGCAGCAGGATTGAATTGTTCACAGACAAGACCTCATAACGTTTCCTCGCTGTCAAACAGAAATGTGGGAGAGCTTGACTTGTCAGACATCTTTGAATAACAGCCAATTATAGGCTGTGTTCAGTGTGGTTTGGACCTAATCATAAACGTGACAATTCTTATTTTTCTCTACCCTCTTCTTGCCTCAACAAGGAAATATAATCCACGAAAATAATATTTATAAAGGAGGTGATATAAGGTGTAATGTAGAGACACACACCCTAATTGTAAATGAGATTTTTTTTCAAACTAAATGTTATTCTCCACCCCCAAATACACCATGACAGTGGTGGAAAAAATTGTGGAAATGGTGGAGCAAAAAAAAAAAGAAACAGAAAAGCCATTTAGAGACACACACACATACACCACACACACACAATCGCAACCTTCAATGAGCGCTTCTCCATGAAATGCTGAAGCCAAGGTAGCGTTTACACAATGAAAACATTTCAAACACTTCACATATAAAATATTCCTACACTTTTAGCATTGTAAATATTTTCCATCTGCACCATTTGTTAGGTGTAGCACACAGAGGTTATCATTATAATTATTTCTTCTTCTCTCTCGTGGAGCACCTCCAGTGAAAAAGCCCAGTCTGTCTCAGCACTGGCTGTTTGTAGTGCAGCAAGCCGAGGCAGCAGCGCTCTCTTTGGGATTTAGCCTTTCAAAAGTCCTCGTCAGATTTGCAGCGCAGACGTACTTCTGCTGCCTGCCGCCCCCATATCTCTGCCCCCCCCCCCCCCCTCCACCACATCTCCCCATTCCTCTAACCACCACCTCTCCCCTCTCCTCCCCCCATCAGCCACCTTCCCCCTCTCTCTTCTCTCTGCTCACTCTGCTGCAGATGTTTTGGATATATTTTCTTAGTGAGGAAGCTGCGTCAACTGCCAAGTGCCGACAAAATGCCCCCCGGTTGTCTCCTGCAGTCGTTGGTGAGGTGGTGGTGGTGGGGCCAGCCAGCGGTTGGTGAGCTAGATGCTGGCGTGAATGACGGCCAACATTCCTCAGACAGAGAGAGGTCATGAGGAGGTTAGTTCCACTGGCTCCCAATGTGAACATAACAGGATCCTAATTACTCAAACTGTAAGCAGTAGTGAGCTAACATCATGAGAGCCTTGTTAAGAACAAAATGATTAGAAAGAGCAGCAAAATAAATACAAACGGTCCTATCACAGTGGTGGTTTGCTGTGTTCAGACACTCAGGACTTTGTTTGTGGGTTTTGCACCACACTGTGGCAAACATTTGCTGAAGGGATTTCAGGTTCAGTTTGCCTGGACCGGCCAGCTCATTAGCTTCCCGGCTCTGTGGCACGACATCACAACAACTCAGGTGCAAAACTTTTTTTTTTCCAGACAGAAAAAAGAGAAAATTGTTGTTGTCATAATACAACTCCATGTGTTCCTTTTCAACACAGCAAAGTTCCCAGTTTTCATAAGTGTTGATTGTTCAGCGACAATTATTCTGAGTGTTGATTATTCATCCATACAGCGGATAAGGTCTGGAGACTGTTCAAAACTATCTGAAAGTGTTAAATGAAGTCTGATGGGGATGGAATTACACAAATACCGGAACAGCGATAACTGTTAAGAACGACAATGTTGCAGTTTTAATATATTCATTCCAGCAATGTCAACTGTAGATTAGATTTTAATCAGTTTTTCACTTATTGGCATATTGTCTGTACTTTTTTTTTTATCAGTGTTCATTTATTCAAACACAGTTCTTTCTTCAGAACCAGTTTCTGTGCAACTAACCATTAAGAATAATGATTGTTTTCATATTTTAATTTCAGCAGTGTTAGCAGCAGGTTGGAGTCCAGTCTGAACTGTATTCACCAGTTTGGTTTCACTGTGTACATGCGTCCAAAACTGTTCTATCATTAAAACCAAGTCACTATCTGGTGTCTGTTTAACTAACTGTACAGAAAAGTAAAACATAAAAAAAGCACTAGCACTTTAGTTTGAGCAACATCAAGCTAAAAAAGCTGAACTTGAGTGTTGAATTTTCCTGTTTGCCTTTATTTTACAGATCAAGGTGTTTACTAGATTTCCTGCGTTCAACAGACGAAGAACATACAGTGAGAAAGACTAGAACTGTTTAAAATGTGGAGGAGGTAACAGGAGTTAATGTGGAACAGGTAATTATTGTCTCATTATGGAGCCTGAATAATAAAAAAAGAACAGAATATCTGATATTTTATCTGCATTTTTCTTTTACGAATGAAACATCTGTCTTTTTCACATGTGAGCTAATCAACACATCTGTCAATTAAAACTGTCATGTAGCATATTTTAGTCAGGTAACATCTGCATATCTTAGTCACCATTCATATATGCATTAGTTAGTTAAAAAACATCTGTATCTATTTTATCACCATCTGTTACATCTGTATTTATGCTTCTATAGATCTCTTAATCTGCAACATATTTTGCTTAATTAAACATTAAATTTTCATGGCTCAGTAAGTTAATCAATAATCATGTGTCTAATGTGTTGTTTTATCAATATGTTTCTGCACCACATCTTTAATCAACAACCATTTTCTGTGGAGGACATGGCTGATGGGAGACCAAACTTGATGTTCAGGAGAGAAAGAAAGAAAAATAGCTGGCTGGTTTGCTACCATCCCCCATCTCGTAGGCATGGCAGCAGCCTCGCATATGCGCCTGCACACACACACACACACACACACACACACACACACGCTTGCTCACGGAGACACACAAACACACACCATACAAAGCACACATGCATATACTCACACACACACACACATACACGCACAACCCATCTCTTTCTGCTACCTGATGTGAGGCAGAGAGAATATTCCAGAAACCAAACACAATGAATGTTTTTCTGCTATTCATACGAAACAGAAAATCATGCTGCACTGGTCCTAATTCAGATTAAATCCGTACATGTATTTAAAGCTGCTCTATTTAATCCTATGGATCAATTTTAAACTGCTGGAGAGTACAAAAAAGAAGAGAGTGGGTAGGGAAAAGTTTAAGGTATAGCTTCAACGCAGAGTAAATAAAGTGTTTTAAGAGCCAGACTGGAGCAGTGTTTGAAGGCAGAGAGCAGCTGTGGTGATCTGGGGTGCTCTGGCTGCCTGCCCCGCACCTTCATAATACAGCACACACAGCCGCTCAGGCATAGCTAATTCATTTTGGTTGCACAAGGTTATTTCTTGGAAATTTGATGAGATTTCAACAATGTTTTAAACATCTGAACATTCATTCGTATAAATCTCGTTTTTCTGATGGCATTGTGCAACTATAACGAGGCAGTTTCAGGATCTGTCTGTGCTTTGTTTCAGTGTGTTTAGGTGTGGCCAGGTCTGCTGGACTGTCTTTTAGTGGGTTTAAATCATGCACTTTAACTTTGCTCTGTATCTTTAATGATGAGGATTTGATTATATTTTGTATGTTGTTTGCCTGTGTGTTTTGTTTATTATGATGCTGCTTTCCCCTTCCCCCCCTTAGGTAATATACCTAATCTTACCTTACGCACAGTTCGATATCTAACTGTTATCAGAAAGGTATACAATATTTTAACCTGTTGTCATTTACAGTTTGACTGACACATCTTTGAACACAAACACCACACAGAACTCAATCTTAAATAAGTTTATTGATGATGTAAAATGTTTATGTACATGCAATTTCTGTATTGACAGAGTAAAACAGGCATCTGTGATAAATCACACTGAGCGGAGAAAACAATAAGTGCAAATGTGTAATTTACAACTCGAAACTCTTTAATCGTGTTTGTGAACATATAGTGCTGTAAAAAAGTATTTGCCCCCTTCCTGATTTTTTTTTTGCATATTTGTCACAATTAAATTATTCAGATCATCAAACCCCATGAATGAGCTGTGATTAACCACATTTTTTGGAAAGCTGAATTCAATTTCACTTACCACAGCAAAGCATGATTACTGTCAGACCTGTTGAATCAAGAAATCACTTAAATAGAAGCTGTTTGACAAAGTGAAGCTAAAAGATCTCAAAAAGCAACACATCACGTCATGATCTAAAGAAATTTAAGAACAGATGAGAAAAGAGCCATTTCTAAGGCTTTTGGACTCCAGCGAACCACGGTGAGATATATTATCCACAAATGGAGAAAACTTGGAACAGTTCGGCCTACCAAAATTACTCCAAAAGCACAAGGACAACTCATCCAGGAGGTCATAAAAGAACTAGAACAACATCTAAAGAACTGCAGGCCTCACTTGCCTCAGTTAAAGTCAGTGTTCATGATTCAACAATCAAAAGAGACTGGGCAAAAAGGGCATCATGGGAGAGTTCCAAGGTGAAAAACACTGCTGACAAAAAAGAACACAAAAGCTTGTCTCACTTTTGCCAGAAAGCACCTTGATTATTCCCAAGACTTTTGGGCAAATATTCTGTGGACTGATGAGACAAAAGTTGAACTTTGTGAAAGGTGTGCATCCTGTTACATCTGAAAACTAACACAGCATTTCATAAAAATATCATACCAACAGTCAACACGGTGGTGGTAGTGTGATGGTCTGGGGCTGCTTTGCAGATTCAGGACCTGGACAACTTGACATAATCAATGGAACCATGAATTCTGTACTCTACCAGAAAATCCTGAAGGAGAATGTCTGGCCATCAGTTCATGACCTCAAGCTCAAGAGCACTTGGGTTGTGCAGCAGCACAATGATCAGAATCACACCAGCAAGTCCACCTCTGAATGGCTCCAAAAAAGGGTTTTGGAGTAGCCACGTCAAAGTGGATGAAATGTAGCTGAATTAAAACACAACTGATGCTGCATCAGACACAGAGCGGATCCTCCTGTATGCATACTGTTGTGGGTCCACAGTGATGTCAACACACAGTGAGTCCTTGGTGCCAAAACCAGCCATTCCAGGCACTTCATGATAGTCATTCATACCTTTCACAGCTGAGTTTTTAGGCACCAGGACAATAGACAACCTCTTAAGGCACCAGAGCTTGGGAAAGAGAGATGTTAAAAAATTCTGTCAGCACCATGGTGAGTTCCTGATTGCACTCTTTCAGAACCCATCCTGGGGTGTTGTCTGGGCCTGCTGCTTTCCTCGAGTTGGCCCTCTGTAAAGTCCTTCTGATGTCTACCGCTGACACAGTAAAGAGCAGCTCACCTGCTGAAACCAGGAACTTGGTGCCGTGGGAGGAGTTGGATGACTCGAAGGGAGCGTAGCATCAGGTAGTGATGGATCCCGAGGGAAGTCCACGTCCCTCCTTTCCAGTGATGCTCTTTAGACCTTTCCACATGCTTTGGGGGTCATTGATGCCAAAACATCCTTTGGGCATAGGCTGCATTTGCCCTTTTAATGGCTGCATCCTCCTTGCTGCTCTCAGTGCCACTGGATCTCCAGATTTAAAGACTGAGTCCCGTACCCTTAAAAGAGACCTCACCACCCCATTTAGCCGGGGTTCCTGGTTAGGACAGATGTTTATCACCGTTATGGTGGTGACATCATCAATACACTTGCTGATGTATCCACAAACCGAGGAAGCATAGTCCTCCAAGTCCACCCTGCCCTCACAAGTTGCTGCTTCCCTGAATACCTGCCAGCTGGTTCACTCAAAACAGTCCTGGAGCTTAGGAATAGCTTCACTGGGCGCCACACTGATGGTTTTCCGTGTGGGTTTGATGTCCTTCAACACAGGATGATGTGTGGGAACCAGCAGGTCGACGCTTGACATTGGCAGAGCATCAAGACACTGCACTGTAACTTCTTAATTATTTCCAGTGCTATAAACAATCCCAGAAGTGTTACAATAATTACTGTTACTACTACTTTTATTCAGCGCTATTGTTACATGAGAACATGATACCTTTATGAATATATCAGAAAGTTGTGTGTGTTTGAAATAACTTTGTATTTCTGTAACTTTCTATAACCAACTGCTTTCTGCTGTGTTCTGTGTACAAATCCCTCTTTGGTGTACTGTTTGCGTGTTCTCCCACTGAGTCTGTGTGGGATTCCTCCCACAGTCCACAGACTTGCAGGTCAGGTGAACTAAAATATATAAAAGACTCTAAACTGGCTGCAGGCTTTGTGTGTATTGATGTAGTATGTACGTGTTATACTGTGCAAACACATCTCTAAAACTCTAGCATTTATACACAGAATATTCATATTTAATAAATGCTAATAAATGTTTAAACCTAAAGTAAGACATTACATATGACAACATTATCTTCTCTCTTTTAAAGTATACTGTTATTAAACATATATTATGGTATATAACATGTAAAATACATTGTGCATGCAGTGCAGGAAGTAGCTAAGTACGTGAGTATAGTGAGTATTCCTATGCAGTTTTTATCTTTGTGTTGTAAACTGTCAAAGAATAAGTATAAGAAGATTGCAATTGTGCTTTCCTTTATATCTCAAGTATTATAATTTTCATTTAGAACATAAGAGGCGGACTGTCTAGAAGAGTGACTCTTTCTAAACCCATATCGGTGTGTGTATAAAACATAACAATTATCCAAATGATTCATTCATCTTTGATAAACCTATTTTTCCAACAGTTTAGACAGTGAGTTTTATCACTGTTAGAACTGAGATTGTGCAAATACAGTGCTTTTTCACTTTTAATTGTTTTACAAAATAAAATCGTGGTCCTCAAAAAACTTCATCATGGAGTCAAAACCACACTCCAAGCAACTCTGTGAACAAATTATTGAAAATCAAAATCAAAAATCATCATCAGGGGATGGATACAAGGATTTTTCCAAGTCACTGAATATCCCTTGGAGTACAGTTTATTCACCATTAAGAAATAGAAGGAATATGGCACATGTGTAAATCTTCCTGCAGGAGGCCATGCTTAAATACTGAGTCACTGTGCAAGAAGGGGACTAGTGAGAGAGGACATCAATACAGTATGACACCTCTGAAGGACAGAAAGGGTGCATACAGCAACTGTTACCTGGCTTCTTCACCAGTCAAACCCTTAGTGTTTTTGATCTCTGTTGCCTGCTGTTCTTTTCTCTCTTCCCTTTCCACTCACCCCAACCGGTTGAGGCAGCCGCCCACCCTGAGCCTGGTTCTGATGGAGGTTTCTTCCGTTAAAGGGAGTTTTTCCTCTCCACTGTCGCCTAGTGTTTGCTCAAGTGGGATTGTTGAGTTTTCTATATTTTTCTGTATATACTTATATTCTGTAAGGTCTTAAACCTTAAACTGTAAAGTGCCTTGAGATGAATTCTGTTGTAATTTGGCGGTATATAAATAAAATTGAATTTCATTGAATCATAGGAGAGGGGCAAAGTTGAAAAAGAGCTCACATTAAATATCAGCTAGATAAATGCATCTCTTCCATCTCACAAGCGTGCAGGTTTGCTCTCTACAGCCGAACAACAGCAGAAACATCAGACCCTACCTCTTTGAATATTCTACCCAGTTCTTTGTGCAGGCACTTGTCATGTCTTGTATTGACTACTACAATGCCTTAATGTCAGGGCTACCACAATGTGGAATTATACCTCTCCAGATGATGGAGCAGCACCTCTCCTCATGTTTGACCACCAAAAAGGACACACTGCAGTTCTCTGCATTGGGTTCCAGTGGCTGCATCACATCAGGTTCAAAGCTCTGACACTCACCTACAGAGTGGTCAACTCAACAGCACCTTCCTACCTGAGCTCCCTAACCCAGGTCTAAAATCCCTCTCGCCCACTGTGCTTTGCCAATGACCGGCATCTGCCGTTCCCTACACCACACAGAAAAAGATCCCAATCAAAGCGTTTCAGTTCAGTGGTCCCATGATGGTTAACTCTCATTAAGTCAGCAGCCTCACTCCCAACATTCAACAAACTGACAAAGACAGAACTGTTCTGCACTTAAAAAAACAAAACAACTTTCTCCCTTATCTGTCTCACAAAACATAACACTTTGTCACAAACATGTTCCTTGAATAACAGCGTCTGACAAATGATTAAATGTAATTGAATAATAACACATCCTCTCCACAATGAAGCACGGTGGTGGCAGCATTGTGCATACAGAGTTGGTTTTAAACCTACGATGTTAATGTTCTACAGTGGCTGAGTGAGAACCCAGACAATCTCAATCCAACTGAGAATTTGTGGCTGGACATGAAAAAGGCGGTTTACTCATGATTCCTATGCAATCTGACAGAACTTGAGCTGTTTTTCAAAGAAGAATGGGGGAAAATAAATTTCAGTGTCCAAATGTGCAAAGCTGATTGAGACAGGCTCAACGCTGGAATTACTGCCAAAGATGCTTCTACTAAATACTGAGCTGAAGGGGTGAATACTTATACAACCACTTACTTTCTGTTTTATGTTTGTAATAAATTTAGAGTCATTTGGTGCACTTGAGTCTAGATGATAAAGGTGTTAAAAGAATAGGAGAAAAAAACTGCAGACTGTTGCTCAGCTGGTTGTGTCCTCATCTCCGTTGTTAAAACTGTCCTGCCCATGGAGGTTCACGGTATCTCAGACCTTTTAACTATCAACAGCCAACTGGACTCACATATCATGGCTCCCTGTTTAATTTATCCCTGCTGTTTAGCTTGCCAAGTTCAGCCAGTGTCCTTGTATCATCTACAGTCCCCAAACAATGCCTTTCCTTCAGGGTTTTTGTAATTGACAACATCCCAAAGACAATCAATAGTTCTGGACTGGGTACTATCTCCAGGCCTGCTGATTTCTGGACTTTGCATCGGCTGAAAGCGTTTACTGGGCTCTGGTCTTACCAGCATCCAGGTGTAACATGGGAATGGATATGTGTTTGAATAGAAGCCCAAAGCTTCTGGCAAGATCAATGCCAATCAATGCTCAGGCCAGGGCACCAGATGAATCGTTTCACCTCAGAAAAGGAACCATTCCTGACTTCAATCAACTCGTATAGTTTCCCCCTAAAACAATGTGGAGAACTTAGAGTTTAGATTTTTTTAAGACTGTGGGAGGCATGAGCGTTTAGGGGTGAGGAGGCTGAGAAGGGGTGTTCTCTAATGAGCACTATAGAGCGGGTACAGCCACGTCAAAATGAGAGGAAACAGACCTCCCACTAAATATGAATACCAGAAAGATGCAAATGTACTCAACAGTGAATTTATTATTCTGAATATGTTCAGAAACAAAAGGCTTCTGGAAAACAGAGGGAGTGAAAGTGAACAGCTCCCCTCCGCTCCTCGCTGCCTAAAATAAATAAAAAAGGGAGAGAGGGAGAAGGAGAGGAAGGGAGAGATATGGAGAGGGAGGGGTCTGAAAAAAAGAGCAAGAGAGAAAGCTAAAGAGAGAGAGAGAGAGGAAAAATCCTGGGCCCCGTTTCTTGTATTATTATTTTTTTTTTTAAGCAATGGCATCCTGTGTTCTTGGATGTGTCGTTGCCATGGCAACTGTAACTTGGTGACCTCGTTATTTCTGCCTAATCCCGCACTGAAATTATGGTTGCTCCACCCTTTTGCCTGGCTGCCCTGATAACATAATCATTGCAAATGAGGCAGGGGAATGGAGAAGAAGTAGAAAAAAAAAAACACATTTGGCACAGCTTTTTATTTTATTTTATACTATTTCATTTTATTTTTTTACCAGATCCCCACAGGCTGCTGTAATATATCACATAAATTCCCCAATATATTGTACATTTACTGCTGCTTTTAGTGTTTCGCAATATTTGTGCAACAACTGATGACGGGGCAGAGTAATTAAAATAAGCACTTAACAATAATCGGCTGTGAGTGGCTGATAAACTGTATTGATTTCAGGTCAGTTGTGAGTTTATTACAGTGTAATCTGTGCCAAGTGAACAAAACTGCTGTCACTATCAAAGTCTGACTGTAAATGAAGGCTAGACAAATCTACTGTACTACATATACATATACACACTGATTCATGCACGCAGCAACACATAAACACCTGAATTATTGATTTTAGTGTTTGATTAGATTTACTTATTGGATGGGGCCTGAGAAACACTCTGAAAAATTGATGGATCTTTTGAGATAAACATGCAAACTAATAAGAAATCCTCAGTCATGCCTATTCAATAATTCACCAAATTTACATATTATTATTGGCATATCTCATTACTCTGGACGCAGGCACACTTATATATTCAAAATTTTTATTAGTTGGGTATTCTGTTGCATAAATTAGCATGAATAATGAAAGATGAGGCTCCTTTAAAGTCGTGATTCAAAGAAAATCCCTCATTTAGGAACAGAAAATGTCTTTGTGTGGTCAAATAGGCCACAGGGTCTGTAACAACTGAACTGTTTACATGAACATACTGGAGCAGTGACTAAAAATATACTCAATCTAAAACGTTTTATGTCTAGATGGATGTTTTTTTTTATGTTCTAAAACATTTAAAAGTGACTCAGTGTTTTTAATTACAGCTTATATTGTCTTGTTGCTGTTGACATCAGCTGCATGGAGCATTGGCACAGTGCTGGGATATTAGTTTCTGAAGGTTTCTGTGCAGTAATGCACATCAGAAAATAGTCCCCAAATAATATTGTGCGCTCATTAATCCTGTTTGAGTAATATTTGGTAAAAGTGACCAGTGTCCATATGTTTCAGGGAAATTACTTATACAAAAATGATCTATAAATTATCTGTACACTAAATCAAACTAAATTACAGTATATCAGACATAGGTTCTCTCCAAATGCAGCTTTACAAGTTAGTGCATGTTTCACAATACATGAGTTTCACTGGGGTTTTTAAGTTTCTATTTATGACAAGTGACAACATTAGTTCAAGATACCGTTAATTACATTTTGACTGGTCAATATCCTAATTTAAGGTAGACATGTCACTAATGTCAACACAGAGTACAATTCAGGTATGATTATCTTACATTATTTATGTGTATATTTTAAATTAATTTGATGTCTTCACATGTTTTGAGTAGTCATTATGCCAGTTAAAGGAATTGTACTTGACAAAACACATTTGTAAATACTGTATTTTGAACTGGAGTTACGAATGGCCAGAACTAAATATTAGGTCACTTGTTTATGAATATGAAAAACTCTCACAGGAGTTGTCAGATATTATGTTGGGGATATCACCAACTGTGTCTGCTGCTACTTTGAATGCATCCATACAGTACACACAGTATGTTAAATTGCCATTCTGCAGTTAAAGATAACTGAAACAGTATGTAAAACCTGCCTATTCACATCATTATGAGACGTTCTGCTGTTTCCTTTTTTTTTTTCAGACCAACCTGAACCTGGCTTGGTGGTCCTTACTTCAACAAAGGCAGTAAAAAGCATGTGGTGTGGCCGACAGCGACCACCACGGCAGCTCACGTTCTTCATTTGTGCACGAATATAATAAACGTGCGGATGTCTCGCACGACGTTGTGAATATTTTTCTGTGAGTTGCAGCTCTCATTCACCAAAAATGCGACTCACCGTGAGACCTGTTAAGAACATTGGCCCCAGTGTAGTTGCAGTAGAACCAGCAATTGTCTTGATTTGCAGAAGCAGAACTCATTGCAGTGGCTTGCATCAGAGTCAGCCACACACCACTGATCTGTTTTAATCAAAGTTCTTGGTCAGATATGTCAAGTGACTTTTTGACAGAATATCAAATTTTTTGCGTTTTAATAGTATATATTTATATATAGGCTGCAATAAATGACAGATATCACTGTATGGGATTTATTGTATTTATGGCATTGGCTTCTATTCTTCTGAAACTAACAGAAGTTGAATTGCCATTGATTACACTGCATCTTATAATACAGGCAAACATCTTCTATAAAGATATCATAACCTATGTGACTGTGAGGATGTATCCTAATAATTTAGTTGTTAGTTCTCTTGACTTTTCATCTGGTGCTGCAGGTTAAAATGTCCTATTAAATACCCAGTGAACAAGCTTCTGCAAAACTAAAGTCAGTCCTGTTCATTTCTGCATTTAGTGCTAACGAGTAAACATTAACATAGTGAAGATTATAGCTTCTTACTATCAACATGTTAAAATTATCACTGTAAGCACATTGCTATGCTGAGCATTTAGCATTTAGCTCAAAGCTGTTAGCAAGGCTGGAAATACTGTAACTCTTTCATTATTTGATTAACAACTAGTCTTGTGGTTATTACTTGATAATTACTTGAAAATGTCAGGGTTCCAGACTGCACACGTGCAATTATTTTGTAAAAAAAAAAAAAGGTCTCAGATTAACTGTCACCTTTTAAAAGCCACACTCATTTATTGTAAATCTAGTGAGAGTAGATGTTGAAGTTTTTAACTCACATTTTAGAAAAAAAAAAGTCTTTACATATAATGAAAGAGAAACTACATGTGGGAGACTTAAGAACCCCCATCGCCTTCCAACACCCACCCTGCCCTACCACCACCATCTCCCCCCTTCTTTTACTGAACTTAGATCCAGGATGTAAATGAGAAACAGATGTGTGTGTGGAAGGGTGGGGGACACTGAGGAGAATATGTTTCCACAAAGACCAAAGGCTTAGAAGAACCAGAAAATCCCCAAACTTGGATCTTTTGGACCCTTTCCTCTGTAGGAGGCGCCATCCTGTGAGGTCAACAGAGACAGAGAAGCTAACAGACGGGCGTTTGGACAGATGTGCGTACAGTCAGATGGAGAGAGAAGCGTGTGTGTCTGTATAATCCGCCCTGAGAGAGAGGACTGAATGACTCCCAAGAGGCTTATCTTGGTTAGATCCCATTGCTTGTATAGAAACTCTCAATTCGGTCACATTGTGCGTCCAGTGTATAGTACAACCCCCCCACCTACACATGCTCCCACCCCCACTGCCACTGGTGATCTGGATTTGACTGACTGCTGCCTGCGGTGACCATCCACATCGACTTCAACAGGCCTACTGGCTGTTTGACATTTTAGCTGAAAGAGAAATAACTCGTACACTAATGTACGTAATAACGTTGTTTTACTGAACAAAGAACTAAACTCATTAGCAGCAGAATTAGCATCAAAAGTATTTGCAGTAGTATTAGAAGCAGCACATTAGAAGTAACAACAGTGAGGATGGAAACAGTAATACTAACTAGTGCTATGTAAGAGCCTGAATTCGTGAGTTGCAAAAAACACATCAGGTTGTCTTGGTCAGAGGTGGTAATTAACAGTTAAGTACTGAAGTTTACTAAGTACTGTAATGAAGTACAATTTAGAAGTACTTGTACTTACTTTTACCTTTACTACCCTACAATTCAGAGATTGTAGTATTTTTTACTCCACTAATTTATTTAGTTTTGGTTATTTTTAAGATGCAGATTCTTATAAAAAATAAAAAACAAATAAATACATTACGGTGTATTAACCAGTACCTGACAGCACTTAAAGTAGTTTGCAGCTTACAGTACAAATGTAAAACATGGTCACAGTTAACATTTTCTCCTTTTAGAAGGTTTAATTTCAAAGGTGTGTAGCTCCCCATCATTTGCTTTTTATTGCTATTAACTAAAGGCTACATTTCTGAACAGAATAAATAATAAGAATAATGTTTTGAAGATTTTTCAAAGTAAATTCTCAGAAAAAAGGTTATTTTAAGATGAAGTTAAAGGGAAGTTATTTTCTACTTGAATCTGTACATGAATGAAACTCAACAAAGCCTGAACATTTTTAATTTTTGGAAACGCTATTTATGAGGAACATCTGGAATAAACCTGTACTACTTGTACTGTACTTTTGTACTCAAAGTACATTTTAGAGCATGTACTTAGTACTTCAAATAAAGTAAAAAAAACTGTGGTACTTGGAGTACTTTTAAGGCATGTATATGCATGTGGGGATAAAGTTTGTTTACTTTTGCCACCTTCTTTTGCCACAGTCTCATTATAAAGTCCATTTAGCATCTGTTTTGTTGCTTTCACATGTGTCACATGGTCCTCATCAACACACTGAGTTTACTCCATTGCCCTGGAGGTGTACTTTTTCGTGATTCTAAGCACCACAAGGACGTTTTATCCATGCTGATGTAAACCTTGAGAAATTAACTGATTTAAATTTGTTAGAAAAAGTGCAAGGGGAAATAGTGGCTCAGTTGGTGGGGCAGTTGCCTACAAATGCCAGGGTTGGTGGTTTGACTCCTGGTCCTGGACAAGACACTGAACCCCAAACTCATGGCACCTTGAAGGGGGTAGCCTGTCCACAAGAATTACCCTAAGGGCATTAATTAAATATCAATTTAAGTGATTATCATTCACTCAACATATGCATTTCTGTTCTTAACATTAATGCAGAAATTTAGACTTTGGTGTTGACTCTTTAGGAGGCACTGTACAGGGATGAAGCCTATAAATATCAGCCAGGAGCAAAACCCCCCCACCCCGGGAGCCTTGACAGGGCCTTGACACCAGTAGTGGTGGAGGGATGGTGGGATGGTGAAGGGGTGAAGCTGTGATGCGGCATAGACGGCAATGACAGGACAACACAGGTAAGGTGCTTTAAATGTTCTACAGCTAGCATGATGATTGGATGACAGGGTTCCCGCATACAGGGTCCTGGTGAAATTATTGGATAATAATAGACAGAAGGAGCACCGACAAGATGAGCTATGAGCTGTCCGACAGGTGTCTTCCTGCTTAAAACTTTAGGAACAGCTTCACATATTGTACTGTAGATGCTGTTGAAACGACATATCTATCTATCTATCTATCTATCTATCTATCTATCTATCTATCTATCTATCTATCTATCTATCTATCTATCTA
>JAUMHL010000002.1:20248970-20261797 GCA_032362345.1 Sandelia bainsii | reverse complement strand
AGAACCATAACCAGAAAAGATTAACACCAACACAAATACTAAATACTCAATTTACAGAACAAAAATAAGTAATAAAACATGCTCCAGCTGCTACAAAGTGTGATTAAAAAAAAGCTTGTTTTGAGGTATAAGACGAAGAGAGGAAAACACAGTAAAATGGAGTCAGTGCTGATGGCTACTTACGTATATACTCTCCAGGCCTGCTCCTCCTCCGTCTCTCCACTGCCTCTCCTGGTGTCGCAGCAGGTCAAGATGAAGGTGAGGAAAGGAAAGTATAACTGAGTTTGCAAAAAATATATTCATCTAGGACTTCACAATATCAGCTCACCGGACCATTACTGTTTCCATCAATCTATTGGTTGTTTAGGCCACTAACACAACTGCAGGTACTTCCACAGCTGCCGGTGGGTATCTGAAAATTACAGCATGACCACGTATTCGCATTTAGGAGGAAAACAGACAGAACTATGGTATAACTACAACTTTGGAAGGTTTATCTCAGGAAAGTGTACTTATTGTGACAGTAATCAAAAACTACCAGCTGCTGAGAGGTCTTAAAAGAAAGCACAGAAGTCCAATATATATAGATAAGTATGTAAATTAATGTCTGAAAAGTTTGACTAGATAGATACAGAAACTTAAACAAACCTACTCGAATAAAAGACGCCAAAACAAAACATCAACTGTTCCAGGATCAGTGTGTCTTATATGAAAACAAATAATGGTGACAATATCATTTCACTTCAAATTAAAGCATTTGGACCATGATGAGTTTTTGTCAGTGGGGTTTCATGACACACAAAAAGGTTGTTAACCTCTGGTTTAGCCTTTAACATCAGATAGTGGTAAAATATTCCCATCAAAAGTACCTGGAGTGCAAAATGCGTCTTTCACATTGCTTGTTTAATCCTCTTAAATGTTCAAAAACACAAACATACAGAATTTTCAATACGACAAAAGACAGTAAGATGATAAATGACCGACACAATTACTCAACAATCAAACAATTTATTCAACAGTCTGAGAGTTTAATATAATGTACAAACCATCTGAGGAATATTTGTAATGTGAGCTGCAAACAGAAAAACTAATTGTTTCAGCACTTTATTCATCATATAAAATATATGTATAATGTAGCACATTACACATGTACACATATAACATGTAGAGCACATGTGACAATAGCAGCAACATGTGTTAGCTTGCAGCATGTGCACATTTAAAATCCTCAGTCTCTGCAAAGCAGCAGATTTTGCTTCGACCCTCCAACTTTTTGAGTCCTTGTCAGTTGCAGTGTCAGTGGCCAACGGCAGCACAAACCTGAGGAGGAGGAGTAGAAAGAATAGGAAACATCATGGAAGGACAAATGGCTGCATGGTATGCACCTTTGGCAGATAGACGATCTGACCGATATAAAAAAAATCCTACTAGTGGCTGGACAAAGCTGAACTGAAAGACAGCACAGAGGCATAATTATGGCAGCACAGGAACAGCCTCTATGTACAAGATCAATGTAGAGGCTGGAGTCTACCACACTGTGTAAAGATGCCACCGAAACAGTCCAGCACATAACAGCAGGGTGCAAGATGCTAGCAGGCAGGTGGAACGTCATAACCAAGTGGCTGGCATAGTGCACAGGAACATCTGCGCCGAGTATGGGCTGGAAGTCCCAAGGTCAAAATGGGAACCACCTCCAAAGGTGTCTGAGAATGACTGAGCTAAGATCCTGTGGGACTTCCAGATACAGACGGACAAACTGGCAATAACTAACCAGTGGTGGACAAGCAGAGGAAGAAGGCTGTAGTGATAGATGTAGAAATCCCAAGTGATGGTAACATCAGGAAGAAGGAACATGAGAAGCTCGAGAAATACCAAGGGCTGAGAGAAGAGCTGGAAAAGATGTGGAAGGTGAAGGCAACAGTGGTCTGAGTCGTAGTCGAAACACTTGGGGAAGTGACACCCAAACTGGGAGAGTGGCTCCAGCAGATTCCAGGAACGACATCGGAGATCTCTGTCCAGGAGCAGTCCTAGGAACAGCTAAGCTAACGCACAGGACCCTCAAGCTCCCAGGCCTCTGGTAGAGGACCCGACAAATACTGCCCACAGGGGACGAGAGGGGAATTTTCTTTATAAGAGATTTGATAGAAACTGCGCAAAGCAAGCAGTTGCTGTCAGTTTGTCGTTACTGTGAAAGTGACATGTTTGACAAGCCAGGAAACGTGTTCCCACATAACATCAGTGTAATCACAAATCAAAACATTCCAAAGCCAATGAAACCTCTGTTGTTTCTGTGTGTGTGTGATTAAAATGTGTCTTTTCTGCATCAGCATTAGTCAAACTCTTGACTTTTTACATTTACCTCGCAGATCTTTCCTCATTTTGAGTCATTTCAGAGATTGTGCGATTTGAAGAGAAGAAGATCTGAAGCAGGTCTTCTTCATCGGCCCATCATTTATTCATTGACATGGATTTTTCAAGCAGTGTCTCACCTCTCACTAAGCAGATGTTGAGTACCATCTCGAGCTGCCTTGATCTTAAGAGACACTGGACCTGATGTTGCCTGTTTGAAAAATAAATTCTCAATCCATGTCGAGCCTGTACTGTGAGTTACTGGCTTGAGGGGCATTTAATTAAATCAAAAACTTATCACTCAAATTTTAATTATGCTGCAATACACCTCAGGTTCACTTATGACTTAGTGCCATCTAGAGGCCAAGCTGTGTTGAAATCAGTGTTTCTGTGTTTCAGCTGAGATTCAGAAACACAGATTCTACAACATTAGTCTTTAATATGCACAATTATTGACAGTTTTGAATACACAGTCTCTTAACAAAATGTGACTGATGATTAAAAGGGCAAATACTTGATGGAAATATACACTATAAACTCTTGTTACTCTGTGTACTGTTGACATTTTAACATAAAATGTTTGCAGGTGTAGCTACTGAAGAAGTCAGCATTTCTGCTGTCCAAATCTAAATTTGTTTGTTATTTATTGTTCCTTAATTTAATGTTTTCAATGTGCTGATGAATCTGCTGGAGTCCAGTCTCTCTGTGCTCGTTCTGAATCTCCATTTAACATGTGAACGTGTCCAAGCACGGTTTTGTGACAAGTAGCGTAGTAACTAATCATGAGCCAGTTTGCGGCTTAAATAAGTCTGATGTGGAAACTTTCAGTGCAAAAGAAAACATCTTGTGTCCAGCAATCAACTTTTAAAACACACAACATAGATTGCAAGAATAGATGCAATATTAGGAAATTTATTTGAGCAAAAACCGTATAAGACACATATTATTATTCCATGCATAGTAATGTTATATGTCTTAAAACATGTCTGGAGGGTATTTTTTATAATTTATATTATTATTTATAATTTACATTATAACCAAAATGTATATGTTCACTCTACCATTAATTAATATTTAAGGCAATCTTGTTTATCTTGCCTTGAGTTTTTCGATGAGGTGTAGAAGCTTTTAGTTTCCCATCTCTCCTGCACAGGCTTTTTTTTACTTTTAATTTGTGATAATGTGATGATGTGATTGTTTTACTGTTATTGAATACTATGTGTGTTGATAGATTAATCTCTTAAAATGTGTCTATTTTGTAAACATTTTATATGTAAGATTTTAATCATTACATGATGACAAGTACATGAGAAGAAAATATGCTTAAAGTATGTAACAACACTTGTTTCAGAATACAGGGGCCCCTCACAAAAGTTTAGATATTAGATTATTTTTATTTTTATTTTATTCTTGAATTGCCTTCAAACACAGTTTGTGGTCAACAAGAAGCCAGTTATAAATAATTTATGTATTATTTAGCTTAAAATAGGAAAATCTTATTTTTGCTTGGTATAAAACATCTTAATTGGCAAAGCAATTAGATTTATCTAAATAAATGTAATTGTGTAAAATATCATACATTTTCCTCTGAAGTACAGTCAAGTATATACATACAAGTACCTCAAAACTGTACATCAGTAAAGTACTTACTAATACATATATATATATATATTTAGTAATTCCACTACTGGTATTTAATGTAATATGTTACAGGTAGAAATGTCTATAATACTAATGAATAATGAGGGCATTATTTCATGTTGACCACTGTATTAAGTACTAGTGAACATACACTGTGTGCAGGATAGACCCAGGAATCAGATTCTTAATATTGCCATCATCAGACATCAGGATCCTCCATGATCCTGTCTCTGAACTGTTCCCGTCTGATCCCATTCTGAGTTTGTTGTTTTAGATTCTCAGTTTACATAAAACAGCTTTGGCTATGAGAACAGGGAGTCAGGAAGCAGAGAGGCGGTTCCTGGGTTTTGGGTGACTTACTCTCACGCAACACATGTGGCGGCTGGTCCTCGGGAGGCAGAGAGGTCCTCCCCTGCAGGTCAGGTTACCCAGAGCAGCCAAGGGCTAACCACTACCAGCTGGCCTCACCTTCCATGTTCACTGCTGCTCCAGGTCTCAATGGCTTCCACATGGCGCCCCGCCATCTCACACATAACCTCTGCAACACACAAACACACAGAGATGCACATTCATAAGACTGAAACACACACAGCAGGTAAACACAAGCAAAACTACATAAGATAATGCACATTGACATACTATGCACACATACATTTTGCACACATTTTAGCACTTATGATCACATATAAACACAAGAAGACATGAACAATGCGATCTGCAAATACATATTTATGTAAAATATTATATATATATATATATGTTTAAATATTAAGGAAACGCCATAAAAAGTGAGAAAAAAGTGAATTTTTTTTCCTAAAAAAGTGCATTCATTCAGCTTTAGAAATACATACATACATACATACAAACACAAAAATATCTACATGTACTCTGCACACAAGCAAGTGTACACCCACACAAATGCGCTCACGTACACTCAAACTGCACATACGTAACTCTACACAGACATAAAACCACATGGACGTACACACACACATAAATGCCAACGTGTGCACGCGCACAACTGCGTTTGAGGGAGTGGGGGGTGGTGGTATGTGTGTGTGTGTGTGAGTGTGTGTGTGTGTGTGTGTGTGTGTGTAGGGGGGGGGGTTTAATCAGGAAATTCACCTCCAGGGGTTTCATGTAAGCTGGACTGGACGCTGCTCTTCTCCCTGCTTCGCACAATGAATCACTTAGACAACCTGTGCTTGAAAGCCTCAATCCACCGTCAATAAAAACTAATGCTTTCGCAGGTTCTGTGTGTGTAATCTAGTGTACGGTTCTACAAAGAGCATACGGAGAAAAACAACAAAACGGTGTCGGATTAAAACTACCTTCCCCTGTTACACAGAAGCAACATAAACAACTGTTTAGAGAGTTGCTGCGTTGGCTCTTTATATTAACTCTTTACACCACTTAATAGTATATTTATTTTTTAGTAGTTTTTATTCAATCTAGATGTAAAGAAAAATATATAAAGAGAGTTCTGAGGCGCGAGGGTGATGCAGGAGGCCACGAGGTGGTTTGACCTCAAATTAGCACCAGTTTTCTTGCATGTTACACTGAACCTGGTGGTTTGCTGACACCAAAACCCAGTTGTAATGATTAAGTGAAGTGTAACGCTTCTGTAGCAGATGCTGCCTGCATGTGTTGTGTTGTGCTTTATGTTTTGAATTTGAAGACACCTCTGAGGGCTGGCAGCACTTATGTTTTTACAGCACTTTTTTTTTATAAATCTGCACAGTGATGTCATTTTGTTCCAGTTTGTTTGTTTTGTTAATGGTGATGGCGCCTTCTCTTGTGTGGTCAAACTGTCACTGCTAACGTTTAAATCACCCAGATGTAGTAGTAGTTGTCAAAGGTCCAGTACAACCATTGTGACATCGTGGGTGAAGTCTAACAACTCCAAAACACAGAACACTGCCTCTTAATATCTTTTATTGAATATAAATAACAGGCTGAACAGTGAAATTCAAACATTAGAGACACTAATGATCATAAACTATTTATATTACATTTATTTAATCATGATGGCTAAATAGATGGATGAGATTCTAAGGGAATAATAAATCAGAGTTCTGCTCAGGTAAAAGATGAGGTGAGTAACAGCATAAGTTGAAAGTAGGTTCCATCGTTAGTGTTTTATCCAAACAATCAACGTTGCTGCTGAGCACATAAATCACATAATTTTATATGCGACAAGAGATTTTCATCTACTAAGGGGTTATGTGAAAGCTTTTATTAATTATAAATAAGTTAATTTACTGTTGTGTTTATATGGAAAATTAAGCAAAATTGAAGCATATTTATGAGAAAACATCACAGACTCTTACTTTAATGTATTAAATGTGTAAGTTTACAAACTGCCGCTGTGCCTTTAATATATTTGGTTTGTTAAAAACATTTGCAGCCAGATTATTAAGCACACAAAGCAAAAATGAATGCTGCAGCCACAGGGTCAATTTGGAGGTTATAGTTGTGATGTAGCATCATCACCATCACACATAATAATAATAATAATAATAATAATAATAAAAATAACTGACCATTAGTGCTTTGTGGTGATAACTGGATGCACAGGATTGTTGTTGTATAAAAGTGGTCACGATTTAAGTTTTGGGACTTAAAAGTATTTTGTGACATTTTAGGTCTTTATTAGAGGGTCTCAGTAGAGACATGAAAGGACATAAGGGAGTAGAAATATATGCTGAAACAACATGCAACTAAGGATGCTTCAAACTAGGGACACTGTGGTTCCCGTGGTACCATACAATTAAATATACTGTGATTGATTTGTATCTATTGCACTGCTCCAATAAATTATCTGCTCCTGTTGACCTGTAATGGCACTGCTTTTTGTTTACTAATGTGCAAGAGACAAGATCAGTCACCCTGCATTTACGTTCTCACCATCAGACTCTAAAGACCAGATGTGAAAAACGTAGCACTACATCTTTAACGAAGAGTACCCCAGATAAATCCTCTTTAGCACACTGCTGCACCTGTGACATTCAAATAATTTGCTTCTCATAGGTTAACATTAAAAAACAACAACAAAACAATAGCATCTGTGGCGCTGGGTGACAACTTATCTGCCCCAGCTGAAACAGGAACAACATGCTCCATCTCAGCGGTAATCTTTGATCAGTTGAAACACTTTCTGTGATAAACATTGACTCAATCCCCATGGGCAATCACTCCATAGTGCTGGCATCAAGGGAGGTAATGTATGCATAGACGTGTTGAATTCGCCTTGGGCCCACACACACACACGCGTACACACACGCACACACACAGTGAGATGAATTGCTACGCCACCTAGAATAAATACATATCAGCTACAGTGAGCTAGGGCGCTTTGCTCTTTCCTATTAATCCTCAGCATGGTGATTTATTGCAGTGTGCTTGTCAACAGCCATATAGTCTCCTGGAACTGTGGCCAGACGGGGGAAATAGTGGAGTTTAAGACTAAGGCCCAGCAGCTGCCCCGTAGTCTATTTATGTGCATTCTGGTCCACACACGGGGTGAATATATGGGTTGGTTGCACAACAACAGCATTTTATGCAGACATGGACGAGGCTGTAAAATAATCTATTTGTCATAATCCAACTTTTAAATTAATGTCTTCCCAGATGTCACTGCTGCAGATATTTGCATTTGCCAAGGTGAAAGACCTGGATGCTCAGCAATCACTTCTGTGCAGGAGAGTGAACAGTGAAGTAAAATAACTTAGTTATTTTATACAGTGTATTTATGGAAGTGCATATTCAGCTCAGTGTTTACTGGTTCAGTTGATTAACACAAGTATCACTACAACTACTGTAACACAGTGACACTGCAGCAGTGGGACTCCTATTAAAGAGCACCATCTAGTGGTTGTTGTTATACTGAAGCGTTTAAAGAGCCCATGTAGTCCGTAATTTTTTTCACACATTAAAAGACAAAAACACTGAGTGTACCCCACTAACAAGAGTAACTGAACTACAACAGGGTGACATGTTGTGCCATAAAAAGGAACATGCTTCCAGAAATATTCATGACGGCACCAAATTTCAGTTAATGCACAAACACTATTTACACTATTTATTTATCAGTAACATTTGCTAACAATTATTATGCCCTGTTGAATTTGTCTTTTGCAAATAAATTCATATATTTGGGAAGATATACATCTTCAGTAGGAACAAATTACAGAAACAAACTGTGCAGGGAAGTAAGAAAAATACTGAGAGTCTAAAACATTGTTTAATGTTATTAAGATTTATTAGAAAGAACAAGTAACAATAGCACTGGCTTAATTCTTAAGCTTCTTAACTTTGCAGGGTTATCTACAATCTTTTTTTAACTGACTTTATGTCTGCACAAATCAGAATAATATATTTGCAATAATAAATAATGACTTGACTTAAGTTGGATTGTGTGTTTTTTTAAAATCAAACATTCAAATTAAATTCTGGGATTATTAGCTAGATGCTAATCAGATATTAGCTTAAAGCAGTGCACAGTGTGGAAATGACTTTTTTCCCCCCATTTAATTCATCCCATACTATATCTACATGTGTTTCATGATTCAAAGTTCAAGAACCGCTATTAAATGGACCTTGAAAGTGTTTTGTCAGCTACTGTTTTGAGGTCAAGAATAAATTTCAAATCTCAAATCGATCCATTGTTTTGACCAATTTTATTGTGAATTTGACACAATTACAATAAACAACAACAGGAAAAGCACCTTTCTCAAACCATCGACACCAAGGACACTTGGTCTTAATAGCTACAAGCATAAAATAAGGCCACTGCACTTTAAAGCGCTTTGTCTGTTTGAGAGGAGACAGCGGCTTTCTTCAATTTTGAGGCTCTGCAGTGGCAGAGGACCTTCAGGTGCTCTAAACCACACAAACTAATAGATCTACAGATGTCACGTATCACACAAGACTCACACCGTCACGTGTTGAACTGCACAGATGTTGCTGAAAATGACTGTAGCTGCTGCAGGTATGCAGCTGTTCAAATGCATTTTGGAGGGAGGGAGGATCCTTATGAAAGACAAACATGGCAAAAATATGGTAATTTAACACTTAACTCTTAGATTTTCCTGCAATTTTCCACATTGTAACAACAGTGCCTTGACAGAATGGCACCCCTGAATGTGCCCCCCATAGGATGATTGACTGTTGCAGTGGGATGATTGTAGTAATCTACAGCTAGATGGTGCTGTGAAGCTGCATTCGCAAAGAAAGCCTTCCTCCTCTTCCTCCCTAATCCCAAACAAACCCATCTGGCTGTCTCCTCTCCACCTCCTTATTTTATTCAGTTCCTCTCTGTCACCATCTCTCTTCCTCCCCTCTACACCCTCCAACCCTGTCTTCATCACTCTTCCTATCTCCCCAACTCTTCTTTCCTAAATCCTCCTCTCCTCTCCTCTCTATCACTCTACTTCTCAATCTCCTCATCTCTCCCTCGCTCCGTTTCCATCCGTCTTTATCTCTCCCTCCACTTCAAACCCCTCCGTCACCGTTTCCACAGCTCCACTACGTCTTCTACAGAGCAGCTACAGCCTGGGTTTCACCTCCGGCGGTCAGCAGCTTCATCAGGCTTCCTGAAGCCGGCCGGTCCACACCAGTGGCCCAGTTGAAAAACGTTCTGGAGTGAAATGAGAAGAGAAAAAAAATATAAAAATAAAAATGGAAGCAGTGATTTTAGTGAAGCAGTGAAAGCTGCAACATATTCTATAGCACTCTTTAGTATTGCAATACCTTACACGTCTTCAGAGATACACGTTGTGTATGAGTCTATTCAAGACCGTAACAGTGTATTTCTATATTTCTGTATGAGACCTCAACAGCAGCACCTTATCACAGAACTGCATCCAGACTATATATGAATTTAGGAGGTGTCCTTGGGGCCGAGTTGCATGATTTATAACAGTAAATTCAGATTTTGACCTTTGTTTTACATATTGTACCTCCTTCAACTAGCAATTATTTTCATCAGAAATTTAATTATTTTTGGTCTACAAAACTGTAAAAATGCCCAACACAATATCAGATATCACAGTTTAAACACCAATATAATCAACTATAAAGTGTCATAAAGAAAAGCAGTGAATGCTCACATTTGAGAACATGACGTCAGCACATTTATGCTTGAAAAATGACCTAAATTAATCAAAAATATCAAATTAGTTGCCAATTAATTTTCCTCAAATTGATTAACCGACTCGTGCAGGTCCAGCTGAATCTCTGTCTCATGATTCTGTCACTGAAAAAAGCAAAACACAACATAAATATTTCAGAAACAAGCCCTAGTTTTACTCACATTTCTTTATATAATGCACAATATACATTTTATATGTTGCTCTAATTACTTAGAATTTCTCTTGACCTGCAGGTACTGTACATAAAAATGATAAATAATTAGTTTAATGTGGGCATGGACATGTTGTGTACACTACATCTACCATAACACTGTGGAATAAAATCTGGACACACAAATTGGCACATGTAGTGCACAGAGTGACTTCACGAAACGCAGCCACAAGTTGGCGGAACCTCAATGTTTGGTGTACACAAACCTGCCACCCATTTCGACTGGTATACAATGACAGCAACTGTGTAATTGTACTAGCACTAGAACTGATACTCAGGGCTGTCTGCATATCTGATCATTTCAATCACAGCTTTCCCAAATTTAGACCATTTTATTCATTTAGGCTTAATTCTTATAATTCTTGTACAGCTTCCCCATTTTAGAAATTAAACATTGAGTTTTTCAGAAATTTTAGCTGATCCAGAAATGATAATCCTGTCAGCAGCTGTATGCTCAATCATCTACCAGGGTGCTAAACTGGAGCAGGAAAACTGCAAAGATTATATTATATTATATAAAAGAAAAAGAAAAAAAAAGGGTTAAGTTCCAAAATCCTGAGGTCATATCAGCATCAGTAGTGACAAATTGCAAATAGTACAGTAAGTAGACGTAATTAGCACTGGGATAAGTGATTCAGCTTCTTAGTGGACAGAAGTTAGACTCACAAATGACATATTTACAGCAACAGAGGGCAGGTTTTATGGATGGATCTTGTCCTTCTAGAGACCAAAAAGGAACAATAAGGCTTGGCTGCCACCCTTCAATTTCCCAGCACCCAGATTGTTTCTATTCGTGTCCTCAGACCCTCATCTGTTTTCACAGGGATTATCAAACTGGATTAAATCCCATCTAATCTCCTCTGGACTACGCAGACTGTAAACATGATAGAAATCAACACAAATGTCTGTCTAAATGTATTTAGATGAATTCTAGTGATGTCAAATCACACTTTCTATTTACAACAATGCATAACTACTAGAATGAATTGAAATCGTGTTTTTTCTTTTTAAATTTTTTTTTTTTTTAATTTTAACTACTTTATCGATCCTCATGGGGAAATTGTTGTTGGACAGCTGCATAGATGAGGACAGTACTTCAGGGTTGGAAAGAAAAAAACAAAAACACATACAGTATAGAAACCTGAGCGATCAATCATTTTGCAGTGGCAGATAGGGTAGATCTATTTACACACTAATCTGCACAGTAATTCCATTTTAAAAAATAAATCTGACATGCACATGACCAAAAATCAATAACTTAAAACTTTAAACCTAAGAGATGCATTTTTCCTTCAGAAAGGTCTGAGCAAGTGACTTTTGATCTTTTTAGTACAATATAAGATCAATATACATTTTATATATATCTCACAATTATAACAATCTGATTTTGATCAACATTTTAAAAACTCTGCGATTAACTTTGATCAGATAATACAGCCTGTGCTCGTACGCACTTTATTAGCAGTTTCTTGTTATTCTCATATTTCTGTGTACACTTGCTTACACATTGTACACATTTCAAACCATTTACTATTTTTTCATACAAATTAATGATTTGTATGAAAAAAATACAGTAAATAACTTGAAAATCCTATAAATCTGAGAGTTATAGTAATGTGTTTTTGTCCCTCTGGGGAATAAAGCAGATCCAAAAATACACAGATGAACCAAAACATTATGAGCACTCACAAATAAAGAAAGCCTCTTTTCATAATGCTCATTACAGCCCCAAAATAAGAAAGACAATCACACTATGAATAATTCGCTTCAGTACTCACTCTGCAATGTACTCCAGCGGCGTCCAGGAACTGAAATCTGCGTCAGGCATGAACTTCCTGTTCATTGGCGTATCCAAGGTAACCCTGCCAAATTAATCCAGATGAAAATCAGGGTCTGAGAGGTGGAAATGAAGGAGAGCCGACAGACTGCAGCACAACGATACACAAAGACATCACAGGATTTGGGTGGATTTGGAAATAAACGTTCATTGCATCACGTTTCTTGCTTTGTTATAATATCCATAACCTCAAATATCACAAAAAAAAAACAAAAAAACAAAACAAAAAAAACCCTTAGTACATGCATGCTACTGTTAACATGCATTGTCCCCATATAGTCACATGTTTAAAAACCAAGCATCCTTGTAGTAAACAAGTATTTGAGTTATAAAATTACAAAGATGGGCATGAGAGGGTTGAAAGGGGCTTAAGATACTCAGTAGGTTGAACAGTTCAAAAAGTACAAAAAAACAAAACAAAACAAAAACAAAAAAAGAGGGGCACATAGCTCAGGGAGGAAACAAAGGTGCTATAAAACACTTCAAAATCCACGTGTGACTTGAATTTTCTGAGGATGTCATTATGTCAGAGGTCTGTTGTGAATATACACACACACACATCTCACAAAAAGTTAGGGATATTCGGCTTTCGGGTGAAATTTCAGGATGAACCTAAAATGCACTATAACCTTTACAG
>JAUMHL010000002.1:20237009-20248870 GCA_032362345.1 Sandelia bainsii | reverse complement strand
TACACACACACACACACACACATATATACATATGTGTATATATATATATACACACACACATATATACATATATATATATATATATATATGTATATGTATATATATATATCTCATGATGGGCGGCCAGTTGGGTTGAGTGGAAAGAGAAGAACAAAGCAAAAGAACAACAACAACAACCCATCAAAAATACCTGCAGAATTTGCCTTAGAAATGTTTTTATGTTTTCTTCAGAATCTAATAATCCAGTGATAGTTGTCCGAGCATCTATAGTTATGTTGCAAACAGAAAGTACAAACAAGCAACTCGGCATACTTTCCAAAAATTATAGCTAGTTATTACGCCCCAAATAGATAAAGACAAAGAATAATAATAATAATGAAAATAAAATCATTTTCATGTTGCACTAGTTTGAAACCCCGTCTATTCGGCTTTTGTGGGAATACTGCAATACATAAAAAGGGGGTCGGGGGATGCAGGCTGTGAAAGAAATGCAAGTCATGGGGCTAATGCTGAACAGATGTGACAGCATGCTGGAGAGGCAGTACTGCCTCATGTTTGTTGGTGGAAAATACAACCACAGAGAGAGCAGGAGCAAGAAACAGCCCATTTCTGGCTTCTCACGATGACAGTGCAAAAACGCCGCTTTTAAATTCAATAAGCGAACAGACGAGGAGATGATGCACAGGCTTGTGCGCGTTTCATCCACCTGAAACAGATCGTGTGTACGACCGGAGATCTGACTGGTGAAATTGGCAGCCACCTTTTATTCCTGCAGCTTATCTTCACCTAGCACTTAGCCATCGGACAGAAAGGAGCGTGTGATGCAGATAATTTTACAGCATAATAGCTTTTCATCTTCACTCTGTTTACAGGCTTTGTGCATTGTTGCTGCAGTGTCTAAAATGTCTTTGTACAACACTTCTAGACTAAAGCACAAAACCGTGGCTTTATTAGAAAAGAAAAAACTCCACGTGAAGTGAGGTTCTGCATGTTTGACATGTCCTTTTAATGAAACTTGTATGCTGGATCTGGTCTCTACCAACACAAAGTAATAAATGTAACAGAGAAAATATGATATCATCAAACAAGCAGTGAACAGATGCTGCATCCTGGGTAAAAAAAAAAGAAAGAAGAAGAAGGAAGCAGATCACTGTTATCTCTTTATTACAGCATCATGGCCTCTCCAGGTTGGTAAACATTAATGTGTTGTGTACAGTTAAATGCAGTGTGTTACAGTAAGAGGCTATGGAAATTCAAGGTTGTCTATTTCCTTCTGTTTCTTTTTGCAGAAGTTGTATAAATTTAATGCTCAAAATAAAGCTAACTGTTTATTTAATAATAATGATACTGACATATTTTAAGCCCCTAACTGTAATCCTATTCATCACATAACAAGGTTTAAAGTGTGCGAATGGAGTGCTGTTCTACATTCACTTCAGTAATAAGTAGTAGAGCATACACAGCATTTCACTGCAGTACTTACGGTAGTATAGCCACAGCCGCAGCTCCTGATGGCATCCCACTGTTTTTCGCTGCCAGACTCTGACACAGCTGGTGAACAGCAGCTTTGGCCATGCCGTAGCCCACCATGCCTGGAGATTACAGATGGGACATTTCTTTTAGTGTCCTAGGGGGGAGGAAAAATGACTTCGCAAAAGGCAACACACACAGCACATCTAATGCATCACACATTGCGCCCAGTGGCCGATATTAATTTTGTAGACAGAGGTCAAGAAGACAGACATCAGTCAGTCTACGAAAGGGACATGCTGAGGTGTTTAAAACTAGACCAGCAGCAGGAGAAAAAGCATCACAAGTGTTCACACTGTGGTTTAAACAAACAGTGTTTCCATATAATTCTGTAGGGTCCAAACCTTGCTATGTAAGGAGCCTTCTCCAGCGCCTACTGTGAACATGAGACTAGTCCTTAATGACTCCTTAGATTGTGTTGTAGCTCCATCTGGAAACAGATGTGCACCGCCTCCAAACATCTAAACTGGCTTTTCAAAAAAAAAGAAAGAAGCTAAGAATCTGTTTGCCTCCAACCAAACCAATCTAATGACAGGCTTAAAAAGACCTGACCAATAGCAACAAGGGGTGGTGGTGTGCCTAATAATAAGAAAAGCACAAGTTAAAAAAACATCAGCAATGCATTGACTTGCTGATAACCAAGAGGCCTGCCTCCAAGTCACATGTTCACAGCCAATAGACGAAACAGATCTCCTAATTAACCAGTTTGGATACTTTCAGCAACAGCTCCTAAAAAGGTCCAGCACATAAACCTAAATATGGGAAGTTCGATCAAGATGGGAGTTTTGGGTGTGACAACTAAGCTATGAATAACTGAAATAATGATATAGACTCTGGGCATGGATAACACTCAAACATTCAAAGTTAACAAAACAATGACATGACATGTTGGGACAACACTGGTGAGCACCCACACAGAGGCTAAGCCTGATAAAAAGTGATTTAAAGAGACATTCTGTCAGAAGAAGCTACATTCTGAGAGCCTAAACAAAGGACCTGAACCAACGTGTTAGAAATAATACTGTAGATAGTGTCTAACAAAGTCAGACCAGCAGCGGGACGACTGAGATCAGAATGCTATTGGAATTGGAGGTTTAAGTGTGAGCTTGTCGTGCATCCCGAGGTTGAATGCTATCTTTTACATAACTTGGAGTTAGTGTGAGGGGGTGCAGAGAAATCTCCCACACCACCTCCCTACCTTCCTTTTGTGCGAGGCAAGGCGACAAATTCAGAGAGAGAAACCTTCCACTTTCATTATTTCACAAGCTGATGTGAAAAACCTCTTGATTTTGACTTGTCGTCTCACACCTGGTAGTGATTTTTTTTCGTTCATAAAGCTTTAATTAAGAAGAACCATCAAAGTCAATACAGTTAGCCATCCTAATCTGCTCTCCGGTTGCCACCGCACAGATGATCTGGATTTATTCTTATCTTTTTACTCACTTTGTTTAATCAAAGCACACAGAAGAAAGGATGAGCACGAGCATCCCTTCACTCACGTTTAACTAGACAGGTTTTTTTTTTTTGCAACTTTCACTTCTCTTTCATGCTTTAAATACATTTCCTAAAGCCAGTCAGTCCTGCAGAAGCCCGACTGCAGTGAGAACAATACTTCATGGAGGTGCCTCAGTGTGTTTCAGTGAACTTAATGCACTTTGTCCATGCGGATAATGTGTGTGCTGCCACAACTGCTGAGTCATTCTCCTCTTAAGCCAGCAGCCAATGAGCGCGGGGCCTCTGTGCTGACTCCTGAGCCAGGGTTTTGTATTGAGTTGGATCTCAGCCCATCACATGGTTGGTTTGGATATGAGGAGGGGAGGGTTGGACATCACATGGCACCACACCAAAGCCTCAGTGACTGCCAGAGGCTGACGTGTTGGGGCTGGTGTCACATGGTAATAATATAGTAACCTCCTACTATATTTCATTATTGATGAATCTAGCAAAAATTATTTTTAAATAAACCGATTACTTGTGCTGTGTAATCTTTCAGAATGGAAAGTGACTATGTCCAACCAACAGAGGATGTTTGTAGTGATTATCCGAAAGACTGTTTTTACATCTTTCGCATACGTTGTCACAAAACGCATATATTGCAAATAAACCCAAACATGATGAAAGATTAAATTATATAAAGGTTTATATGGGATGTCATGTGCTGTACAGCCTGTGTAGCCCCATAAGGTAAATTTGTGATATTTGATTATTTTAATCAGGTTTATTAATTAATAATGGACAAAAATTAGGATATTTGTATTGACGAAATTGTTGTTTCTTTTTATTGAAATACAACATTTGTATTAGATTTGTTAACATCATGGTCTTATTTTCTTCATTCGACATCTTTTGCTTTTTGAATTTTTCAGCCTCCAGTTTGAGATATTTGCCTGCAATTGTTTATTTTAAAATGAATCAATTCAGTTAATTGCTCAATGACACTAACAGAGATAAACAGGCCAGTGTGGAAATTGACTTACTACTGACTTGTTGTTTGTGAAACAGACTCTAACTGCTCAGTCTCACTGCAGCCCACGATCTCATCAGCTATTCTGTGTTTCCACTTTTGTTTTGTTTCTGTTAACCATTTTATTGACACCTTTTCCACCTCACTGTTGTGACACAGAGTGAGAGGCCTCCGATCAGCACGTCAATCCTCTCCGACCAAAGCCCTCTAGTGTTTTCTATCATCTACATTATATGAACTGGCACGTTAGACAACCAAAGACGTATGCACAATGTAGTCTCAGATAAGTCTGCCTGAAACACTGATGACACAACGGTAAACACAAGCGAGTGCCTCACCTCCAGTGCCTGAGAGGGCTGCTTTAGCTCCAGCCAAAGTCAACAGTCC
This sequence comes from Sandelia bainsii, assembly GCA_032362345.1. Taxonomy (NCBI): domain Eukaryota; kingdom Metazoa; phylum Chordata; class Actinopteri; order Anabantiformes; family Anabantidae; genus Sandelia; species Sandelia bainsii. Next base: position 20,244,489 of record JAUMHL010000002.1, on the reverse strand, counting down.
CCCTGGTTTAAGGTGCAGAGCGGCGAGGTGGCTGGAGATAGTGGAGGTCCACACACTCTGTTTCCACATCAGATCAGCGTTTTTGTATAAATCTGACAAAGGTTGGAAAAACAATTAAAAATTTTAATTCTGTGGAATTTTAATATTTATCCAGCGTAGCTGTTCTACAGATGCAGCACATGGTGGCCTTTATAGGAACAGTTCAACATGTTGGGTAAATGTAAGCAGATCAATACCAGTCAGTCCATTTTAAGTCTACAGACAGCAGAAACAATATGCACTGACGAGCAACTTTAAAGCTCACAAATAAACACACATTTAGCTTGTTTAATCCTTATAAAAACCAAAGTGTATGACAAAATGACAAATTGCTCTTTTACTGGGGTTTCTGTAAGAGATTTTCACTCTGGTCCTTGGTAACATGACACCCACCGTTTTACTTTTCTAATGGAAAAATAAGTGCAATAAACTGTGCAGAGAGACAACTACTGTAGGTATAAATGCTTCAAACTCACATCTTAATTGTCATTTTGTGTTATTTGAATGCACAGCTCATGATTAATGCCACACATAACACATGAAAAGCTACTAAATTGGCCTTTCAATTCTGTCACACTTCACACAATTTAGCTGCAGGGAAAACATGGCTGATGATCAACGCTACAACAAACAAAAGGCTGAATTCTGACCTTTGGAGCTACAGTTTCCACCTGCCCATCCTCCTGCCACGCACAGGATGGCGTCCACTTTCTGGTCCCCTAGCAACTGGGCCACGTCTGTCGTGACCTGCACAAAATGAGAGATAACTGTCAACATCGATTCATAAACCCAGAGAGCTCTCACACGCACACAAACACAAGATAAACAGCATTAAAACATCCGCTCCATGTCAGCTCACACACCAGATGGAAAATGTGATTACATATTCTACGCTGCATTCAAGTCAACAAACTGAATAAATCAATGGATGCATGATCCTATAACTGAAAGAGAGAAAGAAATACATTCATTTTCAGTGTCAAATTAAATCATTTATGCAATCTGTAAAAAATTTGAGAATATTGAATTAACCCATAAAAAAATAAGATTTCACAAACAACTAAATGTTTTATTTGCATTTGTTTTGCGGTGATTTGTCTGGTTTGTACCCTGCCTGAACAGGGATCAACAACAAAAACAAAAATATTTTAATCAACTTTAATAATTCTGATTATCACTTATAATCAGCTCTCAGTTAAAAAACAACAACAACCCTGACTTTGTTTAATTTATCCTGGAGTCTGTTGTGGAGGGGCACATGACCCTGTAGTTAGACGAGCAGTCCAGTTAAATATAAAAATAATTTTAAAACCTTTTTTTTTTTTTACATTTAATACACAAAATTATCTAAAAAAAAGTCAACAGATTAATCAATAATAAACATAAGTTTTCAGCTCTGCCTGTGAAAACACAACACTTTCTTTATTTTCCGAAGTGTCCTGAACGCAACATTAGCTTCTCGCTTCTTAGCACAGCAACACTAAACCAAGCGAGGAAAACACATGAATAAATCTTATTTATGGGGCCACAGGATTCACACCAGAAGTTCAGCTCCATCACAGTCTGCTAACCGTTATTCGGGGACATTTCGGGAGCAGGAAAACATCGAACATGTGACTGATGTTGGTGTCTGTCCGCTGCAGCTCACCTGTCCCGCCTGCTCCGTGCAGGACTCGCTCGTCTTCACGATCACGTTTTCGTTTGCCTCTTCGTTTGCAGCCATGTCGATGCTTGCGACCCACTGTTAATGTCACAGGTTAGATTAGAGTTGCACTCGTCACTTACACAATTCCGAGCGTCAGTTTGGCATCGCTGCACTCACCCATCCTTTGGATTTAAAATGCTGGACACACTTTGAACCCAGAGCGCCTCTTCCGCCGTAGACGATGACCCGGTTTGCAGCCATGTTTCTGCTCGGATGGACACTTAGCTCAGAGTAGCTGAGACTGTGGCAGAGCCTCAGATAAAATACACAGGCCGCCGGAGGAGGAGGAGGAGGAAGAGGAAGAGGAGGAGGCGTTTCTCTGGTTGTGCAACAAGTGGGCTGAATGCTGCTTTCAAAGACGTTTCGGTAAAAGCAGCATTGCAACGTGAACCTTAACTTTCTCTTCTTGAGTTCAGACCTAAACATAGGTTACGGCATCATTTACCTTTAATGTGATATTTATTTTGTTGAAGCATGTAAATATAGACTATTCTGCATTGAGAGTAAATGATATGTATATATTTTATATTGCGATATTTATATTTCATCCCACATTGGCTTCCAGGTTCATCATTTCCGCAAAGGTGGTAACTAACTAACATACTGCACATAAGTACAAATTTGAGGTATCTTTATCTCACTGGAGTACTTTCATTTAATGTTACTTTCAGTTCACAACAGTTCAGCAGGCAGTATACATACATATACTTGTAACTGCACTACATTTATTTGTCAGCTTTAGTTTTTACAAATATAGAAGCCTATAATCAACTACTGAATTATGATATACAGTATTATTATGGATTAACCAACTGTCAGTAGCCTACATGAAGCAATTCACAAGTGGCTACTTGTGGTGGACTATTTTTAGGCAAGTACTTTTACTCGAATATTGAGTTTGTGTACTTCCTCTGAATTTCTGTATCCACCCCATGTCTGGCTTAGATAAAAAATGCTGTCTATTTTGCATTGTGTTGCTATTGTTTAATTTATAAAGTCGTTCTTTGTGAGATAGATTTCTATGTATTTTTTTATGTTGTTTGTCTGAAACTTTGTGTTGCTGCCTGTCTCGACACTCGTGCAAAAGAGATTCTTCCTCTCAGTGAGGTTTTCGTGCTTAAATAATGAGCCTTGTGAAGTGAATTTTGCCATGTTGATTGATATGATCAATACCTGGTGAGGTAAACAAATATTTAAATGACATATGCATTTGGATAATATTTGGAATATATGTTCTAAATATGTGTTTGAAAAAGATTTTGAAACTGTATTTTTCAGGGAGAATATATTCAAAAGCTGTAAATGTGGTTTGGAGTTTTTTATTGTCCTTCGTACAGGGAACTTCATCATGTTTTGTTTAACGATATATAGAAAATGATGATTAGGATGGACATGAATGATGCATAGGGACTAAAATGTTTGTTTGAAAAAGAGACATTTAAATTGGCATCTTGTTTAAGAAATGCTTGAGAGTTCAGAATGAAAACTTTGCTTTAGTAAGTAGTGATGATGTGAATATGATAATGGTGATGCTGATGATGATTTTGAAGAATTATTCTGTTTTATTTTGTTTTTTATTTACTTATTTATTTAGACTCCTGCCACACTCTTCCTGTGAATTTAAGCTGTCTCAGCGTCTTCTGTTTTTTCATGTAACCGCAGACTGACTTCATGATGTTGACATCAGAGCTCTGTGAGGGCCAAACCATCTGTTGCATGACTCCCTGTTCTTCCAGTCACTGAAGACATGACTCTGGATGTATGTTTGGGTTTGGTGTTTCGCTGCAGAATTAATTTGGAACTAACTGAATGCCTCTTTGGTAGCACTGCATGATGGATATTAAACACATGTTTGCACAGAACTGTATATTGTGATTTTTCCTGTCAGAGTGTTTATAGTTAAATACTCTGTAATGTTTGTTTTTTGCTAATCCAGCAAATTGAAGCTGCACAAGACTAATTGACATTTTGGCCACGTGGGAGCAGTGCAGAAAGCTATAAACGCAACATTTGCATATTACCACCTCATAAAGTTGTCACGTTGACAGACTGTGTTAGAAAACAGTTGTGTACGTACACATCCAGTGGACACAGAGCAACATTATCGTTAATGTGGACATTGTTTGAAGCCAGCTAATGGGTGCATTTCCAATATCCACTCCCCTCCTGGCTATGTTTTGGCCTTCAACAACTCCAGAGGGACAAACTGTATCAGGCTCTTTACCAGTTAAATTTTGTGCTCTATTCAGCAGCTTGTCACCAACTTTGTCTATGTGCAGTTTGACGGTGGACAGGAAGTAAATAATAGGCTTATTAAAGCCTGTTTTCTGAAACATCTGCCTCCCGCACCTGGAAACTAAGGTGATGAGAGTGGAGTTGCACATCAGACAAACACAAACAATAAGTTGACAGGCACTAAAACAGGTAGGCGAGTCAGTACAGCAGCCATGATTAATGCAGCTTCAAACTTTATGCAATATGCTCTATTACCAGAAACTATTCTGCTTATTGACCTGCAACATTGCAGACCTAACACAATAAAGGAACAACTACACAAGTATATACGGTTTTCAAAATATATCATCCATAAGAGAAATCTATGTTGACTCACAGTATAAATAATGTTACACTGCTCACTTTTATTGATCTTTTTACAAGCACATACAGCAACTTCAATTACTCTCATTCTTTGTCTGTTTTTATTTTTATGTGCATCAGTGTGGGGAAAGTATATGGAGATGGAGTTACAGGTGTAGCTGTCTGCAGTAGAGTATTTTACCACACTGAATAAAATGTGACATTTCTGTCTTAATGTTCCGACACATAACACTTTATATCTATATTTATAATAATATATTTTACAGTTATCTATAGCTCGGAACTTGGCGAACTCCAAACGTGTAATGAACTGTAACATACAGTAGAGGCTTATGGAAGGGCTCAAACTCAAGTTTCTGATGTTTTGATTTGTTCAAAAAATTCAAATAAAACTAATTCCCGAAGGGGTTGTTTTGTGGTTTTGTGATGCTGCTGTCCTGAGACTGCATACATAAATAATATATTACAAAATCAATTTGTGTGCAGCATTTGAAAAAACCTGACAATACACACGCAGGAACACGGGCCCTGCAAGGAGATTGTATCTCAGAGAGACATTAACCAATAGCCTGAACATGGTTAGAAAGTCACATTATATAATAGAGGTGTTAACATGGCAATTAAAAATGGTGAATAGAGGAGGACCACACATTATATTTTATGGTGTCACGGGTAACCACAGTTTCCACAGTTTACTACAAGTGTCAGATGTAGTCCTAATTAAATGGACATTTATCATCTGGTGGCTAACTACAATCATATCCAACATGTTAAATAGTAAATATTAATAGTGATACAGTGAAGGAAAAACATGGGGAACAAGCAACCAACTCATATAAATGTGTTGCACTACAAATGACTAACAAGTTGCTCATTATTCTGGGATTGTTGTGCTTTTCTTTGAGCTTCTTACCTCAAAACAACATTGCTCCAAAGCTTATTTCCCAGTTGTTATTCATTTCGCCTGTACTGTGCATTTGCTTAAGCACCAATAAAAAGCAGTAAGTATTTTATTATTATTTCATTCTACCTACAGTAGATACTGTAAATCGTCTCTTATCGTCTCTTATCTTATAGGTTTAGTGCAGAATTCAAGGATTAGAATCACATTACAAACTACATAGTGTTGAACAAAGACAAAAATCTTCCTTTTTTTTTACTATTGTAATAAAAAAATGTTGCTGCAAGTGAATGCATAAGAAGAGCTGGAAAACATAAGCGTGTATGTTCCTCTCCCACACATTAGGTTTTCATACACTGAGCACTAGATGCTGCTGTAAGACGGTGCAGCTGATGACACCGCAACGAGCTACAGCTTCCCATTATTTTGCTGCTGTGCTATCTCTGCTGAGCCAAAGCAGCGTGCCAACGAGACAGCCCCAGCTCTCATGAATAATACATGCAAGATGCCCTTACCTCCCCTGCCACTGTAGTGAAGCCCCCGATCTGTCACATTCACCTAGATATGACACACAGGTCTGCAACGGGGAATAAATGCTTGGTTTGTCTAGTTTGACATCCATGTACACACATTCACATCAACACACACACACTGAAAGCAGGTGTGAGAGAGACAAATACATACTTTTTCCAGTGTTGTAAACAAAAATATTATTATTATGCTTTCCCTTCCCACCTGTCTTCCCATCTTCTGCAGAAAGAGTATGAGACACACACACACACACACACACACACACACACACACACACACACACACACACACACACACATTTCCTTGTGAGTGTGTGAGATGAGCAGAAGCTGTTTGTGTGATGGGAGTCAGTGAGGCTGATCGAGGCCGCTTCTCCTCGAGAGCTGGGTGACGTACCAAGAAACACACAATAATTATGTCCCGCTGTCTGGTTCAGACCTGGAAGAACCATCCTGCAGCTTCCCGACTGTCGACAAACACAAAATCAGAAGGACACCGTAGCAATCTTTGCTAGGTGGAGTGTCTGTCAGGAGCCCGGCATTTCATGTGAAGTGGACACAATAATGACTGCGTCGGCAGAAGTGGTTGTTGTAGAAGTGTTTGGAGTAGAGAGATGTCACCTGATGACTGAAAGGTTTTGAGAAATCCAGGCGCACGGGCAACGTAAGGATAGGAAAGGATCTACTCCACATACTCATCGCTTATACTTTTTGTAGATGTTTTTTCAGAAATGATGATGGGATTCAAATGTGGCATTTTCACTGTAACAGTGTCTGAATGAGACTTGATTCAACATCATACACTTTTCAGTGATTGAGAGGAAGATAAGAGTCCAGCTATTATCAGCCATCCATATTAGTGCCCAATCAAAAAAAGGCTGCAGAGCATCAACTTCGTCAAGCATTTTTTAGATGCCTGGGTCAACATTGCTTCATCATCTTTTAAATAACTGTAACTCAACATCAAGTACATTTAAATACACTCATAGAAATGTTCAGTGACGATTATGTCCATTATTGTGTCCAGTCATCTAAAACCTTTGATTTTTCCACCAAATTTAACTCAGTTTTAACTTGATTAACTTGTCTTGATGTCTAGTCATATGATGTGCAAGTAACCAAAACCTGCAGCCATCAATTTTACAGAGAAAATGATCTGTTAAGCTTCAAAGTACATGCTAATAACACTACATGCAAATTACTTCTTTAAAGGTGAAGTCCTTGGTCATATTTGTTCTTCACATTCGTCTTGTTGTGAATCCAATGTATTAGCTCAAAAATGTTAGGTGTTCGTATACAGGTCTGTCTCTGCAAATGGGGAACAAACAATGAGGCTCATGCTGGGTAATTGCAGTGAGTCTGCACAAGCAGAGCTCTAGTTTGTGCACAGCAGAGGGGGAGAGGGGGGAGTGAAAGGGACGGCACAGCCTTTCTGGCAGCACTGTCTGCATGCTAGAATATTACTGCTCAGCCAAAATGAAAAGATGGCAGAGAAATTCCACTGCTTCCAACAACAGCCTACAAAGATTGAGAAAGAAGTCGAAAGCCACAATGACAGGCGCGTCTAAAGTAGAGGAGTCTGGAGTTGATGTGCCTGTGCACTTTACTGTTACCGTTAGCTGTGTAGCTGCAGCGATAGATAGATAGATAGATAGATAGATAGATAGATAGATAGATAGATAGATAGATAGATAGATAGATAGATAG
>JAUMHL010000002.1:20176972-20236909 GCA_032362345.1 Sandelia bainsii | reverse complement strand
AGTGTGAACTTTTTACGTTTTCCATAAATTTCACCCGAAAGCCAAATATCCCTAACTTTTTGTGAGTAGTGTATATTATATATATAACAATAAGCAGTCATATAATTATTTTCTGATCACAACAAGACACCAGTTTAAAAGCCACTGAAACTGGACTCAAGAGCTTGACTGTTGCCAGTCATCCTGCGTGATATTAGTGGGGACTGTTGTAAGAAATCAGGCTGCATTTTGCTATTTGAGTTCTACAGACAATTTTGGCCACAAAGAAATGGCTGAATATAAAGCATCAGCACAGAATAAAACTTGCCTTTAGCTCATTTGGTGCTTTTTAAGCATGAGTACTGTAAGCAATCAGATTTGACTCAGTTGCTTGAACAGTCATCTAAAAACCCCCGGGTTAGTGGTTCAGATACCTGTTCCTCCTAGCTACGTATTAAGTTGTCCTTGGACAAGACACCAAAACCCAGTAGTAGCACCGACATTTAGTCTGGCAGCTGTATGTCATTATTATCATTAGTATATATATGGACCTTTGTTGTTTTGTTTTTTATTGCTGCTTTGGAACTGTTCAATTTTAGGTGTCGGTCGTCTGGCCGAGCATGGTAAAATAAAATCCTCAGATATAAAACTGTACCTAACACGAATGCCATCTAGATTTGGCCTCCATTTATATCTCTGACCCTTCTTAGTAATTCATGGCCAACCTGAAATCCCACATCAGTATCCTTTCAATGGGTAAATGCAACAAAACCTTCACATAAGGCTAAGGGGGATCAAATGCCCACGTTTGCTTTCAGGAACTGCTGCCAAAGAAGCTCAGGCTTTTAAACCATTTTTAAAGGCTTGTTTTACATATTTACTTTGACAAAGTTATTTCTTTTTCATTTTGCAGTTTTATTCCACTCTGCTGCTTTGTTTTAACCTTTCTCCCCTCGCACATAACCACAATGAGTGTTCTTTTACCCTAACACTTTTAAAAGTCTGTGTCATTACTGTGCTGTCCTTTTCTGTTTGTGAGTAATGATTATGTGCATTTATCTTTGTTGTTTAGCACTTTGCGGAATTTGCTTTCGAAATGACCCATGAAAATACATAATCACTGTTCTATTTGCAAGTGGCTCAGAACCGTAACATTTTATAAAGGTGTTCTCTGCATGTTTGAGCACACCGCTGCCCTCAGAGGCAATTCTCACTGTATATAAATTCTGTGGCTATGCATAAAGCCATTACTCATACATTTTAATGCATACATTACGTGCTGAACTGTGGTTACACTCGGACTCCATCCACTACAAGCACTGCAGTGTTTCTAAAAATCTGATTTTCTTCTTTCTTCCTGCATGAAAAAGCTCAACAAAAAGGTCAGAAATTGTTTTGTGATTTGAGTGACGCCACTGTTTGTAAAGAAATTTAGCTGCTCAAAATATATTGTATATTGTATATATTGTAGGGAAGGTATTTGTATGTTACTTGTCTGATGAATTACAAAGAAATGCAGCTGATGCAGTAGAAACTCATGTGAGTTCTCTACTGCTGAGCATGTGAGCAGACGACCTGCTGCTCACATGGTTTGAGAAGTTTCAATGCCAAAGTAAACAGCTGTGGAATAGTGCAGACATTAGCTAGAGGTTCTCAAATCTTCATTCCAAAATGTGATTTAAATACACAAAAGACAAGTCCGCACGCTCAAAATCATCCAGGATGCTGTTTTAACTTGGAAATGTATCTAAATTTATCAGTTTCTATTGTATGTTCAGCATACTTCGGGATGTAGGCCTTTTTTCACAGAAAGATATTTTGACATGTCAGAGTAGGAAAAGCAAGTTTGAATAATACAATTAAAGATCTAATTCTGTTTGTGGTGTCAGCTTCAGGGCCCTGGTGCTGTGCATGCTGGCTTACTGTGACAACTGGATACAATACAGCCATGTTTAATGTTATTAGTAACACTTTTGCTTTCCTGCTATGACAAATCAAAATGTCTGCTGTGAAAAGGCCAATTAATCCAACAACGAGTGTCAGTTAGTTTATAACTAACAGGTGGACCAGTGTGCAATTAGCACTGAACTCATCTGACGTGATTGTCCAGCATTAAAAAAAAGTAAACCAAGCTTTTTATTTTACATAAAACAGTCTGTATTTTTTAGTTTGCTTGAATCAGCTCCAGCCAACCCCATGACCCAGCACAGGATATTTGTGCACAGCTAATAGATGGCTGGATGGAACAATAAACTGTCAGGTGTAACACGCTACTGTAGAGATAACACAGTTCTCATGATGGTGGAGAATCAGTGTCTAACAGTTCACTCTAAAATTTGCTATAGGTGGTCATTTGAGTTGAGATCAGGTGACCGTGAAAGCTTTTGCACATGATTTACATCATGTGAACCACATGGGGTCTCACACGGACAAAACATTTGAATATTTGTATGTCACTTTCTGCTGTATTAGCAAATGGCGATTTGTTCACAATATTATTCCAATTATTCTTCCAGCATAGTTAAAAACACACTTCATAAAGAGATCTATTTGGCTCAGGACATGGAGCGGTTATCTACCAATCCTTGGATGGGTGGTTTGATTTACTGCTCCTCCTGTCACATATTGAAATATATTTGGGCAAGACACTGAACCCCAAGTTGCTCCCAGTGTGTCAGGTCAGCTCTGCCATTGGTGTGTGAGTGTGTGTGCAAATGGGTGAATGAGAAACTGTGTAAAAGTCCTTTGAGCACCAATGAGGTAGAAAAGCACTGTGTAAGTGCAGAAAATTTACCATTTACCATTCGCCTCCTTGAACTGACAAGTCGTTGCTCATTCGTTGCATTGAGAAGAAATCGATCTCCCTCATCTCTGAAATAATTTCCCAAGATGAAAACACTATTTCCTGTAGCTGACAGTAGCAGATCCAAGGTGATGTGCAATTTGTTGCATTTGCTTCCTTACATTTCCCTTATACCTTGTAAAATCATTTAGCTGCAGTCCCCCTTTTTACCACTAACAAATGTTGCTGGTTGTTTTGAGCCACTTTCTTTCTTGACAAATTGTTTGGACTGATTCCCTCGTTCTTGACAGAGGACACTAGTGCATCCTCTCTTCAGGGCATCTCTCTCATGCACTTTGATGCTTTTGGGTCATAAGTCCTCGACAGCTTTTCCATTCATCCCCGAGCTGTGTCAAGCACTTTGAATTCTCTGCTTCATTGTGGCAATTTCCAAATGGTCAACTGGAGAGTTTTGGCCTGGTGCAAGTTTGTTGATTGCAGTGCTTTATGACTTGTAAATGTGTTGCAAAGCTGAGCTACTTGGAGTGGTTTCTTAATGGGAGCTAATCAAAGCAAGAGCAGCAGAGAGCTGCAGGGAAGGAAATAAGACACATAACAGGAGCTTTGTGCTTGAGACGCGTCTGCGCAGGAGGAAGGGTCCCTTTAAAGGCAAAAATAATCATAAAGAGATGTTAAATGACCACAAAATGACAAAAAAACACCACAGTGAGTAACAAACTGACTACTGAGATGCAGAAAACATCAACATCATTGACCAAATAGCCACTCAAAATCACTAGAGAGACTCACAAAAGGATGCAAATAGATTACAGAGAGACAAATTGATCACAAACACACAAAACTGACTACAAAAAGAGGCAAATCAACTGAAGAGAGATGCAAAATGACAGAGAGACAGTAAAAATACAAAGATATACATAATAGTACTAAAACTAAGCAAAACAACAAAATAATAGTTCTCCATGTCAAGCAAGGTATGATAAACTAGTTTTGAGTTTAAACTACTTTAGACTTTAGAAATTCAATGACATTGTCAAAAGGCATTTAATTAAAGTTCCAACCTCAGTACTCTTAATTTGAAGCATCATTTTAACCACAGTTTGGCACAAATCCTAATTTAAAGAATAAAACTGACTAATCTTCCACCATTGACATCTTCAACCTTGGTATTTTTACAGATTGTGGTATTATACTACATCTGTGCACATTTTTACTTTTAGACTTATTAAACATACAGACTTGAAACTTTCCTCTTTAACTTGCCAAAACATTGGCACCCCGTTTCTTTTGGATGAGGATTTTTGTGATTTGAAAGGAAAAGACCTGATCTCTTCAAGCCGGGAGAATAATACTAAAAAAAAATAAAACATTTTATTTCCTCAGTCAACACTAGATGTCCCCATGAGCTTTTGATAAAAATAAAACTTAGTCCACACTCTTGGCATTTCACTCAGTCTGTGCAAAAGCACTGTTTAGATGTTCATGACTTGATAATCTTTTTTTCCTTTCAAGAGAAAATAATGTAAATGCAAATGAAAAGATTATGCAGAGATTATGCAAAGAAGCAACTATGTGCAGACATGCTAATGGGAGGTAAAATACTAAACACCCTGGTTAAATGCAGCCCTGTAGCTTCACAATGTGATCATACATCCCAGTGGCCTGTAGACAAAGTATGAGCTCTGAAAACAAAGCCCTGTGCATTGTGGGCCAGGTGATCTAAACAGAGAGAATTAGATAGTGAAGCTTGAGGCGTGTAATGTCTCAGATCTCGCAGCAGCTCATCCTAAAGTGGATTATGAAACAGATATTGGTGTCAGAAGTTTACTGGCGGGCAAGAGACAGGAGGAAAAGAGGAGCTGGAGTAATCTGTTGGTAGACAGAGGAAGAGATGTCGGCAGCTGATGTAGGATAAAAGTGTAGCTTGCCTCCAGTAAGACTTAAGATCAGCGTGAAGAAGCAATAAAGTGATAGTGTGATACTGTAGCTGGTTGGTGGGAGGGAGAGCTGGGAGAGAGGTTTCACAGGAGGGTGAAGCTGTGATTAGAACGAGATTGGAGGTAAAATCCCAGGGAATCACCGGCGTCTGTGCAGGTACTTATTGAAGTCTTACTTTCATGGGTGTGAGGAAACAATCAAATTGGGGTTGGGGAGGAATCAAGAATGGAATTGATACATCTGTGCCAGGGACTTTGGGCTTAAAGATGGAAAAGACCTGGGAAGTAGAGTGTACTGTAGAAGTGGCGGCAGCTGTTCTCTCTTGTCTACACTGTAGTTATGATTAATTAAGTCAAAAAAAAAAACCCATCAATGTCTATTATTCTGCTCACCTGAATCTCCTGATTAACTTTTTTTTTAAACCACATCACATCACAACATTTCAAGCTTTGTAAGAACAAAACTGCTTTTATCTGCATATTCTTCTCATCTGTTTTTTTTTTTTTTCCTCCATTTACAACACTGTACCTCGGTTGATGAGGCTCATTTAATTTGTAATGATTTGGCAATAAAAAAAGCTTGCTTTCATTAAAGTTTGTTCATGGATAAATGTCCCTAAATGTGTTAGTGGAGTGATTTTACACGTCAGTGGCAAAAGGGGCGCTGAGATGTTAAAAAACTGAAAATGCATATATGTGCTTAGTGGAGATATAACTAGAAATATGATGATAAAAGCAAAGTTTTCTGAAGCATACTTTGGTCAAAGAGGCCCAGATATATTGTAAAGCATTCAAAGAAAGAACTATCAATATATTTCTATTTTTCCTGCTGTACATCTATACATCTTAAAATCAATTTGGAAAGCAAAAGTTTAACATTTTGGTCAGTCAGCTCACGTGGAAAAGTTTATTTACATGCAAATACAGCACAGAAATTGAAGTGTCTGGCGTCCAGGCTCCGACCTCATCACTCCCTGCAGAATACACAGCGAGACTAGGGAGTGATAAGTGGATATCTTCCCTGCTTTTAAATCAGAGCCTGCAGGTGGATGCTGGCGTGGTGGTGGAGATGAATAAAACGACCCTAAATACTGTGGTGCAGTAGGCAGTGGTCGTAGGCAGGGCAGAGGGAGGGATGGGAATTTCTTGCAACTTAAACAGGCCGCCAAATTGGGAGGATATGTTTGTCAAATGCAGCAGGGTCAAGCATGTCACGTGTGAATAGCGGTGCAGCGTGATTTGACGGCTTCAGCTGGCTCACAGATATTGCTCTATTTCTGCATGGAAAAAAAAGGACACAAATAAAAACCTTGCCTGTTTTGAACAATGGCGTGAAGGCCAGAAATTGCAAGAAGAAAATAAACAGTGATAAGAATTTTACCAAGCAAAAGATAAAAAGGGAACTTATCTTGCAGGTTTTCTGGCTGATAAAACATGATTATATATTTACTTTTGATGTTCTCTTCAGAGTCCGAAACAGTAAAAAGATAACTCCCTGTATTCTGACTGAGGTTTGACATTTACTGCGAAATACCACCAGAAATCAGCTTTGTTAATCCAGGTGTGTCACATATAGACTTCTTCTTAAGATGAGGGAAACTTTGAGATGCTGAATTTAGTGACAGTAAATACTGTACATAGTTCAATACAGAACAAGTTGAGCATCTAACACGAGCTTCACATAAAAACAAAACAAATCCGTTGTCTGTCCACACCTTTAGAACAACACACAGAAGCATTTTCTGATCTGATGCTCTTACAGTATGGACAACATCATTTGTCTGCGGTTTCCAAAATGATTAGATGATGTGACAAACTATGGTTAATGTTTAGTTTTAGTAGGTTTAGGTGCAAAAAATACTTGACCTCAACCTACTCTGTTCACAGACTTTGATGCTCTTTATTAATGTCACCTTTCTCCTTTGTTCCCATTATAATCACTATCAACTACATTAACATTACAGATTTACAATCATTGTGATGGTACATGGTAAGGCGAATGGTGTCAGTACAACAAAGTTATGTATTGAAGTAAATATGCATCCTCAGACAATTTTTCTGCCTCTGCAACAGTCAGAGTTTGCACAATTATTTCATAGCAACATGCTAAGCTAATGAAATAAGTCAGCCAACTAATATATCCTTACAGAACTCACAAAGGGAAACTTCGGTAGCAAACTAATCAATATAGTTATGCAGCTGGTGGGGGTTCTGGCATCAGCCAACATGGCTTATTTTGTTGGTTTGTGCATTGACACCGTGCTTGAAATGAGTTATTGCTGCACTAATAACTTCAGTATGGACATATTCTATCCATCCATCCATCTTCATCCGCTTATCCTGCTGCCCCATGGCAATGTATTATTTCATGGGACTGTAAATTTCAACTTATTTCTATATAATCTAAGACATTTCCTTGGAACAACAATATAATGCTCTTAAGTACAGGAAAAACAGAATATTCAGTTGGTACCATTCCAGTTGTTACTAAATGTTAAGCCAGCACAACCTTACTGGGCTTTTATTCTGAGAATAGCAGGTGAGCTGCACATAAAAATCTGCCTGCAAATAAAAGAGTAATAAACATCGACTCTGGTTTAAATGAAGCATTTTCTTTTATTGAAATTGATCTGGAAGTCAATAATTAACTCTACTCGCAACTAATAAAACTAACTAAAATAACAGTCACAGAACTTTGTCTCTAATTTGTGTATGCACTCACACAGATATGTCTGACTCTACACAACAGCGCCAGTGGAGCAGTTTGTTCGTGGGCTGCTATGGCAGAAGGGCCACAAAGGTCTAAAAAAAAGGTGATCAGTGTTATTTGTTACTATGAAAGCAGCACGATGATGGCTGTCGTTTATGTCTGAAATAGGCTTAAGATGTCAACTGACAGGCGACCTAACAACCACCAAAATTCCTGACCTCCAGTGGTTGAACTTCACACCTTGCTGCAGTGGTGTACTCCAGGGTGTGTCAGTACACTGTGACATCACTGCACACTGGGTCTTAAAATATCACTTGCTGGCCTTAGTGTCACTTCTGTTGCTTCTGTTGAGATGAAACCCCTATGCAGTAAAAAGCAAAACTGAATCCAGTCTGCAGAGAAAGGGCTTCTATGTTCGCTTGCTTTGCATAATGGGATCTGATCACAATGTGGATGGGATGGAGACATGCATATAAATCGAGGAAGTGTGGGAGCGTGAGGGGATTGTTCAATAGCCACTCGTTACATCCAGTAGTAGTGAAATAAGGATCATTTGATGTCAATATACCCACATTAATTAGAGAAACCAATTTTTAAAAATAAATATAAGTGCAGTAGATTTATTTATGTAAAATATAAAAATGTTACAGCTAATCTGGTTCTGATCTGACCCTGCTGAAAAACTCAAATTTCTCTTTGAATGTACTGTACAAAAGAAAGTATTTAAACAGGCCTCATACTTATTATATGTGTAGGTCATTTTTGCAACCCAGCTTTACCAAGAGATTTATATTGCTTATGTAGTCTGCTGCTATGTGTGTTACTCAATACAGAATGATTAAGTTAACTTGTGTAGTGGGAGTATAAATCCTGTTGCAATTTAACATCAGTACAATTATAAAAGCATTTTAATCAAAGTATTTTTACAGCCACATTATCAGGTCTGTCCACATGTGGGATTTCTGTCCATCCTGCTGGTTTCTTCTTTTGTGCAGTGTCTTCACTATGTGGCCAGGAACAACCTCACTTGTCTTGCTCAGAGAAGATGTTTCATCCCTTTCCCTTCCTGCCAGAGCTTGGTACTGATCCAAAACTGCTTCTGCACTTCCCCGAACCTCCATTTACCTCCTCCTCACATTCTGTATCTGGATCACTTTTTGACACTGATGGAAAGTAACTCAGAGGTACCACTAAAGTAAAATTTTGAGGTATTTATACTTATTTCTATTCAATATTCAACTACATTTGTATGATACTTTTCAGACTTTTCAGATTTCCAATTAAGAAAAACATTGAATGTTTAGAAAAACAAACAAAAAATAGGTTTTCTACTGTTTGGCTTTTGACTGCTTACAAAAAGACAGTCTGCTTAGGGCTGCTTGTCACATTTCTGATAACTGGCTCAGTCTTTCTTTGCAGCTTCCACAAATAAAGGTGAACTGTTGAACTTTTACTGTGTCCCTGTCGTCCTGCATCTGAGTCTCAGTTTTTTCACTTGAGCCTTGACGTGTGTACAAATTTGTGTCTCAGATTTTTTTTTAATGTTCTCTCTTCAGCCATTAATCATCTCACAATCCCTCAGATTTTTCCTTGTGGATTTTTGAAGTGGGTTTGACCCTACGTTGAAACCACTGGACAAATCTATTGAACTATATATAAAGCAGTTAAAAATAGCTTCATCTCAACCTGCTATAACAGTAAAATTATGCTTATACACACACACTCTCTAATAGTCACATATATAATAACACATCAGTCCCAGACGACATTCTCATGCAGGGCGGGCAGGCTGCTTAATATTAGTATTGTTAGATTGTTTTGTTGGTGCTTTTAGTTAAGTAATCAGGATCAGTTCAGTGTGATTTAATGTTTGCCTTGTTAAATGTAACAGCTTCGGTTATTTCACCATCCTCAATCATCCTGACAGATTACTTTCAATAAGCACTGTATGCAACAATCCAGGCAGCTTGTCACCTGTTTGTTTTGCATCAAGTTTTATGATCACATTTTCTACTACTTACAATATGTTTACTTTAGAGACTTTACACACTGTTAATGTGCTATAATAAAATAATAATGTGCTTAAGGCTATAATAATATATTTTGAACCCTCCCTGAGGTTGCTTGGATTGAGTCCTGGGTGAATTTATCTCAGGATTTTATGGACTTTGTATGCAATCTATCCTGTAGACAAACATAATACACTCACCAAGGGCATCTAAATGTTAGCGGGGTCTATGATATTGCATTTATGTTTATCCACTTGTTTCTCCTGTGGTTGTTTACATATATTTAAATGTACTACCTCCATTCAGACACTTCTAGAAATGATTTGTTTGAAAATTAAACAAAATCATGTTGCTAGAAGATAAAACTGTGTTTAAATATTTGAATTAAAGTTTGTCGAACTTTCTTCCTGCCAATTAGTTCATCCATAGACCTGCATTAAATCTGGACTGTGCCTCTTCATGTCAAAGAAGTGTTTCATGTTTTCCTCCCTGCTGAGTCAAATTTCATTTCACATCCTTTGGGAAACAATGCTTTGCTAAGAAACACTTCAAAAGGCTACAACACTTGGTTGTAGTATCTACGAAAGTTTTTAATCAGTGGTGATCCACTTTTTGGTCTGCATCCTCCAGGAAAAATGTTTGGCTGCAGTAGTAAGTGCTGAGATGTTGAGGAATCACTTTTATGTTCTGCAATGTTTCTCCAATTATGAGGATGTCCAAAGTCATAAAATATGCAAACAAAATCATCTTAATTACTAAGCAATGTACAAACTGCCTGCTTCTTTTCGTTTCTAGTACTGTCATTCTAATTTGAATAAATATTTAATCTGTTGAGCACAGATTCATTTTTCCATTAATTCTGGACTGGTGCCTTTGGCAGGATGCAGTAATGTGAGTGTAGCAAAGACTAGCCACAAAGAAAAGTTGATATAGCCTGGAAGCAGTGTGGTGGCATGTCCTACATGGAGAGCTGTTTAGGTTTTTTAGTCTCTGATATCAGAGCGATGTTGACCTCCAGCCATAGACAAAAGCTTTCACTCAAAGTGCCACAACTGCTGCATTATGAATGTACCAGCAGAGTATTCCATTAGGAATGACTCAGCAAAGACTTCGACTCATTTTCAAAGTATCACTCTATGCATAAATGTCTAGAGCAAAACACGTATGAGAGGGGCCTGCTGAAAGCATTCAGGGACACTGAAACACATCAGCTGAGAGATCCACAAGACAGAAAGCTGAATGTATATTTAGAAAACCATCTGAGCACTCTTTAGACTGCCAGCTTCCACGTTTTTTTTTATATATCCTGAATAAAACTATCAATAAGACACCTTCCTCTACATTTGTATTAAGCTGATACACTATGGATGGTACATTCAGACATAAATTCCTGACAGCACATTATTAAAAAATATACAAACAATGAAGGTCCCGATTAAAAAGACTTTTAAGTAAACTCGTTAATTAGACAAAAAATGTACCTTCATTAAGAAACACAAAGGGACCATGATAACAGTAACGATAAGTTCTCCTTAATAGCAACCTTCAATTTGCAGGTGTACAAGGGTTGTTCTTGGCGAGTGAAACAAGGTGAGTAGAAAGACTAATGTCAGTGAGGTTTTTAAGTCTAAAATACCACAATACAGAAAGAGGTGACATGCAAATAGGTTCAGTCACAGAAAATGATTAGAACCTCTTGGAAGAACTACTACTACTACTACTACTAATACTAGTTGTACTACTAATACTGCTACAACTGCTACTTGCTACTGGTTGGCAACCAGTTTATAGGTACATTACTGCCACCTTCTGGATTGGAGTGTGGATCAGAATGGTTATTTATTTATATGATAAACAGTTTCAGTAGTACTAAATAATTTTATAAAGCCCAAGATTTTCTAAAAATCTATATATATATTTTTTTATCGCTTTCTCATTTCTGGGATAACTGGGAAGAGAACCACGAACATTGGGGTTCATAGACAACTGCCCTACCCACTGCGCCACAGTCGCACTGTAAGATGGAGACTAAGAGGTACTATCCGGGATGAGCAGGTGCCGAGCAGGTGTGTAGGCGGAATGAGGTGGAGTCAGGTAGAAATGGAGGGAAAAGAGAACAAAGAACCTGGGAGGGGCTGGGTGAGTGAGTGACAGTGAGGGGAGAGGAGAGTGGAGACATACGTGTGTGTGTATGTGTGTGAGGCAAGAGAAGCGGGCAAACATAGGGCTGGGCTGTGACAGGGAAGGAGAGAAAGCAGAGGGAACAAATAAGCAAGAGGCAGGACTGTGACAAAGGGCTTTGTTATGATCATGTTGCAAGTATCAGTAAAAAAGATCTAATACGATGATGATAAATTTACTCTGAATAATTACACTGACGAGTGTTACGACCATGATCATCGTATTGGTGGACTGTTGGTTCTCTTCTTTCGTCTGTGTGGGATGTGTCAGGTGTGAGTTTGTGTGTATGCAAACAGGCGTGTGCAGTTGTGCGCAGGTAACTGGCGCAGCATTTTCCAGGTCAGCAGCGATTGGCTCCTCTTTAGGTGACAGCACTGGACATAAAGAACCAAGATGGTGTTGCACAGTGCAGGAGGCAGAGCTCACTTTCCTTTTGTCCCAATCAGCCAGTTTTGTTAAGCTTGTAGTCAGGTGTTGCTGTGCTGATGATATTGTATTACACCTTTGGAGTAGTATAAAGCCAGCTGCCATTCTTTTACATACTGTGTTTTCTCTTGTTTGCATTAGTTAGGAAGGTAAGTGACTGTGGTTTGGTTTCCTCAGTTTTGGATAGGTTATGTTTTATGACTCCCTAGGTAGGTAAGATATTGTTTGTTTTGGCCTTGCTAGATCTGAAGCTACGACTAGCTCCATGTTTCCATTTAGATAAACACAGTGCAACTAAATATCTGACTCTATGGTTGTTTGAAAATTGAGGAAATTGAGTATTTTATTACATCCTCCACTTTTATTCCACTTAAAGTGTTCCAGGAGCATGTACTTGCATGTTTTCTATTGACAGCAATTGTTTTTTTTTCATAAACTTGAGCCAGGCTTGTTGCTAGAGCCTTCTGCTGTGTATCGGAAGCCCCACTGTGGAAATGCAGTACCCTTGCAATGAACGAGAACAACACATTTATTTGATGAAGTGCTAATATCAGTTTGAACATGGTTTTAGAAATGTGTGATAAAATGAAAAATACCTATAACAATTTCCCTGAGCAAAAGGTGGCACCTTTAAATAGCTTGTTTTGTCCGAGAAACACTGTAGGTAAACATTAGTGTTGACGAGAAAACTAAGAAAAGCAACAAATTATCATATTTTAGAAGCTGAAACCAGCAAATTATTGAAAAACTAACAACCAATTATGATAATTGGTGTTGATTAGTTTTCTGTCTGTGAACCACTCTGTTAATTGATTTATCATTTCAGCACTAATTAAATTTGCATTTTCTTTAACATTTTTTAATCTGTATTCCCATCTCCCTTTCCTACTATTTTGTAAATCACTGACTTAAGAAATCCACTCTCCATTACTTGTTCTAATTAGTTTGTAACAATAGCAGCGTTTTTTTAACGTCTCAATTTAAAAACCAAGCTCTTCTCTTCTTGTGGTGTTTTTTTGTTTAGCTTTTTCTCAGTGCATACAAGGATTGACTCTTCGGCACAACTGCAGCATTAATTCACAGAGGTCAAATGGAAAGCCCCTGCTCAAGACACTGGATCCAAACTAATGTCACAAAGTGTGAGCAGAGACCCAGAGAGTGGAGAGTGGGAGCCATACGCTGCAGTCCCAGTGAATGTGCACTGAGTTGACATCACAATCTGGAGCCGTTCACGACACTGTGCAGTTTAATGGATAATGGGATACAAAACTGGACTGTGCGAGTGCGCGCCTGCTGACGCTCACCATACAACGTGCCACAATCTATTACAGTCTCCATCACACACAAACACACACACACACACACACGCGCACACAGATTCTCCTCACTGCCATTCTTTTGTGTAAATCCACAAACACACAAAAGGCCAGCCCACACACACACAAACACACACACACAGATACATGCAAATAGCTGAATTCACACATGCATGTTGGTCTTTTTATAACTGTGACACTGTTGTAATGCATTTCTTTGCCCCTTAGCTTAACCTTAACCATCACAATTAATAGCCTAACCCCAACCTTAGCCCATGTAGTGTTAAAATGTCCCCAGATGATGGTTTTAAACTAAAATTTGACCACACAGCCACAGAGAGTACACACACACAGAAACAAAAGTGTATTGAATACCACTCTGCTGTGTGCACACATAGTCCTTCAAACTCTGGGACACACACCACACACCCACAAAGTACTGTACTCTCCAGCAGCCTCTACACACACATGTACAGTATCACACAGAAACTCACACAGAATGAAATCCCAGTGTGAGTAACAAAATACTGCAATGTGCTATATTTCAGCGATGGAGACCATTCCTTCGCCCTCCTCCCAATTTAACATGCAGGGAATTAATTGTCTTCTCAATGAATTACGGCCATCTCAGCAGCACCCGTGTGACATATACACACGGGTTGTTTATATGCACAGATGTGGCAACATAATCACTGGATTCTCAGGGAGAATGTCAAGGGAAAGCTCACTCTTATTTGCCGTAATGAATCATGCTATAACTTCATTTTGCAGGAGCAACGGCACATTAGGCATATGTGCAGAATGAGTGTCAGCACATACAGCTTGTTTGATTATGTTAATATAACTCCAGCCGTATTTACACATGTAGCATGAAGCTCATGACTTGTTTGCAGGACTTATTTCTAATTATGTTTGATATTTATGTAAGTAGCAATCTTCAGTGCTGCTGTTTTCATTTAAACTTGGCAAAATCGGAATTATCATCGTGACTCTATGGTATGTGTTGTATATTACTTGTCAGTCAAACCATGTTCGTGGAAGCAATGAATGTGTCATGTTTGTAAATGGCGGACCCAGGAATCACTCACACAGACTCAGGTTAAGAAGGGGGTTTAATAGAAAACTGAAAACACGGAACAAAACTAAACGAATGACACAACAGAAAATCACTCCACCAGGAGAACAAAATTACAGGGAGCCAATCCTAAACAAGATAACAGAAACCAAATCAAGGACTCCAGGAATCACAGACGAGCTACCAGAAGCAAGGATACAGGGGCTAAAGTGGCGAGAGATAACTGAGGAGGAGAAAGGAAACAAGAGGAGTCAGAACCGAAAATAAGGGAGAACCGGGGTTACAGTGAAATGCGGGGAAGACAGAATGCGCGCGGGAGAGCAGAGGGAGAAAACGACAGAAACATACAAGGACACGGAGCTCCTCACACGGAGCTGGAGCAGAAAACACGCGGAGAGGGGAATCGAGGCTGGGAAGGAGGTGAGCCGGACAGAGGGCATAACCAGGTGAGTGAGAACAGCGGGATCTCGGCAGGAGAGCGTGGCGAGACAGCGGGGCGGTCGGAGTGAACCATGGAGATATGGGAAAGCACAACAGGTGAAGAGACGCTGGACTGGAGTACGAGGGAACAGAGAGACACGACAACCAGCGGTGCAAACAGGTGGTAACTACAGGTGGTAACTACAGGTGGTGAGACAGACAGGAAGCAACAACAGGATCAGAGAACGCGTGAACGAGACGACCGATTCAGATAGTGACAACAAATAATGCGGCAGAGAACGTGAAACAGAGGAGACAAAGAAAACAAGGGCAGACCAGCACAAGGGAAGGAGAGTCCAGGAGCAGGAGGGACCACAGGGACGGAGCTGGGCGGGCGGAGGGGGTCTGGAAGGAGGGCACGAAAAGAAAAGACCAAACAAACAAGAACAAAAGTCCAAAAACGAGAGTCCAAAACCCAGTCAATACTGCCCGAACAATCGGGCACAAAAGGCAGTCCCAGGAAACCGGTGGGGCGTCAGGAGAACCCCAAACAGGCTTAACAGAGGCAGCAGATGAAGTGACAGGAGAGCCTCGGGTGGGCAACCCAGAGGCGACAGACGAGGGAACTGGGGAGCCCAGGGCGGGTAGCCAAGAGGCAACAGATGGGGGACCAGCAGAGCCTCAGGTGAACAGCCCAGAGGTGGCAGACGAGGGAACTGGAGAGTCCTGGAGGTCAGCAAAGGTGGAGGACTCACTCCGGAGGCCAAGCAGGAGACCAGCAAAGAAGGGCGAGCCCCAGTGGGGTTCGGGCAGGAGGGTGGCGAGGAAGGCTGGGCCTCATCGGAAGCTCGGGCCGGAGGCTGGCAGCAAGGGGCGGAGCCTCCAGGGTGCCTCAGGCCGGAAGCCGAAACAGGAACAGAAGAGGCAGCGGAGGAGACGTCCTCAACACTGCCAGGTCGGAACACCGGAGCAGGAAGGATGGGGGCGACGTCCACCTTGACGTCAACTGGTCTGGGAACAGGAACCGGTGGAGCGGTGGCAGTGGAGGAGGCGCCCTCGACACCGCCCCGGCAGAAGTCAGGAACAGGAACCAGAGGGGCGGCGACAGCGGAGGAGACATCCTCCATGCTTGTCTGCCTGGGAACAGGAGAAGGAACAGGAACCAGGGAGAATCAGGTGCAGGAGAGGTGGCGGCGTCGACGCGCCCAGGAACAGGAGCAGCCTGGGTGGGAGCGGGGGTGTGGCAGGGAAGTAAACAGAACTGAAAACATGAATGAACGAAGGCGTGACTAGGTGTAAGTGTGAAACAGAGGAAACACAAGGCAAGAGAAAACCCAAATAATAATAAAACGCCAGGAAACCAAACTAAACAGGGCAGAACCATGACAGAATGTAGAAAAAGGTCATTGAGTGTGGCTGGTATGGAACAGATGAATAAAAGGCCAGGAGGATGGAGACTCAGCGTATAAAAAACGTCCAAGGCCCTGTGTCACCCAATGAGACCATACTCACTTTTGGTGATGCTTCACCAAAAGCATCAGTTGTTCGTTAACAAAATGACCTATGTTTACATTTTCCTGACAAGT
This sequence comes from Sandelia bainsii, assembly GCA_032362345.1. Taxonomy (NCBI): domain Eukaryota; kingdom Metazoa; phylum Chordata; class Actinopteri; order Anabantiformes; family Anabantidae; genus Sandelia; species Sandelia bainsii. Next base: position 20,220,467 of record JAUMHL010000002.1, on the reverse strand, counting down.
GACCTCTCGTGGCAAAGAGTGACTGTCCTCTCTGACTACCAAGCAAGGAAAGACTGTGATGTTGTGACAGCCCTGCTAAAAATCTTACCGGGTACTGGGCATACAAAGTGGCTGACTTTGACACTGGAAGCTGTGATTCACATCCTGTCGCCAACCAACAGTCAATCAATGCATTGACATGTAGTTATTTAAGCAGGAAAAATCATTTCTTCCTGTTGCCTTGATTTCTATAACACAATGTAAACATTAACAATTTGAGAAACCTGATTTCCTTCGCTAGATTTCTCGTGCTTTGGTCAGGTGGTCCTCTCATCTCCTTTCTTTGTGTACACATGTGTAGGGCAAAGGCCGCAAATATGGAAAAAACTACGATGGTGGGATGAAAAGTTATTGTATTTAAAATAATTCTACCAAAAATGGAAAAGTTTCCTCTAAAGTCAAGCAGTGTCTTTTAACACCAATATTGTTAAAATAAAAAAGTAATGTTAGTGTCTAATGTTAAACTCCATCCAGTCCGTACGGGAGGCCTGGATGCTCCTATGGCGGGACCTTCCCCGGCATGCGATTCTCAGGGCAATGCATTTACCAGTTGTACAGGATCCTAAAGGGGGCTCAGCAATTGCACCCTCCATATTCAACATCACCACCAGGTGGGGAGAGATGGAAGTGGTATAAACAGGATCAAAGTCAAATCAACTGTACTTAAATCACCTTGTAACTGTTATGCATTCTTCTTACTGAAACATGTCCATTGTACCAACCCCACGGTCAACCTGACAGTGCGACTGCGTAACCCTGTATCCAATATCACAGCTTACCATTAGTGGGGGATATGGGATGGGACACGAAGTGAGATGGTGAAAAAGGTGGCACCATCAAAGCAAAAATGCCTGCAGAGCTCATGTTTTATTAGAACAGTAGTAAAATATTCATATTTTATTAGAATTTATTAGTAAAACATTCATATTTTATTTGCTTTACAGACTTCTTTGCTTTAATGGTGTGCCACCTTTTTTTGACTTTTCCCAGTTTTGAATTTTGGGGTTGAGTATTTATTGGAACTTTCTTTAAAAAATAGGGATAAGATTATTTAACTTATGTCTGATGTGAGACAAACACAGTGAAAGCTCTGTTACGTTCCGGTTCAACACCACTGGCTATAGAAATAGATACAAAAGTGACTAAAGTGAGACTAAATGAAATCCATTAGATTTTTTTATTCTCATTATATGATGATTTAGGGGTTAGTATTTTTCTTTACACCTGTATTCCTAATGGGTTCTTCTGGATTAATGTCTGCAAGAAGCTTAAGCTGTACTTTAGTAAGAGAACCTTTTATGTGGCTGAGTTTATTTGCAGAGTTTGGTCTTATACGGTCATTGTTTTCATCATCCTTTAAAATGAATTCGCATCCACTGTTTCAAGCCTGTCTTCAGATCAGTAGAAAGTCACTACTATTAGGTTACTGATTCACTAAACACCAGTACACTGATGAGTCAGAGACCTACACAATTCTAATGATGGCATGAAGAAAAGAAATCTTTGCTTGCCTGACAAAGAAATGCAGTGAGGTACATAGAAAAGGAGACAATAAAGCCTCTGCAAACTGCCAATATCTGCAGCATGGCAAAGTCATTATAACATTTTGTATGACAGTCTTGTACACAAAGTGATGCAATTTTTCACTTCACTGCAACTACGTTGTCAATATGACGATGATTTATACTCAACAACATACTCTCCTATTTCATAAGTCTGTTGTAAATATGAGGATTAACGTTTATAGTAGGGTGATTAACATACTTCAGCAATAACTTGTTAATTATGTTCTGCCAACCTTTTAATCTGTTTCTTATGAAAGTGAACTGAAGTAGAAGGACTGGAGTTCAATCATTAGGTTTTCATAGACTGTTTTTTTTTCTTCTGTGGAGCAGAACTTCCTCTGCACTGGAACAGACTGGGACAACCCAGAAAATGTCTTTTTCCCAGGGCAGTAAAGTCAATACTGAACTAGGCATTGGTTTGAGACACAGCCAACTTTTTGGTTTGTGTTGGTGGTGTTACTTTCTTTGTTTGTTCTATTATGGTGACTAATGATAGAAAGCTGCACAGTTCCTCCTCTGTCTGTTCCTGCTGCTCACAGACTGCATCAGTTCCTTTACATGAGAGAGACCAATGAGACACTAAATGTATAAAATAGCAAATGTGGAAACATTTCATTAACTGGTTAAAGGCTAAATTGGAGTTGTGTTACAAAAGTCTGCAGGAGTGCGCAAGACTGTATCTATAAATTTACATTCTATATAAAAATAACATGAATTGCTACTTGTACCTACTGTTTCATGGATAATGAACATTGAAAATCTTGCAGAATGAGCTGCAGTGCAGTGAGCAAAGTAATGTGCATTAGAGAAGTACATGCTGTATATAATTACTGCAGTGGCATTCCTTCTTAACAGAATTATAAAACACCACGTTGATATTATGAACATGATATAAGTTATATGAAGCCTTAAGAGAAATACTCCAACTTGAACGAGTCAAATATTTATTCGTGCACAACTACATTATATTCAAGTGTTTCTATAGTTACCGATACTGTTTATCGGTAGCTATAGAAACAGTTGGGTTTAATGATCTCCCTGTAGACTAAGTGCTTTAGTTGGGATGTAAGCACCAAAGATAAAGTCCATTTTATGTTCCATTGCAAATTCTATGATAATTTAAGAACTATACCTACATATTTGACATCCTTAGTTGAACTGAGAGCTCACAGCCATGACACCAGATCACAGGATGGACTTCAAAAGTTCCTCAAACCAACTCTGAGCGAGAAAAGACTGGTTTCCAGCACTATGCACCTTACTACTCGAAAGACGTCTAAAGTTAGAGACACTCATTCCTCTGAGAGACATCAAAAATTTTATTAGCTCTAATTACCAATAAAACCTGTGATTGGGTGAATTATTGAAGCAGTATATGTGTTTATGTGACTGGGGAGGAGATCGGGCTGCTTGGGTCTTCACGGTTGGCGGCTCCAGGGGGTGGCTCAGCGTCCTCCCTGATCATAGTCTTCATATATGAAGATATGAAATAAATGCCCACATCCACCAATATCCACATACAGTAAATATCTTATATTTATGTTGATATTTATACTGTGGTTATGAAGTGCTCTATAAATGCTAAAGCTATTTCCCGTCCTAGAAGACGGATCCCGCCTGTGTTGCTTTTTATGAGGTTTCTGCCATTTTTTCCCTTCAAAAGTTTTTTTGGGGGGAGTTTTTTCTTATGCCATTCAGGGGTTTAAGGACAAATGGTGTTGTTGTTGTACTGAATGTTGTTGACTGAAATTCATGTTTGTTTGGGTGAATTAAGTGTATTTTATTATCTTGATTTGTATTTATGAACAGTGCTTTTATATTTTGTTCCCAGGTCTCCTATGCAAAAGATATACTGATCTCAAAATGATTTCCTGATTAAATAAAGCTTAATTAGCTATACCTGGCACTGATCTCTGCAGACATCTTCCCGTTGTATGGTTATAACCAGTCATGGAGATAAACTAAGTACGTTTACTTAAGTAGTACAAATGTAGTACAAATGTTCTGCTACTTCATACATCGACTTCACCACATTTATGTAAAAGATAATTTTCTGAATGTGAATTAAAATGAATTAAAAATGAACTATTATCGTAACAGTTAATTGATGCCTGGTGTGACATTCACAAACCACCCAGCAGTATGTAAAATAAAATAATATATAATAATAATAATTAGAACATATGATCATCAGAAGTGTAAACCGACTAATCCAATAATACTGTATCATATTTAATGATGTGAAATGATCTATTCTGCATAAATAGTACTTTTACTTTTGGTGCTTCGGTTGGAAAGTTGGACTTTTACTTCTAACAGACTATGTCTGCACTGTAGTACTGTTACTTTTACTAAAGTAAATTATCTCAGAGGAGAGTAGGTTCTTTGTTGGTAATGTAATTTTTGCAATTCTGTTGCATCATGCAGTTTCACAGTTACACACTAGGTGGAAGATAGTAAGTTAAGAACTACTTTTTACGCACAATGGATCCTGTCAGAGTTGAGGTGGAATTGATTTTAACTACTTACTGCACCTGTCATTTTTTCCCTCTGACACTTTCTTCAGAGTTATTAGAGTAAATGTACTCCCCACCACTGACTACTACAAGTTATACAATATTTTTCATGAAAAAATATTACTGTTATTCTTTAGGGTGTCCATGCGATCTATAGATATTGAAATAAACAAATACATTTTCTGAAAATAGTGCTGATTTTTAGATGTCATTCATCTGGGGTTGACACAGTAATACCGCAGTGTGATGGTATAAAGCTGAATAAAACGATGGGTGTAGTTCTAACCTTTTTAGCCATCACTGGAGTAAGCGTATAGGATATAAAGTATGTGTGAGTGAGTGGGGGAGTCATACAGAAACCCAACTCTCCCTCTCTCTTTCCTTTTCCTCTTCTCTTATTCAAGGGCAGTTTGGTTGGGAACGGTGGGACTGAACCGCTCCACATTCCGTCTGTCCTCGTTTTGGTTGCTTCTACTGCCTACTACGGGATATTTGTGATTGGTTCACCCTCCCTCTCCTCCCTCCCTCCCGCGTGATTGTATGTAAATCCGGTCGGGACTGAGCCAGTAGGTGAGGTTGGGGCTGGTGGCTCCTGCCTCGGTGGCGCACAAGAGACCCGAGAGCGGCCGCGTTGAGATCGCTGCGCCGTCGGAGCTGTCCACTCTGCCGTGGTGCTGAACTCGCTGCACTTCCTTATCCTCCTCTAACGGCTCTAATGCTCATTGACGGTATTTTGGGAACGGATTAACAATCTGCCCTTTGACTGCTTAGAGGTGCAAACTTCTCCTGATCGCATCTCTCTCTCTCCTCCATATCGGAAATTACACTACACCCGCCGTGGATTTGACCGGAGATAGTCGTTAATAATAGTTTGTTGAGAAGTGTTGCTCTCCTTCGTTCACCACTAATCTCGCTTGGATTATCCTCCTGGATGGTTTACGCCTGGACAAACAGGTAAAAAAACGTCTGATTCCAGTTTGTGTGTTGTGTTCCTTGTGGACTAATTGCTAAAACCCATCCGATCAGAGCTCCATGCACTGAAAAAGTGCCTCTCTGTGTCTGACTCGCTATCAGACACCAGCTTAGCCCTCATCATCAGTGAGGCGCCGCAACTCTTTTCTAATAATCCACCAGGTCACTCTCCTTGACTCAGAAAATATCTAACAATCTACTGCCTCAGGCTTTTACCGTTTCAATTTACTCGCCTGTCTGGTCCCCGAGGTTCAAATCAAATGATATCAGAATATCTGAAGTTGAGATTATAGTTGCTGTTACTCTGTCGGGGTGATCGCACTGAAGCACAAACACTTTCCACTGAAACGACTGGGGGGGGGGGGCACACCACGTTGCCCGGAGCTTTTAATATATCCGCGTAGTGCTTAGTGTGTTATTTTTTTCTTGGCACGCTAATCCTTGAGTGACACCGCTAGCAGCAGAGGGATTATACTTTTGTTTTTCATCCTTAGCTTTGCGCCTGATTCATTTGGCAGAATACTACAGGCTCATGAGCCGGAGATGGTCATTAACTGTGTGGTTTGATGGTTGACGAATGAAATCTGGGGTCCCCCTTTGTCGCCACGACAGCGCGGCAGATGGAGTTAAAGCTAACCTTAAAGCAGATTAAGTTCTGCCATCGATACGACTCAGATTTACAGCCTAGAATCCCCTGAAGAGTTTTTTGTTGTGGGATTTATAGCAGCTGTTAGCTCTAGAAAAATATGATGTACAATTACAATTATGCACAAAACAGTTCTAACAGTCACTGTAATGATGCTTTAAAAATACATATTTTATGTCATACTGCATTATGAGGAATGAGACGAGTGTTATTAGGTTATATTAGGTACTCATACTGGATTATTTCCATTTTCTGCCTCTTTATACTTTCACTCCACCATATTTCAAAGTAAAATATGACTCAGGAAATAGAGATTTTACATACAAAATATAATGATATTGCAAAACTTACAATCCTAGATCAGTGCAGGACCGTTGCTTGTGTCAGAGTATTCCTACAATGTGATGTTGCTACTTTTACTTAAGTACTGAATGTAACCTTTACCTCTAAACGCAGTACAATAAACACCCACACCGCCTGAATCTTGGTTAGTATCGCAGTAAGTATGATTTTACAGTTACAAGACAAATAATATGTGCATTCATCTATGCAAATCCTCAACAGTTTGTATTTCGTACATTGTTTGTGATTCACAGGGCACACAGACACTAACAATCCCAACGCAATCCCCCACTAATTGCAACAGTAATTGAAATTCTTGTGTGAGCGCAACACAAATCATGCAGTTCAGCCATCTGTAGGCCTTTACGATCCAACTTCAATCCCTTTATTCCCACTCTGCGTTCACTTTATCTGCGAAAGCTCTTTGAAACCACAAGATAGAATCTATTTCCAGTGGTGCATTAGATGGATGAGTTGATCTGTTTTTCAAGACTGCACTCACAAATTGATTACCCACTTGAATATGAACCAGGGACAGAGTAATGTATCATTAACAGAGGCTATTTATTATATATATTGTGCAGAGTATAGTGGAGATACGTGATATAGATATAGATATAGATATAGATAAACGTGCTACACTAAATAAATAACAGCGTCAGTTATAGAGAGACATGGAAGAAGAGATAAGACAATGCTCATTTTCAGGATGACTCTGTAGGCTCTGCACTGAAATGATACTGATACTCACAGTTCAGAGTTGTCTTATAATCCACAAGGACACCAACAAAGCAAAACAGCAGTGTGCAGAATATTCTCACAGGGAAACCATTCTGCTCCACCACACCAACACTACAAAAAGTCTTTCCGCACCTTCTTTTTTTCCACCTCAGATCCAATTAAGCCATTTAACAACAAGTAGGAGATGATGCCAACTGAGCAGGTAGTGGTGTTAATGGAGCTGCTCTGCTTTTCATTACAACAACTTTCTTCAAGCACCATGGGGAGGCAAAGGCTTTTGAGTCAATATTGCTTTTCACCAGAGGAAGAAAGAAATGCTAGGAAACTGATCAAATCATTTTAGATTTGAGAGGAAAAGCACTCTCTGTGAAGGTGTGGGCACCCGGTAATGGCAAAAGGTAGGAGCGGGCAGATTTGGATGATATGACAATATAGCTTTGTGTTGGGGAGGAAAATTGCACTGCCGCTGAAAATGGAAAATATCACCGATTCGGGGTCTTCGCAGGTGTCCCGGCGTCACAGCAGGTTAAAAAATCTTTACCAATTACCCTCTGAGATGTCTTTATGCTTTTAGAGAGCAAGCTGGTTTTCAGAAGCATGTTTTCTCAAATTGTTACTATTGAGGCTTTCTTCACAGATGTCAAATGCATCTACAAAGGCTTCACTTTTCAATGCTGAGTCAGGTCCAGGTTTCTACCCCCTCTACTAATATTTTGAGTTTACACAAGCCTTCTTGTGGCTACTGTGCTATTCTGAGCTTCTAGTGTGTGTCTACTGGGACACTGAACAAACATGGGAGATCAAGCAGCTATACTGCAACACTGCCAGCTTCTTATGAAGGCAGGAAGCTACACAATCCATTATGTTTAGGTGCCTTTGCAGCATCTACCATCATAATGCTACTGATCTAAATATAATGGAACACGGTGGCACACTGAGCCAGTGTAAATGTGGCAATGTTAGTGGATTTATAAGGTGAAAGACACATTAGAGTAGATTTACACATCCCACCACATAGAAAACCACCATTTTCTACTATCATAATAGTGGACAAAGCTACTGTTTTCACACAAATTATATATAAAAACTTGTGTTTATAGTTGGCATATTGTCATGCAGATGGTGTTGGTTTTATTTGCACAAGTTTTGAGATATGGATCTGTGAAATGTCCTCATCCACCCCAGTGAATATGAAATTTTGTTTGTGGTAATCACTGAGCAACACTTTTAACAGTTTTTATTGGGACTCTTTCTTTGGTAGAAGGTAGTTCCAATGAAAACAACAAATCTGTAGATTATCCAGAGTAATGTTGACTTTTCAGTGTTTTGAGCTTTAAATTTGAATTTCATTCACCTCCACTTTATTAAGGTGGTGGGAGGAATTTTGTAGTTGTGTTAAAATCTGTGGAAATAAAACTATCTACATGGCTAGATAAGTGTTGAAGAGGCAGGCGTAGCAGTGCACCTCATTTTCAATGCATGGCATGTTGATGAGTGTGTCAGCTTCTTTGAGAGATTAGCTGTTTCTTTCAGTTTCTCTGTTGGTTCATTCTGAAGATTTTTATGGGTGTTTGGGATAAAAGCCAACCGGGGTTCTGTCATTGTCTTGCCCGAGGACACTTCAACATATAATAGGAGGGACCGGGAGTCGAACCACTGATCCTTTGATTGTCAGGCAACTGCTCTACCCCCTGATCCACAGCTGCCCCTATGTGCACAGTCTAACTGATAGCTAGCTCAGTGTTGTTTTACTCAGATAAAAAGTATGAAAACGTGTGGCGTTAGAGGGAGTTATGTAAAGTAATGAGAACAATGTCCATCCAGCACTTATGTGCAGCATCACCACCGTTTGCCTGGCAGCCTCACACTGCTGACGTGAGCTGTCATCACACCCAGCTGTTGTTTGTCAAGAAACTGTTTCAGCATGTAATGCAAGATCAGGGGGAACTTCTCTAATTCTGATCCAACAAGCAAATAAGCACAATTCCCCCACATATAAAACTCTTCTTTTGAATTTCCTCATAATTATTGTTTTGACTCTGTTGTTTTGACTTGTTTTGATCGTGAAGATTTGCTGATTGCACGCTCCTTCTAAGCGATGTCTGGTTTCACATTCACCTTGTGACAGTTGAGGACAGTTTCTGAGTTTTGGACCCAATAAGCAGCTTTGCACCCAGGAGTGGTTTAAAAGGTTTATCAAACATAACAACAGAAGTTGGTTGTGGAGGTGATTTGATGACTGGAGTCAGTAGCAGGGATGTAGCGCCCTCTACCAATGGAGTAGGAGATCAGCATCTACACATACAGAAGAGATGGAGATGGTTCTTACTGTATTGATTGGAGGAGATAAGGTTGAGGTGAGTATTCAGAGAGAGCGGTGAACAGGTGGCAGGAGACAGGAACACAAGGCAAAATGGCCGACGGCAGGTGAGTTGAGTAGCAGGTGAATAGGTGGCCAAGATGGCTGCGCCAAGGAGAATTGGTGTCTGATGCGTGTGTGGAGAACTGAGGAGACTCAGAGGTGACAGGTGAGTTAGTGTAAGTACAACCACTCAATAACAAAAAAACTCTGTGCTTTGCAAGGAAGGAGGAAAGTCCAAAAACGCATCCAGGGATCCTCAAAAATAAATATCCTCTTCATTAAATCCCTCCTATTCAGACACAATAAGAAACGATTCACAACGAAAATCCAAAGACAGATATGTTCTTCAAAAGTTTATAAAGTCCATTCTCTTATCAGAAGTCCACAAAAAGTTCTCAGATCCAAAACCACAGTTCAATAATAAATAAATTCCAGAAACAGATCCAATGTCCAGAATAGACAGAGAGAGATACAGGAGCTTACAGAGACAAGGGAGAAGGCTGGTCCATTGTTGACAGAATACAGGTCGTTCCAGAGTCAGAAGAATGATAGGAAGATCAGTTGAGCTGAACAGTAGGTGGTGAACAACAGGTTTCTTCTAATAAAAGAGGTACAGGTCTCTTAAATAATCCCTTCACAGGCTTTATCACTTACCTGATAACCGGCAGTCAAAGAGACAGGCAGGAAGCGAAAAAAGATGCTAGGCAGGGAATGTCAAAGTAAAAGCTGAAGTGGAACAGGAAAAAAACCAAATCAACCAGGTCTCAGGGCTGAACCGTGACACACCTTTACAGCACACATGCTCACACCTGGGCATTGCTCACTACAGTCACATTCTCCTGGAACAATTTGGAGAGTAAAGCACTTTTACTGTTTAATGGGTTCATTTTTCAGTATTCGTGTTTTACTTCACGAATCCTCCTCATGTAGTTGACCAGCAAATCATGGTATTGGATAGTGGCTATGTTCCTTTTGTAAGCACTAATCTATCACCATTTGCAATATAGTGGCCACATTTCACAAGGCAACAAATAGAAAATAAAACCTGCTGCGCATATAAAACAATTTTAGTAGAGAGATCTGAGCTGATAAAGAACATCATTCTGTCCTATGAGAATTTACACATTTAATATTTTCAACATACATTTTAATAAGCCAATCTACATTTAAAGCAGCATGTTTAATCTCTCAATAGCTCAGCCCCCAAACCATCTCAACAATAACACTTCTAACATTGCTTTCTCCCACTCCAAGCTAAGTTTTAACCGCTGCCAACTCCCATCTGTGTCTCTTTGTCTGTCTTTGTTGTTCTCCTTCAGTATGTGGAATCTTTATTGTGCAGTAGACCCACACACATTGAGATATGTTATCCTGCTGCCATGTTTAGGAGACACTACCTCCTGACATTTTTTACATCTCCTGGCAAGGCAGGGGGTTTGTTTGATGATGTGAAAAACAGTTTTTCTCTTATTGTGCATACTGGATGTGTCTCTCACATGAAGCCACTGTTGCTGCAAACACACGCTAACAAACAGAGAGTCCTTTTTATGACATGTAACAGTAACAGATGAGCCTGGGTGGACAGCTATAATTTAGATTATTAGCATGTGCCTTAGTTCCATGTAGTTATGAATGTCTGGGCTGTGCACTGAAGTTAAACTGATAACATTTCCACTGGATTTTCCTCCTTCGAGGATCAATCTAAGGCAGCGGTATCAGGCTCTGTCTCTGACTTTTCAAACAGCTCTAGATTTCCGAAGCATGACCTCCTTCAATCCATGTCTTGATTGAACTCCAAGTGGATTGTTAAATTGTTATTGTCATAACCCATTTCATACAGTGCAGCAAAACAAGGCTTTTGTGGCTACTGTTAAAGCAGAGTCTGGGTGAAATATCGAGATGGCTCTTTCTCTGCCCCAGTGCTCTTTGGCAGACCATAATAGAAGCTGTGCAGACCTTATGGCTAAGGGTCAACAGGCTTCAAGTTTCTGTGCTAATTCTCTTGATGTACTGCAAGCGCACTGCTGGCAAGTGTGGCTTGAAGCATTGTAAAATATGTTTGAGTGGGTGGGGGTATTGCTGGAGCTGGCCAAGGCTAGATAGGCGACATAACAGTCTGTCCCTGAGATAACAATGCTGTTGTTTGCTGTTGGTAAGAAGTGTATGACACTGTGAGGTGGGAGTTGGCGTGGTCTGTCCATGCGTTGCATTTTAATGGCATTACAGGTCGCAATTCGCTGTTCACTGTTGCTGTGGCCAAGTGTGACGGCATTCTTCCAGGCTCACTAGATCACATCAATGTGATTATGTAATAATTGTTAACAATGGGAGAGCCATGTTCTTCTGCCAGGTCTTTTTCCTGCAGAGCTGTAGCGACAGTCTGTATGTCACGACATTTGAAATGGTCTATAAATTAAATGCCTATAAAAGAAAAGTCAAGGTTTTTCCTGCCACTGCCTCATATTCAGCGACTCCTGCGGTCATAAATGATTGTTATGTGGCCCATAGAGCGTCCAAGTCCTTGCCATCAAACGTCAAAAGTCACACAGAACTTATAGGTGCTATCTGGAGCCGCTGCACAAAACGTCCTCAAACCTCTGCTGTGCATGATAATAGTTGGAAATGTTCTGTGTTGTGTTGCTCACTCATGCCCTTAATTGTTAATAACAGTGGCTTTTTGATTAATCCAAGGGTACAATTGGAGTTGATAGGACACAGTAGGCTATTTATATTTCTCAGATGTCATGCCAAACTAGACAGAAATCCTGTGCATGACAAAAATCTATTATAATCACTTCATTTTCTCACTGGGTGGTTATCAAATGCAGTGATGAAAAATATGCACACTCTTTGAGGATCAGTTAGTTCAAATTTTCATACAGCACAAACTAGCAACTGGGGACTGGTCACAGTTTGCTATCTGGCATTTTTGCCAGGGAGGACTGCCTGGGTGGATCAAAGACAAATGAGCTGAGGAAACCTATAGCTTCTTTACAATCACTAGTGATCGCTGTACACAATATATAGAACACTATATATCTCTACACACAAGTCCCACAATATCCCTCTGGCCCCTACTAATATACTAGGTGTACTGTTATTTTCATCCATGTATAAATGTTTTATTTATGTGATTTTTTATTTAAAAAATCTTTAATAAATTGCCAATATAAATGTCTTGATGACATAAAATACTAGGGTAAGATCCTTTAATCACATAGTAAAATCAGATATTTCTAAAGTTTTTGTACATGGAATGAATCATAAGCCCATCTTTGTATTAACCTTGCAAAGCACATATTTCCTCTAAATTTTCATCATGTGTCTGTATTAAAATAGACAGAAAAAAGGTTAAGTTGAAAGAGAAAAATGTGAAACGCATACTGTTTTTAAATTCAGAAAATAATGTTTTAGTCCCTGCAGGATCCCTGAGCCAGTCGCAGTGATCACTGAAAGCCCACAGTCCATAACACAAAGCATCTATGGTCCCTGCTGAGAACAAAGCAGGCTGCTAAGTTAGAAACACATCAGAGCCTCATTAACGTTTCAGTGATTGACCAACCAATTTTGGACACCCTTGTGACTTTCTTAATGTTTTTCCTGCTCTAAATCCCTTCTCCTCTTCTCAGTGTATACACCAGTCTCATGTAGTTGGCATCTATAATAAATGACTCTAAAAGTATTTCATACGTCATACAATATCTTTAAGAGAGGGAGTTAAAAGAGAGAAGTTTCTATTCTGGTATTGTTGTTGAATTCCAGTGAAGCATCTACTTTCTGAGTGCGAGGAACGTTGAAATTCCACATTTGATTTCAAAAGTTACTCTGCCTAGATTTGGACTGCCTGCTAGGATTTATAGCAGATTAACTTTGAAAGCGATTTAGCTCTTGGATTCTGCAGTTGCTACCCGGGCAGAAAAAAAACACTTTTTTCTCATCCACTATTTCCATCCTCACTGGCTCACACATTCCCACATACACTAAATATTCCAAACATGTAAAATATGATCTGTCTCTGTGACCCTTATCATGGCTGTGGAGTGTATCAAAACTTAATTAGAGGTCTGGGTGTAAAAGGAGATGACTGACAGTCATGTAGGCATAAATACAAATATAGAGACGACACAGCCCCATATAGGCGTTATCTATCACACACACATGCACTCACACTTCACAATAAATGGACTCACAGGAAGCATTTGTTACATTCCTCCTTCAGCGGTACAGTAAAATGTAACTGTAGTGCACAGAGGATTTAGTGGGAGACACAATACGCCAGCGTAAGTTCAAAGCTCAGTGTAATCACATTTTATGCGTTTGGATAGTTATCTGAACAAAACAGATAACAGCCTCATAAAAAGCATGGAGAATAATGAATTATGTCGTTGGAACACGCAGCCAGCTAATTTACACAAGGGCCTATCTCCTTCTTTATCTGGTGGCAAGGGGATACACTGCTGTTATCCGCTTGGCATTTGGAGCTGTGCGTCCTGTCTAATGAGTCAGGGATATTGGAGAAGCAGTTTCATGCAGGGTTCAGAAGGAAGATTGTAAGACAGCCACATGTTCTTTGAATTCCAGTGAAAGTAAGGGTTCACAAGAAGTCTGCACTAATTATTTAGTGTGGCAGTGAATTTGGAGCCTTGTGCATGTAAGAACTGAGATGTGATTGGTAAAGCGGTTTTGAATGATGAGACCAGTTCCTTTGAAGCTCTTTTGTGTTGCTATATAACATCCCTAAACCTGCATTAATTGATTTTATCCAGACAGCTAAAGGCACTGCTATATTCACCACCTTGTCACTAACATTGTGTATTTATTTTTGGTGGTGAGCAGGTAGTGTACAGTGGGCTTTATCACACATTGTTTGCTAAAAACAATACCCTGCTGCCGTGGCTGCTGCTGCTGGAAAGAATGCTGATTGCAGCAGTGAGTTCTAACCAAAACAACAAAGGTGTGGGAACATCTCTGGGAAGTTTCAGGTGCAACATTTCCTCAGTTCCCCAACAACTGGCTTTGTGATGTGCCTGAATGAGGCCATTAACTCCCACTTATTTGTTTGGCATTGCTCAGTGTCCCCAGAAGGCTGAGGTTGCAATACACACTTGGGACTGTGTGCAAAAAGAAATAAGGATTTTGGAGTTCACTAGCTGATCATTTCCTGAACAATTAAAGATGAAAACAAAGATTCATTAAATAGATTAACCATCTTCTGCCTCTGTTGGGACAATTCAGTGGGGATCAAAAGGGAAGAATTTGTACTACAAATATTTTCCACATAAGACAGAGAAGTGTTTGTATCTGAGAACAGTCACAGATGTCTCACATGACCAGAAATAATATTTAACAAAAGTTTGTGAATCTCAAGAGATGTCTGTATCAGTGAACATCAGTCTGTATCAGCAGAAATAGTCTCTCTGCTCCAAAAACAAAAGAACATTTTGTTTCCATTTGTCTCCCAGCGATTTCAGCTTGTTCAACAGTGCCAAGAAGGATATTAATAAAAATCAACCCTAATGGTCTTAGTTTTAAACGTAAGTGTCTGCCCCAGATTTTAATACACTACTGTGGTGTGAAATGCATCATGGGTGTACATGAGCGATGGCACTTACTGAGGGAGAGTAAGAAACACGATTGCAGGTTAAACTAATCAATTTGAAACCAACATTGACTACAGCAGACAACAGTTAAATGCCAGAGTATGAGAGAGGTGCTGCTAATAATTTGGTGCATTGACCCATCTCACTTCAAGGATTCCAACTACTTACTTCTCCTCCTTTAGGACAGTGTTATATCATCTTCCATGGTCAACACACAATGTTGTCATGCCCATGACATCTGTCATACTTCATACTCATATTGCAGAGTACTGAATTAGACTTTGGAGCACCCAAGTGCATGCATTTGCATATTAATGGAGATAAAAAATATTTTCTTCAAATTAGTTAAAATCCTTACTGATGCACAATACTGCACAGAGTTGACACCTACATATTCTATAAAGACAATTACACTGACATAAAATATACATAAATTAGAGCATTAATTAGCTTAATGAATTAACCCATCAGCATAACTGCTTATATTTGATACATCATGGTGATTATAGAAAGACATTAGGCAGCTCAAGTGTCTCCTACTTGGATGTGATCCAGAATTTTTGAGAGATAATTAAGGCCCTGGCAGATTTGGGCCTCAGCTTTTTCAGTGGCTGTTCAGATTTGGCCCAACTTTTTGGACTAAATTTAAGCTCCACAAAGAAATCCCCCCTGCTTGAAAATTGCTCCTCAGATGAAAAGAAAGACAGAAAACACAGCCATAATTTTTTTAAAGAGCTCATTTCAACACTTTTCTCATACTGTTGCCACTATTGCTCATTAGCTTGCTGTGAAAAACACAAACCAGGATACAGTTAGTGAAGTCTTTGTTGGCATTTTACCCATTTGAACAGTACGCTGCTGTTTAAGAAGTGGCTTAAATGTGAGATTGAGTTAATCTCCCATGAAAACACTGATCTCTTTCCTTCTGAAGTTAACAGCAAAGGAAATCAAGAGGACTTTATTATAACTCCTCCAGTGTCAGAGATCTCTATGTTTCACTTTTTAAGGACCAGTCAGGCAAAATCTTTTCCATACATAGCAGCAAAGAGTTCTAATTGGTTGACAGACTGCAGCATAACCTAAAGGTCACATATTAGCTGGTCTGTGTATAAACATGAGCTAAATATGCTGAATGCAAATATGTCTTCCAAATATGGACACCACAGGAAAATTAGGGGCTGCACACAAAGAGAATCCATGCTAGCTGTCAGCAGATACAGCTGCCAGCACAGCTGGGTGTCTGCAGAGGAAGTGCTCTCATAGCAAAAAGACACTGTGCATCCTCTCACCAAAACATCTGTCACCATGTCATTTTAGATGAATAGCTGGTGATTACACAATGATGGTTTTGTCAGGGGGTGGCTTTAGACCACCTAATTCTGGGTACATGACAAGATTGTGTAAGCTGCCACAGTTCTCTGAAAGAAGGGAACACTGATGAGATGTGCCATGTCAGAATTTGAAATAAATTTCAGTTAGAGAAAAATGTTTCTTAAGCTTATGCGAGCAAAAAGTCCCAGCGGTTACGGAGCCACAGAGACTAACTTTAGAGACTACAATTTATTGCAACACAACTGTATTTGTGTTTTCTCAGCATCTTAAGAAAGATTAGGACTCAAATTAGATTTGAGCGAGTAGAAAGGGAAAATGAACTTACAAGAAAGGCAAGACCTCTATCTGCAAAGCACAAATTGATTTTTACACTAATTTGCAAGTTCACTTCATAATTAGCATCAACAAAATATGTCAACAAAATAAATTTTATATACAAACAAACTGTGTTTGCTTGACATCTAAATGATTGCTGCAAGTAGCAGGAGGCTCTAAAGTTGTGTTTGATAGAGTTTATCTGTTTGAACAACCCTAACAATATGAATGTTTCCTGTTGGGGAAAATATTTTACTCTTTATACCCAACTGATATCGAAGTATTTTGATTAACAGAATATCCCGTCATGACAGCTCTCACATTTGAGGCGCCAAAGAACCTGGTTTATATAAAGGTTCTTTTCTAGGAAAGAAAATCCTCCAGCACAAACGAAATAATGTGTTTTATGTTTCCAGCTGCTGCAACAGCTTGGAATAAACAGAGGGGCTGGGCAGTTATCGTGAGCATGGCAGTTATCACGTCAGAATAGATGAAACAGCAAAACCTATGGAAATTCATACTTTATGAATACAACCTCAATGGAAAAAGATGCAACAGTATTGACCAAAAAAAATTCGTTTTCTGAAAAAAGTGATCTCTGGCTATGTTTAAAAAACTATGGTGCAAAAACAAAGACAGCAGATCCACTCTTTACTGCTGCTTTGCTGCACAACAAGAAAACATTGTGATGAACTAAAGCTGGAAAGCAGCAAAACAATATTTATGTTTTATGTCAAATCCATTATTCAGCATTAAAGTTCATTCTTGACTTGGAAATAGTAGTTTGACAAAAGAAATCAAACTGCCTATTACAAACTTTTCTTGTTGCTTTCATCGTCCATTTCATCCATACAGTCATAAAGTTGATTCCACATGGAAAAGAAGTCCTAAAAAACTGCCACAGAGTTTAACAACCATAACAGCTACTAAGCTTACATGTCAGCAGATTTGTCGTAATGACAACAGAGCACTTTTGAGAACCGTCTGTTGAAGGTGAAAGTAAATCAACCTTGATTTGAGATGGTTTTGTGTTGTCTTGGGAATTCCTATGGACCTTGTAGTGTCGTCTTACTTGTACTGACAGAGGCCTACACTCAACTAAAATTAATAAGAAGAAATAAATTAATCTTAGAATATGACTGGGACTGATTTCTGGGGAAATGGCATGTATCGGGCAAACATTAAGAAAACGCCATGATCAGGTTTTTCTGGAAACATCATTACACCATTAATGATTTAGCGATGCAGGTCTGTTATCAGCGCTGTAATTAATGGCTTTGATTTGCACATTCTGGAAGGAAAAATTTTGGGTTTACTACTGTGAGTGAGCAAAGAAACATTTAATTGCTTCATCATCAAAAACAAAACAGATATTACAAAACGTTTGAAGCCGTTTGTGCCTTTATACTGTACTGAGATTTGTGAAACAAAGATGTACAATATCTCTAACCTCTCCATATATTTCATAGGTCAAACATCTGACTTTCATCTTTTCTCACTCCCTTGCTTATACTGTTGACCAGTCTGTAGTTTCACACATTTTAGGTTCAGTACTCTGACCAGGGGGGGATCTCAGCAGTATTTTCTGCAGGAGGCTTGATTGTTGCCCCTTCACTTTAAATTCTTTGAGCTGCTGAGATTACAACCTTACATTCACCAGCCAGCTCCTCTAACCTCTGGGCATGTGTTGCCCCTTTTTATGAACCCTCTCTCCCATTTATTAACTGACTCACTGACTGCAAGTCTTGCAAAAAGAAATGTACAGTAGTACAGTCTGTTTGAGTTGTTAGAGTTGTCTCCAGAACCATAAAACCATAGCGAAATCCCTTTTTTTTCTCCCTATGCAAAACATTTTCAGCATGTCCTTTTCAAACCTCAAGCGTTTCATTTTCGTGAACATCATACATGTGAAGACTACAGAACCAACTGACGTTTCCTTGATGCTCCAAAAATAATAACAAAGCAGTCATAGGATGTAAAGAAAGTCTTGAAAACAATTCACACAGACATCATGTGGAGGCATAGCATGAATACTATATGAGATGCTCATTTAGGCATGTTTGACATTCAAAGTCATCCCTCTGTTTCTTTTCCATAAAGGACTGTTTCGTCTGAGAGACTGGCACAGCATTTTCAGCATTTGTAAGCGAAGAACAAGGACCAAACGGAAGCACTACCCTAGGGGGAAGTGTGTCGCCTGTGGTTTTGGACGTGCTTTGAACTTGAAGGAGTCCTCTATCAGTGCTGCCGGGGATGTATGAGTATGAGGAGTGCCATGATAACTCTGCCAAATAAGACATGCTGCGGCAGGGTGCTTGGGCAGCAAACACACAGCAGATGCTCAGTGTTCTCCAGCTATCTCGGAGACAAACTGTAGTACTCCAACCAAATTGATCTGTACACAGAAATACAGCTGAGTGTGCTTAAAGATCTGCCCACAGGGGGTCAGGGATGTGTCAGTTGAAGCATATAGTGAAGGGTGAGTGTGTGTGTGTGTGTGTGTGGGTTTGGGCAGGTTACATAAGAAACTGGGACCAGCACACCCCTGCTAGACCCATGCGCCCGTACTGTAATCCAATTTCTCAGCTGCACAGTTGGGCTTCATTTTGACTGGAAATGGGCCTGGTAACAATTTACATGTAGTATTTTTCTCCTTTAGAGACCTATAGGAGCTGAAAAATAAAATGAATAAGTTTAGGCGAGTTTACACTGTATATTAGCTCACAGTTTACTGCTTCAGAACTACAGAAAAACAAATCCTACGCTGCATTATGCATACAGTAAGTCCCACTGTCTGGCTAAGTTCTGTGTATGCAAAACAAACTACATGTAAATATCTTAAAAGTCCAGATCTCCTTTGTGCTGCAGCATTTTTGAAAACAAAAGCAAACACTCCTACTTTCTGGGCACTGTACAGACACCTACGGGATGTCAGACTGAACAGAAAAATTGAGAATAGTGAATAAATATATGTAAATATTGAAAGGAAGTTGGAGAATATTGTATAAAACTGAATACTGAATGGGAAAACGTTACAAACTTTGTTATGCTTTATATTAGCCTTAATTTGTATTGACAACCATTCCATACTACATCATTAAATACACAATTATCCAAATCTAAATACTCTTTAGCAGTGTATTAATTTTGGTGTAATGGGGATAAATCTTCATCTTCAGATTTTTGCCATGAGATTCCTTGTTCAGTTGCAACGTACCTACAGTATGACCTACTCTATTTTAGTACTCACATTGTATACAGTACTGTGCAGAACTTCAGTTGTTTAGATTCTTATCCATCACATACCATAAAGGAAGCATCTGTTCCTGAACGCAATTTATAGCAACCACCCCAAACCAGAGCCAGAGTCTAAACTATCTGACAAAAAGAAGAGGGAGTCCTGCAACAGATGGTGTGGTCCCCACAGAGCCCTGACCTCACAATCATCGAGTCAGTCTGGCATTATGTGAAGACAGGCAACCTGAAGAACAGCTTATAAGAATTGATGCAAAGTGTGGTCACGTCAAATATTGATATGATGATTTTTTTAAGCTGCACTTGAAGCTAGTTGATAACAAAAAACTTTATATGACATTATTTTTGAGAGGATCCTCAGTTATGCAGCCTTTGTTTACTACCTGTTTACTGGGCTACTATTAGGTATGTGGATTTGCATTTTTTTGCGCTCCTAGACAGATCTATCTGTGAAGGTTCTCAGTCATCCAGGTCATGGTTATCTCAAAAAAAGGTTTTTCAATGGCAACTGGACTTGTTTTAGTTCCTTGACTACGTTTCGCCCTTGCCATTGAAAAACCTTTTTTTGAGATAGACAGATCTAGTTTCTGTCCAGCAGAGGCAGCACTGAGCCGTGGGAGTAGAATCAGCGCCATGTTGGATTTCGTCAGGTTGCGTTAAGCTTAATGGAATTCACCTGCACCTGTTGTGTTTGTTATTTTAAATACCAGATTTCCTGAATAAACGTTCACCCGCTTTGTTATGGCATTGAATGATAACTTAATTTTACAATTATTGTAGACAGAATGGCTGAACCTGGTGCCTCACTCGGATTTCGTCACATAACGCTACTTTAAAAACATGGTTGAAAAATAACGTTAAACGGATCAACTTACAAGTCCTCTAACATTTAGCTAGCTAGCTAGCTAAATTGCAACTCTACAAAAGTAAAAGTAAATTCACATTTTCAAAATCTAGAAAGTCGTTTAACTCTTAAACTTAATTTAAAAACAATACTATTTCTGTCTGTTTTGCATGTATTTGCGTCAGTAAGTTAAAACCTAGCTAGCTAGTACCTAGCTTGTGTAACCATTGATTGGCTAACGGTATAGCCTAACAGTTAGTTAACATTGGTTTTGAAATTCGGGGACAGCGTCGCCAGCTGTAACGGAAGTACTTAAAAGTAGTAGTAAAAGTAGTACTATTTATGAGTATTTTTCATCAGAAATTAATGTGGTGATGGTATTTTCAGTATTACCCATGTAAATGATTTAATAGTGTTGCTAGCCTAGATGCAGATGTGCAAATAGTGTAATTCATAACAGACTGCCTTCATTATTCGCCCTAAACAAGCAAGGCGATTTAGAAAGTTGTAAATACTGTCAGGGAAGCGGATTGAAAATAATTTTTTTGTGCAAAACTTGCGTTTTGGTGAACTCTGGAAATGCCTTCAGAATCAGGGGAGAGTGTTGTTAAACGACTTTCAGGATTTGGAAAAACTGGACATGCATTAATTTTTTGTAATGCTTAGCTCTACTAGATTAGACTAGAATGCAAGGTACAAGAGAGGCACAAGCTGGCTTAGTAACATTTGGCTATAGAAACATCAAGCTCAGTAAGCACTGAATTGAACCTTCTGCATTACCATGCGTATTGAAACACTGTGGGGACACAGGTACAGTTCAGTATAGACTTTTTTTCCCCCCTATCAGACATTTGACAAAGCTGGGGGTGGAACTGTTTACATTAAAAGATTGCTCTGTTCCAGTAAGTGTCCCAGTGAGCTGAGATGTACAGTATGTACAGTGACTCACTTAAATGCAGTCCGCTATCACTGATGTTATTAACTACACCTGTTTTTTCCTCCTTTTGAAATGTCAAAATGTTAAAAAGGGTCCAGTTGGTAAAATAACATCTTGAAAACCCATTAAAGCTTCAGTAGGAGAAGTGTATTAGGACCTTATAGTAATTTCTTGAATATTAAAGTTTATTTCCCATCTAAATGTTGTGTTAGACAATATCATTAGCTAACCACTATATAATTAATCGAATGCAGTAATGATTTGGTTGATGATGGTCTTTTTGCTCTACTATAAAATACTGATAAGTTAACAGCAACCTCTCTTTAGTTAACAACTATTAAATTGGAACTGTTGAGCAAGGCACTGAAGCTTTGGTCAGCCGCTCAGCTTTGCCATATTTCTGAATGTAATGGACTGCTCCCTGGAGTAAATCTGCATGACTGGCTGACTTTGAAGCAGGGTGACTGCAGAACAACCCCATGCAAGCTCAGCAAAGTGAATAAGTAACAGTGTACAAATGGAAAAAGTAGTTATTTTCCCTCCTTGGACTCTTTGCATTTTACAGCTATAAAAAAGCATATACCTGCTGAAGTGCTGAAAAAGGGCACTTCAAATATCATTTCAACACTTGACAGGTTTCAAACACAATTTGCAAAAATGGCATTTAAAGAAACTAGTCAGAAATTTGTCTATGTTGCAGAAAAGACTTTGCTTTTCAAATTATCTGCTGCGCAAGCTTATAGCCTTTTATCTTTGTGTCGTTCATATCATCAATTTGTGTTGTAGCAGCATAAGAATATAAAGATAAACTAATGCGGCAGACGTGTGACCTTATATATTTCTTAAATGGAGTTTCTAGCACTCTGAAGATATGACGCTCGGAGTGATTTGAAAACAAATTCAAAATATTATGGATTTGCTCCAGTAGTTTACAGAAGTCTTGGAAAGCCTGGACGTTTTGTTCCTTTTTTGTGTTGAAATATCAGAAGATGCTTTACTGTCTATATATATATATTGTGTGAAATTCAACCAGCACAGTGACCTCGAAGAAGTCAGTTGACTGAACATGAATATTGTTTACAGCTTTGCCCTGTTCCTCATTTCATAGATGTTTATTCCACTCACACAGGTAGTAGTACAATTACAGTACTCTGTTGTTTCCAGTTGAAGACTACTTGGGGAACTTAATCGAGCTGAAAGGAGTCGAACATGAATACCTTGAAAACATTTGAGCGAATAGCCATAAATCGTGCCATGTCAGCGAAGTACAAAAACGATGTTCATGTTGCCAAACTGAGAGAGGCAAAAACAATTAAACATAAATGAGTCTAGATCTCTCTGTATTATCTGTATCCTGATACTGTTAAGGACAGTGGTTCCTATCTGGTTGTAGGGACCATTACAAGTGGACACAACATAAATCTGAGGGGTGGTAAGATGATTTTCAGGAGAGGAATTATAAAAAACTAATTTCTAAAATACAGAGTTATGGATATTTTTATGATATTTCTCTAATCTTTGCTTCTTTAATCAGTGGCATATTTTTTGTTGGTTGTGAAAAATTGTTCAGCTATATTTTACGGGTCTATAGATTCCATTTTATGAAAATGGAGAGTGATGAGTTGGTACAATTACTTTAGTCATTTCTTATTCTAAGCTAGCATAACCTTGAGGTATTTATTCAGAGGATAGCTACACACGAGTACTACAGTACACATCAATTATCCAAACGAGAGAAGAATCCCTCTTTACTTCGACTAAACCAATCCAGTAGAAGTATGAAGCTTGCGATAAGGGGATGCTCATATACATTTTGTTGTTGTAAGGATAAACAAACCACTGGTTTAGGAGTTAGTTTGCATTTCCCTGTTTTCTCTGTTGTCTGTTTAGAATAATTAATTAATGTACTAATTTATGTACTGTACCATCACATCTAAATAGACACTGTCAAGTGTAGAGAGATTTGAACCTATAACCTTTTGTGGTGTTTACTAATCATGATATTTGTTCTCAAGATGATACAATTATACGTCTGCTTCAGCACTTATTTTGATTTTGTTGAAAAATAAGTGAAAACTCTTGTTCATAGAAACGTAACAGTGCCAAACAGATGCTTGAGAGAAGTGTTGCCTGTGGCTTTTGTTACGTATTTTGAACGCAGCTAGAGGATTCAGAGCCCTTTTCCAAAAGGTTGAAATACAGTATCTTAACTTTTTTTATCGGATATTCTGGTTGTCAAACCTATAGCTTCTCAGTTTTGAACTATACTATAGCACTGTCTGTACTGTCTCTCTATCTCTTTGTCTCCTATTTCTCAAGGGCTTTGTTTAATTATATTTGGGACAAGGAGATTGTAATGAGGAAGTTGAAGTTATCAGCAATAAGTCAGAATTAGTCTAAGCTGTTTTATAATAGTAATGACAGAAAAGGGTATTTGTGAATTATGGCCTTTTTGGGGAAAACCATGCATAATGTCAGGAAAATGTACAACATGCTTTAATTATGTATTCCTATTTTCCAGACTTATGACTCACCAAAATGCATGACAGCTGATGGTAAATTAGAGTGTGTGCAGTAATTCAAACCCAGCTGATGCACAGCATAGTGTATATACACATAGTATCTATAAGAAGCGCTATATGGATATGCTTGTTATGCTCTCCCAGTGCATTGAATGGCAAAAATCTGCTGAATGAGACTGATGGAGGTGGGGGTGAGGGGAGGGTGGCTGTGAGCTTGTCAAGACATGATGCATTGTGTACATAGTGGGAACTAGGTAGTCTAAATTTAAAAGTCAATGCGAAAGCTTAGACGTGTTCTGGTGAATTTAAAACCACTAGCCAAAGTTATGATGGTACTCCCTCGGGGGGGTTTGGGGAAAACTTTCGGGCTCTACCTGTCTCTTGTGCTTTCAAGGAAAATAAATAAGGCTCAAGACTTGGATTGTTTACTCTTTTCTCTGCCACACAATGACTTATTATATACAGTGTGCACACGACCTGTCAGTTAAATTAAGGCTCATACACACTGAAAGCTATCACAAGTACTGGAGCTACTCCAATATAAATCTGTATCTTGCTCTTAGTGTTGTTTTACATTTCAGGGTTTAGGAAATCATATGTACAAGTTCTTCTTATCTGCGTATTATCCCAAAGCTTAATTGAAAACTCAGCAGTAAGTCCTATGTAACAAGGTTCAGGTTTTTGGTATAATGTTTAGGGTGGTGACAAATAGTTATTTATTATGATTAAATAGTCTACCAACATTTTTTTTCAATAATTGACTCATAGTTTTGTCTAGAAAATGTCAGAGTCCAAGGTTTCCAGATGTCTAAAACCCTAAAGACATGATGTGCCTGCTGATGTGTTGTCTGAAAAGTGGTGAACACAGCGGATATCCATATTTGAAAGCCTGGAAACATTTGGCATTTCTACTCAAAAAGTGACTTAAATGATTAATTTAAATCAGATTTTCTGATCAATTTACTGTAAAGGCTTATTATTATAATGATTCAGTTGGAGAGAGGTGTTGATTTAATTTTATGGTCAAGCTCTAGTTTCTGCTGCCAGTGAATCTTGCTGCAGACTTGTTTCTAATATTTAGTGTACCCTAACTGACAGAAATGGGATGGATAAAATATTAGAAACACCCCAGTATCATGCATTGCATTTCAGCAGCTCCACAAACTGTGAGTTATTCATAATTTCAGTTTGTTAATTTTCCCTCAGTTTTGCTTCCATCTCATAGCTCTTTTTTAATTCGTCATTGTGCCAAAACTATTAACAGTAATGGTGCACAAGGTATAAAAGAATATACTGTGACAAGAACATTACTCAGTAACAGAGACATTGTTTGTGCACTCTGGTTATAAAACAGAAATTGTTTACATACATTTGCATTGCTCATTCCACAGTAAAGACATTTCTCATATTTTAAAAGGAAATAATAGTCTTTCAATGAAATATAGAACAGCATAGTTTGCAGTTCGTAAATTGGCAGTAAGAGTACTAATGATGCGGTAGAAATGGAAAGTTATTTTTATGTGTTGCAGTTGTGACTGATTATAATGACTTAAACAACTTTGCTGTATGACACAATTGAACATCTTAAAACTGTGCATATATCTGTCTCTAGCACAGCGTCCTGCAAAAGTTAGTCCATTAATAACCCATTTAACACTGGGATGCTGCAAAGAAGTTGATTGATTGTGCTTGCAGATATGGTAATCCACCTAGTGTGGCTAAAAGACGTTAGAAAAAGACGAAGTTAGTGGAGAAGTGGAGCAGCAGCAGCTGCAGGCAGTATTCCTACCTGGATATGGAGAGTTTAGAAATGCATGTAGAATGAATAGGAACACATTAAGGAGGCAATAAGTACGATTTTAGTTTTTCATAGCACAAAACTACTGTAATATGTCTGCAGGGGTTTGGTAGAGCTGTTGATCATTAGCAGTGTTTTTAACAATTACTTTACCAGATTTTAATTTTTAGAGCCATACTTTTTTAGTTTCACATTGCCCACTGTATTATCAAGACACTTTCAATGCCCCCTCCCCAGTACATGGATTGTGACAAAATTACAGGTCTGCAAAGGAAAAATGGTTGGTCATGAAGCAGCAGCCTTGTGCTAGCATATTGCATATACCTATGTACATTAGCTTCTTTGTGTATATTTACTTTGACTACTTGCTGTAATTAGCAGTTTTTTTTGTCTCATTGGTAAAAATTGACTTTGACAACTTCATTGTTTCTGTAAATGCAAGAGGAGTAACTAGATGTGTAGGTTGCCGGGCTGTTGGTGAGTGTAATTTGTGTAGGAGTAGTTTCTATCATTACTGTCTTAGAGTTTGACAAAGAACAGATTTTAAATGTCAGTGCCTGATTAACTTTTAAACGGGTCTAGAAATTGGATGTTGAATCTGGTAGACAATTATAAGCACACCCCAGCTTATATTTGTTCCCTTAATTAAAGGTTATTTATTTCCATCACTATGAATCATATATAGTGCATACATCAAGTTGTGTATACAGTGTTGCAGTACAGTAATATTTATTCAAGAAATATGGTTTAAAATATAAATGGAGTGTACATTTAAAGGGAATCTGCACATATTTGTAGACAACTCAAAGGCAAAAGTCACAAAGTCCAGAAAATAAAGTTTCAATGTTCCTTTTCGACTGGCACATCACAGTGACATGCCACTCTGCAGGCGTGACCTCCTGACCTCTGGTGAACAGTGTGTGGGCCTGCAGATCTGCCACAACAGTGCCATTGTTGTTTGACTCAGTGTCACTCCAGAAGAACAAGGAAGCAGGGTCACAATCCCGCTGTCAGTCATCTCTCTCCGCTGGAGGATGATGAGCAGGCACTAGTGGATTGGGACAGGTTTGAAAGTACAGCTCTGTGTTTGCCTGTGAAAATCAACAAGTCAAGTCAAATTTATTCATAAAGCGCTTCTAACAAAGGGGATTTTTGTGACGCGCTTCACAAAATGCCGAGGGTATAAATGGAGATAAAGACAAGGGATAAAAATAAGAAGGAACAAATGCATTGCAGATTTTAACATAAATCTTGTGTGCATGTGTTTGTGTATTTGTGTGTGAACCTTGTGTGAGGCAATATGAGAGGACTGGCTAACACATATCCTCTTCTGTGTATTTTTGCTTCCTTTAACATTGCTGTTTCTGGGACACAGACATTTTCACAGGGCATGTTTTTTTTCCCCTCACAAACACAGTTTTGTTTAATTCAAGTCATGGAAAGGTCAAACTCGTGTTTACACAGTGTAATGAATAATTGAAGATGCAGTTATGTTGGAGGGGAAAAGCGAATATGCTCATGCCCTTAAATACATATATTTGGGTTGCATCTCTGCAGGGGTGTAGGGAAACTGTTTAAGATATAATCTCTCTATCACAGTGGCTTGACACTCAGCCTAATTAATCCAAAGCCCTCACTTTAATTGCCCTAATATATTGGCTCTTTGTCTTCTTTATCTTGATTTTCTCATGACGTCTATTTCCCCTTAATTGATTCAGAAAGAGATCTAATCTCCTTGCTGAGTGTGGAGTACGTATTGATAGCTTTAGTTTAAACCAGCGACAGTTTTGCGCTTTCCATTGTCTACACTAATTACAGCGGACTTGATGTATTGTCTTGGTCAACTGGTATTGAACCTCCAGAGTGTTAGAGAAGAGTACTCACCATTCTTGTTTGGTTTTTGACAGGAAAAGACCAATGAAGACAGCCAAATGGTGGTCGGCTGCAATTTTACTGTTGGGGCTCGGTGTGCTCAATGCCGACGGGAGACCCAACAAGGAGGAATTTGGGTCGCCGCCTTATCGACCAGTCGTGAGATTCCGACACAAGGTATTGATTGCTTTCTTTTTTTATTTGCTGTCCGTAACAAGAGGACTATGTGCTTTTGCCAAGTATGAAACTAATTACAGTGGCACTTTCTTTCTGCATCAGATGAATCTCCTGTGGTTGTTGTTTTTCTGCCCACTGAAAAATACTTGATGAATCATTATCCCTCCCTCTGTGTCAGGGGACTGTCTTCTCAGAGACAACCCCACATTAATGCGAGGCACAGCTGAGCAAAGATGAAGACGAGCTTTGAATGAAGGGAGGATGTTCGTATGGCATTTTATCTCAACGTTTAATGTAAAAGATATAATTAAATGCTTAATGACTGCAATACAGGGCAGGGCCCTCAAGCTAAATCTGGCACTTTTATTAATCTCTATCTCTGCATCTGGAACAAGGAACAAGTTACATTTTCTTTCTCTCAACTAGTGGCATACTTTTTTTCGGATTCAGTTCCAAACTACCAGCATAGCCAAGATTGATCAATTACAACCAGACTGGGAAAGAAATTTGACTGTTCTGGCAGATGAGCACTTGAGGAAAGTGCCCAAAGTGTTTTGTCAAGCGACAGATCATGGCCCTTCAGGACACATTTCCCATAAACTGCCTTTGTTGTTCTATTCATTTGTAAATACTTCTCCAATCTATCATATCCAAGTTAAAATTAGCAGTGAAAAATACGTAATTGTAATAGATAATTGCTCATAATTAGCTTATTTACATTTTTTAATCCATAATCTTCAGAATACGTTGCATTTAAAATTCCTTTCAGTCTTCCTTATTCTCTGCTGCACCGGAATGAAAGGAAACGACTGTCTTACCAAAGGATGTGTTGGGAGAGAAGTGGTTAGGAAAAGGAGGAGAAGGAGAGGGAGACAGAGGGAACAGATGGTAGGAACGTCATTGGACGCTATCACAGTTGAATGAGGAGCTGGGGGCAATGCAAAGCTGTTGAATCGACACAATGGTCAAACAAAGTCTGACCTTTTTGAACAAGATTTATTCACAGAGATTCTTTCTAAACATGTGGACTGCAGATATCAGCTATACAAGAGTTCTGCTTCTTGCAAGCCATTGCTATCCTGGAAATTGTGTAAAGAGATTTAAACTTCAATGCTCCCAAATCCTGTAATATGATCTCAGTAAACTGCAGAGATAGCACTTCTGCCAGACTGGGATGCTTTATACCAAAGGGAGGATGGAGGCAAATGATCCAACATGCACGTCTGCTTGGATGGTGTTGGATTTCTGTCTTAAAGAACAAGATTGCTACTTTATACCTTATCATTATGTACAGTGCATCATTGTTTATGACAGTACTTTGTACATTTTCAGATCCTACATTTCCTGGGTTGACAAAAGACAAAGCTAGCTGGACTTTGGTGATAATTAAGTGTTTCTGTATCTACTCCAGGAATGATGGCATGTTGTTTTTATTCTAGAATAATTTTTATTCTAGATTTGGTTAGAAATTAGGGAAGTTAAGCTTGGTTAGGTATAGTAGCAAAATAACTGAAAAAATAAATTAAGATGTTACTTTTTAGGTCTATGAGAGGTGGTGATTAAGTTGTTTTGGCACATGTTTTTGTTGAGTTTTCCAAATTTAATGTTTTAATCTTTAGTGCAGCAGATTAACTTTATGAAGTGCACATGTAAAATCTGTTGCAATGCAGTGGAGCAGCTCTGGCATAAATTCTAACTGTGTAGAGGTTATATTGTTCAGTTTTTATTGGCATTGTTGGAAATGTGCAAATTCAGTTTTATTACAACAGTACACAATCAGTTAATATCATCTAAAAGATCTAAAGATTTAAAATTGAATCAACAAACTCTGACAGAAAACAGCTTCTTAAAAGTAAATATTATTGCAGAATAGTTGTATTGGATTGCATTACACACACACTGAGTGTATATTCACCTTTGTTGTACCAGGATGGAAATGCAATTTGCAGAAATGCATTCAATTCTTACAACCTCTGTACTTGACACAAAAAGTATTTTCATGGCTTAACACCACTACTTACAAATGAGCAATTGGGTTAGCTGATCCTTTAATTGAGCTGTGCCTCAAAAACAGCATTGTTTGCATTATAGTCATGGCTAAAGACATATTTGAAAAATAAATCTCAGTATTTATTGTTAAAACTTGCAGCTATACATTTTTAGAGGTAGTTTAAAAGACACTGAGACAGGAAATCTTAGAGGTAGCCCTCCATGTGTTACTGCAAAATTTGCATTGCAGTTTTTCTTTGCTTGAAACCTTTCCCTGTTGTGCTTTAATCATTGATTCCCCAAACACACCCTGCTTTAACATTATTCTCAGTTGTATTACACTGAGAGTAAACTATGTGCTTTGTATTATAATGATATGCTGTTAGATAGAAACAGATGTTAAAGTAGTTCAGACATTTTGAAAGTGGTGTAAATAGTGAGTTACCTTCTTTTATATGGAATGCAATGTAGTTTCTCTCGTTGAAACAAACTAGTTTTGACTTTCTCTCTTTTAATTGCCCTGTTTTTGAACCAGAGGGACTTAATTGATGTTCAGTATGTCCACATGTAGCGAGAATTTGACGAGAAACTACAAAAATGATGTATGTGCTTTTCCACTCTAATGAAATTAAATGTGCCAGGCACTGTGATTGCATCGGGGAGGAATGTCATTACAGCATCTGCATACCATCACAATTTGTCTTGTCAGAGGACAGGGGTAAACTCTGATCATCTATGAGCCTGTCAGACGAGGCTGTGCATATTTACAGCCCTTTGCTGAAAAATGGCCACATCGCAGTCCCTTTTCCAAAACATTATGTGCCTTTTTGTTGCTCTGAGAATTTTCTCAGCTGTTGCTTTGATTGCAGCTCAGGTCATCCACTCGTCAATACAGTTGAGTGAGCAGCGTTAAAGAACAGTTGTCTTAAAACGTGATTGTACAAAAGAAATGCCAAGTTATAGAACATAGTTGACAGCCTTTAACAGTTTGGTACTTTCTAAAAGAAAAGTAGAAAAATCAAGTCACTAATTACAAATGATGGAAAATAGTATGGTAATTTCTGGTTTGCATGACATAATTTTTATTTAATCCTTGTCATATTCATTATTTGTAAAGAACAGGTTCACACAAACATATTGTATTTGTCTCAAGCTGTAATACACAGTTAACTGTAGCAATGCTATGACTCTTCATGTACTTTGAAGGACAGTGTTTGACAAGGGTAACGTGATTGGATGTGACCTTATAAGCTTTCCTCACAAAGACTTCAATCACCACGAGCCACTCGGCCATAAACAGCTGGTCACATGTTCTGTCTGTAATTCCCATGGCATTGTTTCAGAAATTCACCGTGAAATCCTCCACATGGGGTCAGGTACAGGACACAGATCCTGTCTACTGGAATTCCACCCCAGCTATAATTAGTTTTAATGTGAATAACAATCAGAGTGATGGTTGCTCTTCTAAAGCTTCTGTTACATGGGGATCTTATTTTATACCCTCTTATTGCACTCAAGCTGCTTCACGATGTGTTTCACTGTAAAAGTGATGGAGAGTTTTAATGTGTAATTTGTGGAAAAGCGCTCAGGCTTGCTCGACACGAGGGACAAAAGCAATTTCTGAGAGTTTGACGCTCTGACATCAAGCTGTTATGTCAGGACAAACAAAATGGAGGCAAGGACAACTGTGTGCAAAGCTCCATCCATCCAGCTCTGGCTTGGCCACATGGCAAATCTAGATTAACAGGGGATAAGCAGAAAAGGGTGGGGGTGGGAGGGCGTGGGCAAATGAGATTGAGATAAAGAGACAAGGAAAGGGAGAAATAACAAGAATAAATAGCACAATTCACAACCAATAGCTTGAGCTTGACGTACAGTACAGGCAGTATTTGGATTTAATGTTACTACTGTCACTACTATTTTCATTTCT
Source organism: Sandelia bainsii (assembly GCA_032362345.1). NCBI lineage: Eukaryota > Metazoa > Chordata > Actinopteri > Anabantiformes > Anabantidae > Sandelia > Sandelia bainsii. The sequence continues at coordinate 20,188,713 of JAUMHL010000002.1, read as the reverse complement.
CTCCTTCCCTCCTCCTCCTCTACTGGTCAGTTTTATTCCCAACCTTTGTCACTCATTTTGATGAGCTGTCTACTTTCAAATGGCAGCCAGCCTGAAGCTGAGGTAACCAGCTTCTGTAAAGGCTCCACAGGGGCTGAAGACGCAGACACTGTCTGGAGCAAATCTGGTATAACAATAACAAGATGTCCATGTCCATGTCCATCCTGGTGTTAACCTGGGTTTTTCCTGGTCTGTTCTCCTGCATGCTTATTTGTTCTCTTCTTTGGCTTGGTACTTACAGTGCCTACTACTGATATGTTGACTTTCTGTTGTGACTAGCCTCACCATTTTGTTGTAAATAGGGTATAACACAGCTAATCAAATCCTCAAATTTCAGAAGAACTGGAAGTTCAGGCTGAAAATAGCCCAGTGTGGGTCTGTGGTGGTGTGAGAGTATTGCTACACGTAAAGGAAGTCGCTGTTCAGCACTAAACAGCTAAGGTGCTGTGACTTTTTAGAGCATCAGTCTGCTAAGGGCAAAAGTGACCCATATGCCAGTGTTGCAGAGCAAGTGAATCAAACAATAAAGTTGTGACCATACAGCTAAACAATGAGCTGAAACTCACTCTGTCCATATTCAAGTGATAAATGTCGTCAATTTCAGCAGTGTGTCAACCCCAGTTCAGTACAGGTTTGCATCTTAGCTTACCAGTGAGGATAAGATGAGTTGCCTACAACTGCTGAAACATTTTGGCAAGAAGACTTATCAGATTCCAAAACTGCTCAGTGGTTTATAATACAATAAGGAAAACTCTGGAAAGCTATCATGAAATGAAAATGCTTTCTTTTTAGTGACTGTATTATACACGGTGGTATTATAGTAGGACAATGTAATCTTAGAGGAATGTGCTTTTGTACTTTCTTGTTTTGTCTGTATATGCAGTTGGGCATTGGGCTGTTCTAATAGTTGTTCAGTATTTTCCTGGAAACCCTGCATTTTTTCCATGAGCTATCTTCACCCCCCATTTTTGCTGTGGTCACATTAAAGTCAGTAAGAGAGTTGTTTTTTTCATGTCGCTCTAACAGGCAGCTACAGCTTCCACTGTAGTGTATCTTCTACTCATTTGGAGTTGCAGCTTGCAGTTATGTACAGTATATGTTAGAAGTTGAAGTCTACCTTGAAGTTGATGGTGTGGAGAAGTGAGGAATATGAAATCTGAAGCAGTAAAAGAGAGGACAAGAAGGAGGGTGGTGTTGGTGGAGCAAAGGGATTGAGAGATAAAGTGAGAGAGACAGAGATGTGGGCGGTCAGCCAGCTAGCTGTGACAGGGGCAGATGAACCACGGGTTGTACAGCTGGGTGCTTCACCATCCCCAGAGTCTCAGGGCAGCAGAGACAAGTCTGCCAGTAGCCCAGGGGAAATCACTCTCTTCAAACAAATGAAGTGTGAACACTGTCTGCCTTATGCAAATAAGCCACATTTGATATCTTCCCTACCTGTAGTGCAATTCTAAATGTCAGCTCCTCTAGAAGGTGGTGGGGATACGAAGAATGTCAGACAGCCACAGGTGTTTGCTGTGATTTGTACCTACTGGGTCACTAGTCCACAATGTTTTGTTAAACATCCAGAAAGATGATGTTCAGAGACAGCTTTTAACAGATTATGATGTTAAGCTTAGATTTCATGGCTTCATAGAAGAATTTCAGCTTTTTTATAGCAGCTAACAGCTGCAGGGCTCATAGGGCAGCAATGTCAGTTTAAACTGTCTGATCACTATTGTACAGACTAAAATCTCTAATTATTGGATGGACTGCCATAAATTACATTTTGGGTTGAGAGTGAACTGCCTCAACAACTGTGTTGATTAAATACAATGAACTTTTGTGCAGACACAACTTGGCTTTAAACTTGATTGGCCTCCTTATGCATATGGACATTAGTCTGTGCACTAACTTTATTGCTGAAAGTTATAGTTGGTTAACTGAAAATGTATCTAAAAGCTATTTATCAATCAATTCATCATTACTGATTAACCATTTAAGTCAGGGGTGCCCAATACGTCGATCGCGATCGACCCGTAGATCGCAACGGTAGTGCAGGTAGATCGTGTGATATTGAGAAAAAAAAATCAGATGCTGGTTGATTGACGTACAGGGCAGCCAGTCTGAAATCTCCTCTAAAACTCGGGTCACCACGCACGCGTGAGCTACTACCAAGCGAACTAAGTGAAATGTTGAGCTTGATTTACTCGCATCAAAATTCTCAACATTGCTCCACGACAAATGACATGGACAGTTTTTAAATTTATTTGAATTAAATTTATTATGAGTATGGTAATCACCATAAATGTATTGAATTGTATTGTGCCATAACACACGCCAACACATATTAAAGTATAAAGTTGTATAACGTACACTATATATAGGTAGATCATTTTGACTTGGTCATTTGAAAAGTAGCTCGCAAGCTCCCAAAAAGTGTGGGCACCCCTGATTTAAGTAATCTCATTTGCTAAGATTTTGAAGCTTCCAGCTTCTAAAAAGTGTGAATTTACTTCTGTCCTTGCTTAATAAATGTAATATGTTGGCTTTTGGACAAAAATAGCATTTTGAAGACTTCTTTTGGCTCTGGGAAATTGAAAGGGGAACTATTATTTGACATTTTATAAACTATGTCATTAATTGATCAAAATGATAATGAAGAGATTAATGTAGAATGTTTAATAAAAGTTATTAACTTTTTGACCCACTGGCCAAGGTGGCTATAAGTAGAAAAAAAATCAACCCGACAAGCCAAGATTTTTACCAGCTAAAATAATAAATTAAACAGAGCAAATTTTAATCCAAGTTTCCCAAAACGTTTCCTAGTTAGGCTATACGTTCAACTTACAACCGCTTAAAAATGTTATTGCTTATGTGGGGGTTCTCGCAGATTTCACTGTAGAGAAAATCAAATATTTATGATTCTTTCTTTCGTATTCATGGTTTGTGGAGGGCAACCACTCACAGACACCACAGAAAATTGAATCATATGATATATAACTATCTTACCCAGTTTAAAGATTTGAGGTAAATTACCATAACATAAAGACACATTGCTGTTTGACTTATCAATTCATCATTTACTGCCAGTAAATTTACTGCCTGACAGATTCTTGCAATCAGACTGAAATTCTTGGACCTTCACATTATACCTATATTGACATGCGACTTCAATTGAACTTTTTAATAATAAGCAATACGTTGTTTATATGTAGAATAAGGGTTTAACTCATTCAGCTACATGAAAGCACCTTTCTGTCATGTCTGTGATTTATTATAACTGTGATCTCTTTTCTTTTGTTTCTGTTCCAGCAGGATGGGATCACTGAGGGCTTGAGGATAAAGGGTGAGTTTCTCATTTCTACTTCTTACTTCCTTTTGGTGGTTGACATTAGGAGCACAGCACTTTATTGTCTCCTCTGTCAATCAGTTTATTTGCCTCAGCAAGCAGGCTTCACCTGGTAATTCCACTGGTTTGGTCTGGTACAAATATTTGCTTTAGAGGTCTCGTCTGGCTTTCAGTGCTACTAAATGCTGGATATAACACAAATCAAGATCATCATCTACCAGTAGTTTGAGATACCATCACTTCAGAAAGTAGTCAGACCGCTTCACTTTTTTGCACACTTCACTGCTGTCAATTTAATTTGAAATTGAAAAAACACTGGAATATTTTGCTGCTGTGTCTCATTTACAAAAGTATGGAGTTTCAGAACCTCTCTGTGGAGATGGGAAAGACTGCCATATCTGCAGAAGTTTGCCAGTTAAGGTAGAGTGGCTAAAAGGAAGCTATTTGGAGTAAAAGGAATATGACAACCCATTTGGAGTTTTTCAGGCAGCATATATCAGACTTGGAGCATGAGGTAAAAGATTCTGTGGTCTGATGAGAAAAAAATTAACTCTTCGGGCAAAACTCCAACTACCATGTCTGCTGAACATGACATGTTAACCATCCATTGGTATGGTGAAGAATAGTGATGGCAACATCATGTTATGGGGGTGCATCTCAGCGGTAGGAGCAAGGAGACAGATTTGCGGAGAGGATAAATGCCACCAGATACAGGGACAGTCTTCAAAAAAGCATGGTAATGACTCAAATATTAAAACCAAAACGTGGTTGGAGTTGCTTCAGGATGAGTCTCAGGCTGACCTAAGCAAAGCCCAGACTCTGTGGAGAGACTCAAAGAAAGCAATTTACACACACGTCCTACCACATCAGACAGCACTGAATAGAGGGTCTGAAATTCTTTGTAAATGAGAGATTTCAGTTTTCACTTTGTTGTTATGGGTTAGTGTGTGTAGATTCGTGGGCATTTTTATTTTATTTTTTCCATTTCACATGAATTAGCAGAACAATAAAATGTGTAAAATGCGACCTTTCGCAAGTGACTGTATATATTGCTTAGTACCAGAGTAATTCTTTGTAATGCAACACATATCAGTTTTGACCAGGCTTGTACAGATGTTGGAAATGTAGGTGTCAGTCAAGGTGTCAGTCAAGCTGCCTCAGATCTCAAGATCAATATTATATTTCAAAGGACAACCATCAATTATGCAGTGCGCAAAGGTTGCATGTGTGAAAATCACAGTCGAAAATGTGGCTTCAGCTTCAGAACAAGTACTGGTTCACAGATAACAGACCTTTACAATGTTTTACAGGAAACTTTGAAGGATATACTGTATGTGTGTCTCCTTTTATCACAGCATGTTTTGTATCATATTAGCTGCAGTGTAGTTGCATGAAGTATATTTCAGTAGATGGTAAGGGAGATGTTGTTTGCTATAGTTCGGTTTGATGTCTGAACTTTTGCTCCTCAGCATCAGTAGTAGTAGGTAGTTACTATGCTATAGCGATTTCATATCTTACTTAAAGCATGGTTTGATGAGATTTTGTGGGACACAATGACTTAAGTTTGTCATGTAGATATTTCCCTAGTACAAGTTATTTGAAAAGTTAAAGGTGCTGGGTGAAGTTGTTGTTGTTTTGGATGATACATTTGCATTTGTACCAGTTCAACTCTTAGCTCTTACAAAACAATTTGCACTGTGAGTGTTCAGCAACCTGAAAAAGTTTCACCCTCACTTGAACCTTAACTTCATAAAATTCAGTGAGGGCACTTGTCAATGTATTCATCATTCAACGCAAAAATGAATGTCATAAAGTTTGCCTTTGCACCTGTGACACTCCAAATTGTGTCTCTGAGTCTGCAGATGCCCCATGGGCTATGCCCGAAATACACAGCAATTAAACAACCATAAACTTGTATCTAACAAACAAACATGCTGAAATAGCTCAAGTTCCTAAATGGTAATACAGGAGGAAGCTGGGGATCAGGATAGTGTTTGTTTTGAGAAGTAACCAATATATTTTTACATTTTTGAAACATTATGATTATTATTCAACTTCTAATCCACAGCTACAGTAAATGTCTCCATGCAGATTAGTTCTAAAGCACTAGATCCCAATTCACAAATATAAGCAGTTGTTGCTTTATTTAATTGTCTATCGTTGTGAAATTGAATTTATTAGTGGTGGATTGTTGGTCGGAGAAATCAAGCAATTTTCAAATATCACTAGTCTTTAATGTATAAATGATTAATTACTTTAAAAAAACGTAAACAAATTCATTTGTGGTGAACTATTAACTGCAGCTTTAGTTGGCATCATTGACACCAACCAGTTTCATCTACCAGTATCGTACATGGCAGTGTGCATGCATTAATGCACCATGGTCCACTTGCTGTTTGACAGATGCATCTCATCGTTCAACATGTCACCTTTCTAATGTCTTCTCTGTCTCCTCTAAACAAGAGTCAATGTCAGGCAAAAGGTGGTCCTGCTGCCCAACATGTCTGCCACTAAGTGTTTGAACGGGCCACTAAATGGACGTCTCCTCATTTTTCTTCACCAGGGAAGGTCGAAGCAGTAATTGTAGAGGGTGCATTACCATAAAGGGCGGCCCCAGCTGTCTGCTGTGATTCACTTTAATGCGCCATGTTCTGTAATCCGAGAGGGGAGATCTCACTTTGGCCAGTTTTCAGCAAATTCATTTCCAGCCCAGATAACGAGAAGGCAAGCAAACTGTAGAGAAAATCATAAATAATTCAGGCATTACCCTGTACATTGGAGGCTTCTCATTATTACGCAACTGAGGTCAATTTAGCATTAAAACTTCAATTTTACAAGCTACGTCACCATCTACATTTCAATGGCAAGACAAAATGAGGAGACCCAGGAGCAGCTCTACAGTTTACAGCGATTCAGTTCAAATTTGCAAAAACGTGTTAAAGAATTCCTCTTTAATACTCTCGCAGAATACATTATTTTTATACCCAAAAATCCAAAGCAGTATTGTTCAACACCAGTTATAATCCTGTTATGCCTTTTTTTAAATATTTGCCTGAGTTTTATGACACTAAGATCAATTTCCACTCTCAGTGCTCAGTTGTCTTGGACTGTTATGTTCCTCACCCTGTGATAGACTGTCAACCTGTCCAGGGTGTATCCTGCCCCCACTCTTTCACCTAATGTGTGCCGTTACCCTGAACTGAAGAAGAGCAGATAAAAAAAACGGATGGATGGATATTCTATTCCTACATTTAATGTGGATGTGAAAACAAAAAAAATATGAATGTCAGCGCAGAAGAGACGAAGACGGACAAATATCTGCCGTTTTCCTGGATGCTCGGTAATTGGTGTCCCAGAACGAGCATATGCCACACAAACTGAGCTTGTTATGCAGGCTGCAGCAAGACCTTGGACTCTCGGTGAAATGCAATTTTACAGAATAAATAGACTGATTTAGCTATATAAAATATCTAATGGAACTTTCTGAGATAATCTTACCATCCTCATTACACCTAGAAAAAAAAAAAAACGGCAGAGGCAGCACTGTTATGAAGGATCTTTGTTCTGGTGCGCAATATTATGGCTGGCGTTTACTGACTATGTTCATTGTAGCAAACCCTTGTTACTTCAGAAAATGGCACATTTGTTTATGTACTGCATATATTAGATTAGCAAAAACATGTTTACACTAGATTCCTTGTAATTTGGGCTGTTAAACTTCACTCGAATTTGAGACCAAAACCAAAGACGAGGTCTAAAAATACAGCAGTACAGCTATTGTGCATAAAATAGGAAATAGAAAATAGTATAAAACTTAAATTCAATTAACTTGAATAAAACTAAAATTGTTTCATGAATGCTTACATACTTTTCTGCCAGTATTTACATTACCTAACATTAGATCTGTATACCAGCCTTGTTTCAGTTTCTAGGTTCTGTGGGTAAAATACTTAAACTTTTCTAAAGTTTTTGTCCTGGAAAAGTATTAGTGTCAGTTCAGTTTTGTTCAACATGGGCAATTTGTGGTTGTTGCCATGTTTTTATTACTTTGTAGATGAAGAACCACTATCCTGAATTTTGATTGTTGTTTTTCTTCATGTAGTAATTGAGGTCTCTGTCGTCTGCATATGTAAACCCTCATGATGTATATTGAGATATTACAGTATTATAGGTAGTGTAAAACGTATGATGAATTAAAGGAAAATGTATCTTATGGTGACACCAGTGCTAGTGTTTACTGCTTGTTACCTGTATGTTGTAATATATTACTATGTTTTTGTTAATATTTAAAATATAATGCTACACAAACCAGACTTTAATATAATAGAGAGCCAGCATTTGAATACTATTTGTATACATGTAGGTTCACCAAGTAACCAGTACAGAACTTCTTCACTGAAGAAAGATTTCCATACAGACAGATTGCACCTTCAATATCAGTCTTAAATAACAATAGAACATCCTAGACTGCTCCCATTAGTATGGTACGGCCTCTCAGGTTTGAACTCTGCACAAGAGCAAACATTTTGTTTTGTTGCCTGGCACCAATATTTATGTTCCCCCTAATATTCGTTGTCGCCCATTCTTTCATATACTGACATAATATATTAATTTGCATGCACAGCAGCTACCTTACCCCCACCAGACGCAAGACCATAGCAGAAGTACATTTGAATAATTCAGAGGCTGCAAACACCAAGTTCTAAATTGTATATTAATTCTAAAATTACACTCCACCCCCTGGGCCCCGGTTGCACTTTTATTAACTCGTCACAGCTGTGGCACACAGTGGTTGAGGCTGCATTGCACTTTTCTCAGACAGAATTATTGGAAGACTCCCTGCTTTTCCATCTAGCCTTTCACTGTTTTGCCACAATTTAATTTGTAATAGCTTTCATACAGTAAGTCTTAATCAAGTTAGAGTAGAGTGTGTGCAGTCTCATTCTGGGCAGGGAGGGAAGTAGTTTTAAAAGACAAGCTGTGGGACTGCACTGCACCATCTGCTTATGAGCACCTCTGACAGGCTTAGATGAGTTGCCGAGTTTAAAAAAAAAAAGCCCTACAGGATTTTCCTCTTGAATTCTCACAGGACTTCTAGCTAGCTTTACAGGCCACTTATGCTCCTTGACCCACTAAGCCATAAGAGGACAGTCATGTCTGGCCTAAATACCGTATGGTACAACTCCGTCACCTTCTCAGCGGAGAAAGGAGGCTATACCTTTCATTGTCACATTGCACCTCAAAGACCATTAGGCTACGTTTGCACTGCATGTTTTTATGTTCTGTTTTAAATTGGTGACCACTAGGTCAGATTAGCATCTGAAAGGATGCAGACTCTGATGGTCCTTTCTGAGAAACACTTAGTGCTGTTGTGGGATGATTATTACAGTTACTGGTGAGAAGATAAACTGAGCATTGGTTCATACTAACTTTTTAGATTATATAATGATAGAAAGTTATCATTATGGTAATTACTCTCTGTCCCACTGGTAAACATAAAATTAGGACATTCATGTTCATGTGCCCTTGCTCATGTTTGAGTGGTCAGTGAAACAAAAAATTATTAGTCCCAATTATGAAATTATTTTCTGGGTGGGCCTTAGGTTTCTTGTCGCAGTCCTCTGGGTCAGTCAGGAACTCCCACTGTCCAATGTTTCACTGAAATCAAAGGATTGTTGATCTTGTTGATGAACATGGCCTTATATGGTCAATAATAGATAATATGGTTAATCACCCTCCTGAAGGTGGCAGGTTGTATAATTCTTATTGACTGTTATTGAATGTTGTGAACATCAGCATTTTTCCCATGTCTACCATCCATACTAAGCCCAACCAATAAACCGGCATGCACAACATTAGGCTTATTTTAAGGGGTCTAGTCTTGTGCATTCCAGTTCAGTGGTTTCCCTTACTGCCATTTGTACATGTCACAACTCATTAATAATGCTATGAGGTACGTCTGTATGTTCTCCAAGAAGTCAAATATTAACTTATACTTTGTGCATTCACAAGGAAAAAGTTGAAAATATGTACCACAGAGCTGCCAGTGTGCATCCTATGTTAGATTTAGATTCGTGTGTGTGATAAGTGCACAGTAGTTTTCCCTTGTAGCTGCTTGTAAACTAAACTCACCTGGTGTCCCAGGTGTGAGTCAGTTCGTAATTAGATGGCTAGAGTGTGCACCACCACGACTCTGCATTGTGTGAACCATAATTTAAACTAATTCAGATGTTTCCTGTCCAGGCGCAGACTTCTAATGAGCTTCTATCTGTGGGAAATTATTGTTCACTCTTTGCTCTCTGGTTTAAAGCATCTTTATCAGCACCAGAAGAGTGGATCAACTTAACCGGTTTGCAACTGCTCCATAGAAAAAATGAGAAGGCTGATTCTTGTGTACTAGTGTAACATATTGTACATATTTTGAATGCTAATCATGCAAAAGGTTTAAATTATAGTTATTTAACTTTTTGATTTGAGAGAAAATGTGTAATTTGACATTTATGTACTGTAATGTGATATAGTGTTATGGCATGCAATTTATTGTCGGGCCTTTGAATTGCTTAAGGAACGTGAAGAGATTCTTAAACTACTTATTTGAAAAAATAATAAATTCACAAGGGTAAAAAAAAAAAAAAGAGTGATAGGTGTCAAGTTGACCATCAGTACTGCCAAAGCAAGCATAACATGCTGCACATTTAGCATGATCAACAATATTTCCATCAACACTCATCTGCAGTGTATAAATGACTCCCAAGATGTTGATAACCATCATTTCTGGCAAACTATATCTTGAATATGTAAAATTAAATGGAGTGAGACCAATTTAATTGAGATTCACCAATAATTCTTAATGATCTGCATGAACCTGTGAATCTTACAGTAGATAATGATGAAGACTTGGCAATAGCAGTGCTCTTTTTTCAATCTGAAGGTCAACGCAGAAATCATAAGAAGGAACATTATCTTGAAGGACGGTTCTACCTCTCAGCCAAGATTAGCTTTAATGTACCTTTTATTTGAATGGCTGAACTGCATCAGTGTCCAAACAGGAAATGACTCCAAACAGAAGATACCCACACTCCCCATTCACTGTTTATTTTACTATACTGTACATGATGTTCAAAATGCATACTTTGGGAATTTCTCAGAAGTCAACTATTCCTAGAAGCTCAACATAAATCCACCTCACAGCAGTGACAACAGCTTTTATATCTAAGACAATGATTTGGGTTAATTTTAAGAAGCATGAAAAGACAATTTAACTGAAGACAGTTAAGGTCTTAGAGTCTCTAACATACTCAAATTGTAGATAATCTTTCAAAGCGCTTTTTTGTTTGACTGTACCACCATATGTAGAGAGAGATAAAAAGTCGATTTGACTGACAGTATGCTGTTGTCTTTTCATATAGTCCTGTTCTCAGTAGGAGGTTTAGTTTATTGCTGCAGTTTGGGGGGAAAACACAACTGCAATTTTTGTTTTCTTCTTTTCTTTGATGAGCTGAAATCTTTTGTGTTTCATCATAGCAAAAACAACTCTCTTTTGCTGTTGTTTTTTGTCAGACAGGAGGAATGTGTGCTTTAATGTCCTACTTTTTGTGACACTAGATTTTCTTTTTCTTTTGGCTTTTGAAAAGTGCTCCTATTGAGTGTAAAAGGTGTAAACCTCAGAAGGCTACATAACAAAAACCTTGATCTGTCATCTTAGCTTTTCAACCTAGAGACAGACAACCGTGTGAGCTTCATTACAAAACAAAATATCCCTTTGTTATGCATTTAACTGTTATGCACCAAAAGTTGTCATTATAGCTGTAATCTTATGTAATTATTAGTTATTGAGTAGTACTACTTGAAAAACTGCACAACAGGAACTAAACCTTAGGAAGAAATTCACATAGATGTGCTGAATCAGTTGAGAAGTCTGGTTGAGCTTTTGAATATAGTACAGTACATATATACAGTACTTAAGTAGCAGTGGAAAGGGCGTAGTCCAGGGAAGAAAGACCCAGGTGCACATCCGAGCCATTATGAGTGGAAACTAATCATGTTATTGTTCATAGCATGAGAAGAATTTGTAGCTTATTTGTTAACCTTCAAAACCCTCAGATCATACGCACACTGCCATATTATCTTAACTGTGGAGGGAACTCTTAATTTGGACAATAGCATTTAGCAGTGATTGTTATTACTTACTGTCTAGATGTAATTTCAAACTAAACATATTCATTGTAATGAACAGTCATTAGTGATAGTGATAGTGATACGGGTGGTGGCCGAAGGCGGGAGCCCTGGCGTTTCGACCCTCGGTTGCCGAAACTGGCTCTTGGGACATGGAATGTCACCTCTCTGATGGGGAAGGAGCCTGAACTGGTGC
>JAUMHL010000002.1:20152889-20172378 GCA_032362345.1 Sandelia bainsii | reverse complement strand
AGGAAATCACCATTGCATGCTTCTACTTAAATGCCCTACTTTCATGATATAATATCACTGTAGCGTGAACTTTTTACATTTTCCATAAATTTCACCCGAAAGCCAAATATCCCTAACTTTTTGTGAGTAGTGTATCTGCATTGAAAATGTCCCTGTCTTGTTAAAAATGTAATACATTCCCCTGATGCTTTTCTTTATCTCAAGTTTTTCCATCATACATGATAATTCAAGCTACAGAAGACTTTTTGCTGCTCCTCTTGTCAGCAGTAGTGCACTTTTTTTTTTTTTTTTTACTGTGGCTGCTTTTACTGTTGAAGTGAAAATTGCATTTCAGTGTTCAGTCATCTTGTAAAAGAGTTAAATGTCTAAAATGTGAATGCAAATGCTTCCTCTTGACTGTAAGCATTTTTATAGTTAGAAAGCAAAGAGTAAGGCTGGCAAGGTTTCAGATCAGCAGGTTGCAGACAGTTTAAATTCTTTTATTTTTAAAAGGTGTCCCATATATTAATGATACAAAGAATTAGCCCTCTGTTCATGTACACTAAGACTTGACTGAATTCATTAAACAAAGGAAAAATGGCAGGAGAAAAATAACAAGACAACCTTAATTAAAAGCTAATACAAACCCAGTGCAACCATCTAAGAGTATGAAACTAATCCTTAGTCATTTCACATGTTGACCTACAGTCACATGGTGAGTTATTGTGAACTACTGTGGACTTAATGAATATGAGAAATGGAATCACTCATTTTAAGACTTTATTTGTACTTCCTTTTTCAGAGAAAGGACTATGGAATGGGCTTATTGAGGTGGAAGGGAAGTCATCAATGTTTTAAACATAGTGGGTTACTCGGATCCAAAGGGTTGAAAATGCTCTTACGCCTCAAATAGCTCCTCATAAAATGTTCACGAGTTGTTTATGCCACCAGGAGCAAAGTGTTGTCACAGTACTGCAATTAGCATACGGTGGGGGAAGCAGAGGAAGTGCATTTCAGCAGGTGATAACACAACACCTCGATAATGTTGCTGATGGTTACAGGTTTTGCAGCAGGTCTACACCATGGAGGCAGCGAGAAATTTGTGTTTCATTTGACATGCGTAAAGTTGAAGATAACAACGCTACAACGGGCTGCCTTTCTGAACCTTACTACCACCAAGCAGATTTTAACTAAAAGAGGATCTTTGCCAAGAAGACTTCAGGTGACGTGTCATATATTTCTGTAATTAAAAACACAAGATTTCTGAATTGACTGCTGGGTGTTAAAAATTCATAAGTATCCACATTTACTCTTAATAAACTTTATCTTTGCAAACATTCCATTAGAGACAGGAGTGGTAATTAAATTTAAATGTCTTAGTTACTGTAGATATTGAGTAAACGTTGTCCTCTCAAAGTAAAATGTGGAAGTTAGAAAAGCTTAGTTTTCCTTTTAAAAGTGTATTTTCTGGCAGTGCAGTTGTTTTTTAGTTTGACTTTAAAATGATAGCCCAAGGATAACTACACAAAGCCAAGCAAAAAAAATTTCATTTTAAATTAGACAGATCTTTGTACCAACTGAAGTTTGAAGTATAGAAACTGGTTTGAGTTATAACCTCAGATCATGAATTTTGCTATGTTGTTCAAACCTAGTTTAGCAGCAATGTATTATTCACAATTCTGTAGAATGGTTAAAAGTTCAAGTCTCTCTAGTCAAAGTTGAGAAATACTTTGGGCCATTAAATTCCTTTCTCCATAAATATGTCACAAATAATTCACTGTCCGTAAATTGGTGAAATTCATGGGCTCGTTTTTCCCAGAGACTCTACTATTGGATAAGTTTAATTCAGCAACTGTAGGAGAAAACCTTGTGTGATAGCAGACTAAATGATATTTAGATATTTAGCGACGAATACATTAAACTTTTCCTTTGCATGACAACAGATAGGCTAATAATACATTTAACCACTGCTGCTACTGTAGATGCTTATGTATGCTAGTATCTGCAGCTCTGCTCTATTTTACGTACCTGTACACAATGTCTGCTTAGAGTTTCAAAGAACTTAACTGAGTTAATAGCTGGTGTGAGGCAACGTGGCATTGTTTATGTACCATGTATAGTTTTAGCATTGTTTTAGTAGTTACTTATTCTTATTTGCATCCCCTTGTTCTCTTTCATGGCCCTTGTGGGCCAGTTTAACTCAATGCACCAAGTGAGCTCAGAGACTTTGACTGTTGTTTACCACTGCGCTTTCCCTCAGGACTCCGAGTTGCTGTGATGGAAAATATCAGATGGGTACGAGATGAACATTCTTAGTTTAGTATAGCTTGTTGGAAAAGAGATGCGTGTCCAAGAGTAAATGTTGTTCCAAACACTGGAGCATATTGCTTAAGTGGATTTGGCCATTTACATTCAGCATGAGCGCCACAGATGTAAGAAGGCAGCTGAAATGGCTCTACAAAGAGATCAGGTTGTTACACGTCCGTAGAGGGCAGGTTCCATTATACCGCTTTGAGTTTTTTCTCAGGCTTGTCTTTTGCTGTGATAGCCAGGCTTTGATCCATCTGCAATGACGATCTGATTATGTTGGCCATGTCCAAGTATGCCTGTTATCCCTTTACAGTGTGTTCACCTTGTTATGCATGCAACAGGGAATGATGCCCTTCAGATGATGCTCACTAGAGAGTCACATATGTCAAGACCTTGGTGCTGTCTACATGCCCTGACTAAAAGTTAACATTTCACCTGTACAGGGTTTATTTTCAGGCTGCTTTGTTTTTAATGAGACAATTTAGACCATTTTTGTGTATCTAAAGCACGTTTGCATCTATAGCATATAAATTAATGTAAATAGTAATGTGAAGTATGGCCTAAAAGTATTGTACTACCTAAATAAATAACTGGGAGAGATGTAACACCAAGATGCTGCATTATTTGATCAATGTTGATGTTTTTTTTAAATAAGAAACATCTAATATTTATTCTGAACAATTGCAGATTTTTTTCCCCACTGTCCATCCTTATTTTATTCAAGAGGAAGAATATAAATCTCTGCAAGTAACTGGTTTCCAGCCAAGTACATGCTTAGTGGAAACATTAATATCAATCCTAAATTTAAAAGCAAGCCAGTGGATACAGGCTAAAATAACTTTCCTGGTTTTTTTTTCCTGTTTTGGAGCTGTTGCCTTTTCTTTTAAACTCTACAAACAATTTATAGTTTCTTGATGGGTTAAAATGACCTTAGTGGTGCAATGCAGAACTATGCAAGTGGCAGCAGATCGTACATCATCACATCTCCTATTCTATGAGATCATAACACATTATACAATAAGAGAGAATATTGTTTTCTGTATTTTCTTGTAATAAAATGAGCGTCGTGGTACAAAAGCACAGACTGCACTGAACACAAGTATCTGCTCTGTCTTTGAGCAAGACACATTACATTGTTGTTTAAATAATTTCCCTCTGGGATTAATAAAGTGTTTTGAATCTTGAATCTTGAATCTTTGTACCATGATCTGTGCTCCTAGTAGGTGTTCACATGTGCACAGTAACAGTTCAGAAGTCGCACGACAACCCACCGGTTCACATTGAACACTAAGCATCATGTGTTTCTGTTCACGCTCTGAAAAAGTAATTGGTCATCAATAAATAAATGGCTGTGTACAGTTCCTCATTTTTCTCTGGTGTGAGCTGGTGACCAGGCTGTTGGATGTGCATATTGATAACAAATGACGGTGCCCTTCACTGACCCTGCTGGTGGCAGAGGGTGCCTGGCTGTGCGACACAAATTCACTGAATAATCATTATGCCAGGGCACCGCGGGGAATTAATAAACTAGCAAATTGACTGGCTCCAATCAGGTCACAGTGTACACACTCATATCTCGCCTAAATCCTCTGTGACGGCCAGAGGATAATGCAGGACTGTGTGAGGGGAGATGTTAGTGATGTGAATGAGGATTAACACTTTAAGTCAGTTTGTTTACCCTGCCCTGTTAAAACTGAGCTTCAGAGATTAATGAACACATTTAATTTAAGGCTGCATAACTGTTGAATGAGCTATATTTTTCTCTTTATATAAATATGTGATATTAACTTCTTCTCAAAAAAGTTAACCCTGCAATTTTCTGGCTTTTAATTGGTAGCAGTAATATACAAGACTCAATAGAAACAAACCATTTTAAACTAACTAACTTTGGAATGTGATTTTAAAGGCACACGCCAGTACTAACCTCATAACGTGTAATGCATCTAACCTCAGAAGCAAAACCACTTCTTTAATGCATTACTATACCTGTCAGTGGACATGGGGAGTTCATCTTGCTGCGAGTGTGAGTTTAGATATCAGCAGACCATGCGGCTCAAAGCCTAAAGCATCATAGATTGTCATTAATGCAGTGAGGCACTA
This sequence comes from Sandelia bainsii, assembly GCA_032362345.1. NCBI lineage: Eukaryota > Metazoa > Chordata > Actinopteri > Anabantiformes > Anabantidae > Sandelia > Sandelia bainsii. The sequence goes on along the minus strand of JAUMHL010000002.1, from coordinate 20,167,989 downwards.
CTCTCCAGTAAATATTTATTGGTCAGTAGTGAAACTGTATGCGTGCGGTGCGATCATGTGTGGTTAATATGCCGTGACTAATACTGTTTGGACAAAATGTAATGCTTAATGCAATACGTTTACTTAGATGGCTGGATGTACAAAGTACATGACTTGAACACCAATGGCTAAGGTTCACACTACACTATATCATGCTTCATGCCATAATTTCATGTCAGCAAGACCGTAACCATTCCCCAACTATAATCGAGTGCAAGTTGCCTAAACATATTCATAAAAACGATAATGTTGGTTTTGCTTCTGGGAGTGGACATGGGCGGGAAAACAAATACACTGAACATTTGTTCACATAAGTTGTTTATGTACACAGAAAAACTATAAGAATGGCTATAGTATACAGTGGTGTTTTGTGATCGTTTGTGAGCCCTTTAGACTTTTCTCTATTGTTGCATAAATCAATACCTAAAATGTGATCAGATTTTCATGCAAGTTTCCAACAAGACACTTACATACATTTTCCACTGGATTGCTCTGGGCAAATCCCATTAACAGTGCGGCTCATCAGTTGTGTAGCGTTTTGTCTCTGGCCCTGCTGTGATGTGATCAAATCCAGACCATTGTTCACGTTTTGGGAGTGAAACAGACCTGAAACAGAAGCTGTGTGCCTTGCAGTAGAAATTAACCTGTTCAAACTGCTGATTATGGACAGGATTGACTGTTACAATAAACCCATTGTTGTAGACTAAAATACCTCATTTTTGTGGCCACTATTCAAAAAAATTGTAATGCATGTTGCAGTGTTTGTGGGGATTTTACAATGTAATTTACTGAGGAAGCGAAAATTGCAAAACATTTTATTTTTATAATTCATTAAAAACCGAAGGCCACTAACCGTGCTTATTTAATCTGACTCACCGTGATTCTTTGAGCACTTTCACTGTTGTAACAGCTTTCGTTGATATGATTTTATTGTAGCCATTAAAAAACTCTGCTTGTTGTGATTAATAAAAAAAAGAAAGAAATGGCGATATGAATTTTATTGTAATCCTTCTACTGTGGCAATTTTCTGAAGGACAGTATACTAATAATTAGCTGACCTTTTAACAAACATATAATCTTTCCTGTTTTGTTGTTGCCAGTTCATAACCATGCTGCCTTGAGATGCATTCGCTCTGATGGCTCAGCTTTTTTTTCTCTTTTTTTTTTCTTTGCTTATCATACCCCCTCCGTCTCTCAGACTATTAGAAAGCCCATATATTTGATGTGGTTCATGGGTTCCAGTACAGACCGATCTGTGACCTGTCAAGACAAGTTAGTATTACTGCAGGTATGAAAGGCAGACCACGTCAGAATCCTCTCCTCAGAGAAAATCACTCATCATTTCCTAAATGAAAATCTTGTTCTCATGGGAAGTTTTTTAAATAAATCCATCCTCACAGTCCTGCCCTAAATCCCTTTTGTTTTTTCCTTCTTTTTATGAATTTGTGTACTTTTCTCACCCAACTGCTGCTGAGAAAAAAACATAAGCTGCAATGTTTGGCTCTGTTATTACCTTTTTTCCTGGTACTCCACTGATCCCCAGAGAGAAATCTGTCCTTTACTTGCCTCCTCACCATAGTTCAGGGTCTGCTTCAGAACTGCACCCCTGAAGCCAGTCAGGAATAAGGTTCTCACTCAAGGACACTTTGCTGCTGTAAACATGCTCTGTGCCAGATTTCTCCCTTTTAAAATGAATCAAAGACCAGTTGTCACCTCTTGTCACAGGTTTATTAAATGTGAGTTCAACCAAAGACTTTGAACTGACAATTTTATCATCATGATTGTGTGTGTGTGATTTTTTAAAATTTTTATTAAATTGACATCTTCTAATTTTTTTTAATTTTTTTTACAAATGTGTTGACTTGTTTTGTATTATTTTGCAGCCTTATACTATTGATGCTTCAGGTGGGTCTTAGACCAATGATTATACAGCACTGCTTTTTTCAATAGATCAATGAATATCTTTTCTGCATATACAAGTAGAGTCTTTGCTCCCAGCTATTGTACTGCATTGTACTGTTCTGGGGTGTGGTTGTTAATGCACACTTAAAAATAACACATTTGTGCCCTTGTTCAACATACTTGAAAACTAGAATGTAGATAAAATGTCAGATACAAAGATTAGCTGATTGATTAGTCATTCAAACTAAATTGATAATTGTAATTTTTCAAGCAAAACCAACAATTTGGAAAACAAGATTAATGTCAGCATGTACTTTAGGACATTGTAGTAGCAAAGTTATTTTAGTAGCAACATAAAAATGTAAATTGAAAAAAAAAACTAAACAATTTTTTGGCATGTGTACTTGCATTCAGCACTGGAGCTACACAAATAGTTTTCAGAAATTAAAAAACACTACACTTTCCTCACCACTAAATGATTTATAGGAGCCTATAACACTATTTGAGAGGGAGTCGATATATTGAAGGTTTAAAATGTAAAAATGGGATTTAGTTTAAAGCTTTAGTTTTTCCCATTACACTACATGATACTGGTAGATTAAACGAAATTCACTTTGAATTATATGACTTGGCCACCGTTTATCTATCCACATGTTGATATGAAAAAACAAACAAAGACATTTCACTTTGCAGTGCATTTTGGGTTAAGCTGCATAGACACTCCCACTGGGTGAACTTGACATGCTAGAGGCTGACACTGCCTACATGACATGAAGCTTGTAATGAAAGCTTAAACTCAGTCTTTCCGTGTGTTTTTGCAGATACACATTAGATCACCATTTGTGATCCGAAATTATTTTTACTCATTGTGTGCGTGTGTTTTCTCTACAGATTTTATGGGACACAGTGACTCTCCAGGTCCATGTGAACACAAGTACTGTGGCTTAGGGCGTCACTGTGTGGTCAACCATGAGACTGGCCAAGGGGAGTGTAAGTGCTTGGACCACTGTAAACCACACTATAAACCTGTGTGCGGTTCAGATGGGAAGCTGTACCAGAACCATTGTGAGCTCCATCGTGCCTCCTGTCTCAGAGGACACAGGATTACTATCATGCACAGTGAGGAGTGCTTCTACAAAGGTAAGAGCTGATGGATCTGTTTTCTAATGAAAGATGTGAGGTCCTGGTGGCCCTGTACCCTGTGTGATGATATTATCAGGGTTTGATTGCCTCTTAAATCTTTAAAGACAAAACTTAATACACCCACAGTATTTAAATTTGAGGCAGGTTTTTGCAAACATACCCACAAACTGAGCACTATTTACTTGATCTATTTTTGTTGGAAGGAAAAGTACGTACATAATGTATGTATTTAAGATGTCAATTAAACTTTCCTCCAGATGTGTGTAGTTATGTTTTAAATAGGTACCCCCGTGGGATAGCTGTTGGCAGTGTTGGTGCCATGTTTGACCTATTGAGCCACACAGGACTGCATCTAGATTACTTATGACCTACAGCAACAGGGAAATGAAAGTGAATTAAGACAACCTCATCAACGCTGAAGAAAAGGAATAACTGAATGTTGTATGAGGCAGAGAGTTAAGCTGGGTCAGAAATGGCTATTAGCCAAATGGTGACTGAGCCAGTCTTCTCAACAAGCCTCTGTACCAGATAGAAAACCATCATTAGGAAGTTTTCTTCTAATATTCTACTCTGTTGGTAAAATAATGAAAGTCTCCTTTTGACTCACATACACTGGACTTAGGGCGCTCATTTAAAAGCAGAGTAACAGTTACAAAAGATGCATAATAAGCACCACAAACAGTGAAGAGAGTGAACAAACAAATTGTTTACTACATTGTACTTTGAAAAGTTTGTTAAAGATATGATGCCTAATATATAGGGCTGCTTTTGTGATGCAGCCACTTTTGTTTAATCTACTTGTAGGGCTGTAGATTTATAGGAACAGTGAGCCACTCTCATATCGGTCCATTAAATATAAAGCTATAACCAGAAAGCTATTAGCCTTGCTTGGTACATAGACAAAAAATGGGGGGAAATGGCTATCCTGGCTGTATGTGTAGTGAAATAAAAGGTCAGCTACCAGAACCTCTGATAATTAGCGGCACCTCTTAATAATTAAGTAGTTTCCTGGCACCAGTGGAGACTCCAGGAAGTTAATGCAAAGCCAAGATATCCTTACGGGACCAGAAATCTGTATTTTTCATTTTAAGATAAAATAACTACTTGATGGAAAACTTTTTTTTTTTTTTAATGATATGTCCTTTTGTTATTGTACATCAGGAATTAATTTCTCATTTCCTTGCAATTTAGCTTCAGGACAAAATTTTGGAATAACCTCAAAAATGCAACAAAATGAAATAAACAAAAATTTTATTAACTGGACATTGAGTAGCTTAGCTTTTAGCCTTTTCAACTATAATTTTTAATAAAAAAACACAATTTATTACGTACATATCCATATCTTACTGATAAGGTCGTAAAGCTCTACATGACTGACTGGACTTCCAGGCAGTGATCAGAGTATCACACACTTGCATAGAATGACTGCAGATGCTAAATGAATAATGAAGAATTAAAAGACAAAACATTCATGCAACTACACTACAGTACATTGACTTTAACTGCCCAGCTTTTGGCCAGTGTCCATAACCTCAGTATGAGAAGAAGATGCACAAATACAACCAATAATCCAGTAAAACTTACATAAGTAGTGTTAACAGGTATAGTCCAGGAACTGTACTTACATTTCACTTTTCAACTTTGAACAGGATAAAGTTCTTCACAATGCTTTACTTTCACCCATACACACTCTTAACATGATGAAACTACAGCTGCTAACCTATTAATCTGGAGGAACTTGAAGGCCTGTATCTTGTTCATGTGAACAATAGAAGCTGGGGGTTAAATACCATCCCTACAATAATGTCCAACCTGCTGTGCCAACTTACCACAGCTACCAGTGTGGCTGAGGTCAGTTAATCAATGAACAAAACCAATTTACCAATCAACAACAAATTTACTAATTACAGCAAACTCCACCTGATAACCACTGTGTACAGCAATGCTACTACCCATAATATCTTTGCCCTACCAGTAAAAAGAAAAAAAAAGTATTTCTAATTCAGTATGTTTAAAAGTGGAAGGTTAGAATTTAAACATTAATGCAACTTGCAACAACACAAATTATTCCTGTTTCCTAAAAAGCATTAATTGTCATATGACAACAGTTCAACACAGTCCTGAAGTCCACTGCAAAGGACATTAAATAAAAATGTCTCATTCATGATGTAAGGTTCAGTGCATTTCACAGAAAAAGACAGCTAAAAAGTTGTTAAACCTTTATTTACCTGAAACTGAGTTTTAGTTTTAGGAACATACAAAATTAATATTTTAAATATTTTTCCCCTTGGTTGGTTGCTGAAATACACAAAAGAAAGTTATGTCATATTTGAAAAATGTGAGCCTAGTCCTTTAATAAGGATTGCAAGTTGATGAAATCAGATAGCATAGCTCCTCTTCCTCATGACATAAGATTTTGCACACACGCAAATGCTCCTACAGTACCTCAAATAGTATAAGACCGCATAACAGTGTAACACAACATTTTCAACAGTTGTGTGTATTATCGCATAGTGAATTCAGCATAAAAACAAAGAACACTATAATATAGCTCTTTCTGAAATGCACAGCTTGGGTTGGAGGTAGGAGCAGCTGGTACTGCTGTGGTGTTCATATTTCCCCAGAGAAGGTTGACTACTCTCTACCATTGATTGTATAAACACACCAATTATTTGTATTCCCTGGAAACAAGGCTACTCTCCCTTTTGTAAAGCTAGACATTGGTAAAGTTGACACTCAGCACCTTTGTTCTGTTCAGGGTGAAGGGGAATTGGTGCAAACTGCTCTTAGACAGCACATTCATAATATTCATGAGCAATTGACTAAGTCTCAGCATTGATTCGACAGGGTTTCTTAGCTCACTTGTTAATTTCGGAAGACAGGGAAAGGCTTTGGTTTTTTATAGTGTTGCACATGAAAAAACAGTACCCAGCTCTGTGCTCAGGAAACATGTGCTGTTCAAGCTTTTACAACAGTAGAAGAGTCAACCAACAAACTGTCTTAAAACAGCTGCCTCATGACTTGGCATATATTAAGAACAACCTGTGCAGAAACATTTAGGGTAAGCCAATGTTAACAATCAAAACAACTGTTTCATTCCAGTCACTGAAAAAGGCATTCAGATCAATGATACATCCCTCATGGGTGACAGACCTAATCAGCCTCTCTCATGTGCCCTGTCAGACCAGCATCTATCCGCAATGCAGAGTGGGATATTTGACCAATGTCAGGCAATCAATATCAGATCAACAGGAGCCAAAAGAAGGAATAAAAAAGACCAGGCACTCTTTTTTTTCTCTTGTCTCGTCCCTTGTTCCATCCAGACATTGTGTCTTTTTGCTGTGACTGATAAGCAATCAATTTCTCATTGGATGAGAGCTCCAGGGTGAGGACACAGGAACCTGTTGCAGTGATTAGCAATGTTTACTAAACGCATTGTTTTCTCTCAATACTATCAAATAAATAAGAAAAAAACATAAATTATAGGTTGTTTACTGTTTTAAAACTTTACACAGGAAAACAAGGATTGCCTGAATAATAAACTGGAGTAGAGACTTTGTTCCTTATTGTAACTATTAAAGGCACCATGGCAATCAGAGGAAATGGATAATTGAGCAAATGTAATAGAGCTTACAGCCATATCGGAGTGTAATTATGATTCAGGGGTTATTAGTGGGTAAAATAGAATATGTCACTTGGTTGTTTGTCCTCCAGGTAATGGGTTCAGTTTACCTGTGAATATGGAGAAACATAGTCATTATTGCATCACAATAATGAAATTCCTTGAGTTCAGTGTGAGTTCCTTCCACCAAAGAGATTATGTTTTGTCTCTCTGTTTGTGTTAACTGATTTTATTGAATTAGCTCAATAGCAAGTTAGTACTTTTTATCTAAGTTGCCAGCTGGCCCTGGGGATGGAAATATCCATTGCTAAGTCAGTTTACTTTTACACTTGGGTCCAGACCAAAACATGTCAAGAATTATGTGCCTTGTCTTTTTCTCTAGTGCTAAAATGAGGTTGACATTTTTGTTTTTTGTGAAATATCTCAAGTATTAAATTGATTTCCTTGAAATATGGTGCATATACACTACCGTTCAAAATTTGAGGGCCATTAACAGCAAACACTTGTCCTTTGTTCCAGTGACACATTGTGTTTACTAATGCAAGTTTATCTATTAACTAATTAATCATTAGAAAACCCTTTTGCAAATATGTTGGCACTCATTGTTTCCCTTGCACAGACTTTATTTTGGCGAGCCACCAAAGTATATTTGGCCACATCTGTCTGAGAGAATAATGCCATTTATGATCAATTAACCAGAGGACTTTTCCCCCACACCCTACTGTGCCTGTAGGTTACTTGTTTGCTGCATAAAATGTCAAAGAGTGGCTCAGATCAGCTGTCGCTAACTAATGTTCATTCCATGATTGAAATTGTCAGGAGAACAAATGTCCTGTTGTTGGTGTCTATTATGTGCTTTTCACAAGTTGGTGGGGAAACAGGCGTCAATCCAACACTGCTTTATGTAGCCAATGTCATCTGTATGAGGTATCACTCGGTAACACCTCTGGACAATCAGTGAGGACTCGGTGTCTCTAGTCTAGTTTCAAAAACTCTCAGACTAAAGTCAGACGTCTTCTCTAGTAATAACAACTGATCTTACATCATTTTCAGAATCTCCCAGTTCAAATGTTCATATCATATCAATAAATGGAGAACCAAATTTTAGTTCTGAAACAGAAGCAATGTCAGTAGGCTGTTAATGTGTAAATTCAATCACATACCATACAATGATTACTAAGTTATTTTCTGCTGTGTACAGGCCTACAGCACAGTATGTTTACTTCTGCTATTTATACTGAGCATCTTTGACACAAATATTTGATAGTCAGGTTAAGTAAGCAAATTTCCTGTAGTGTGTTGCCCATGCCTGACTGTATCATTCCTCCATGGAGTTAGTGTAGACAGTTAACCATTAATAAGTATAATGCAGATTAGCTGTTACCCTGTTTTTTTCCAATGACACATTTTACAAATACACAGTATGGATAGAGACACAGTAGATAGAGAGTCTCTCATAGAGAGACAGTTTAACACATTCCCTATCAACTTTCGCTGTCCTTTCCTGTGTTTGAACTGTAGAGATGTAACCAACTTGAATTATAATTACGTTTCTTATTTCTAGTGAATGTTTTATTTTTTTTTAGGATTGATTTGTTCAATCAGTTGTTGCTACCAGTACTGCATGGGAAGATTGTCATTACAGCAGCATAGGGTCTTTTTCTGTCCAATATATTAAAGTGGTTGTAATCTATGACCATGGGCTGTTAAATTCAAAACACAATGCCATAAATGAACTGTCAATGCCAGAATGACCTGCTGGCTTCACTAACGCTCTGCTGACTGCCACAAATGGGCTCATACGTTTCCTGTTGTTTGATATCCAGAAGTTAATGAAATGGTGATCAGCCGGTCACCAATGGTCTATTTTCATCATTTATCAGCCACTTAGATTCAGGGGCCAAACAGTCAGTGGAAACCTACTGGGCAGGTCATTTTTATTTTAAACTAATATGTTCAGCAGATCTGAAATTCAAGCAAAACTCTCCAGTCCTCTACCACAGTATTTTTGATTAAACATACAATCACATCCAGTGCGAATATTCAGAAAACAGTGTGTTTGTGATATACCGTAGGCACATTTTTGTAAGTATGATAATGCTAATAATTAAGAATTTAAAATGTTAATTTATAGCCATTTTAAAAGTGTAATGGCAGTGCTACAGTAGATCATGATGGTGCAGTGCCACTGGTTCATTCTTTAAAAGCACCTATATCGTCTATAGTCAAATGCCATAGTGATGTCTTAATGAAACAACAAATCAGCAGACAACTCCAATGCATCCCCTGACCACTAAAAAGATTCAGCTAGATATTAATTTGATAGCAGACAATTGGTTCCCTGGGCTAGTTCAAACGAAGAGCTGCTGAAAATGATTGCTTTTGAACTGGCATCCATATGCAAATGAGTTGAGCCACTATTGGTTCTGGTCCCACTTAAATGGATCTATGTTGGAAATGGACAGACAGGCATCGTCAGCCAGACCTGCTCTGTGCCTCTTATATGCTATGGAGAACAGGATAAAAAATGACAGCCATGTGTTGACTGAAGCTTCTCATTAGCACTGGGGAGAGCATATGACCCCCATTTTCCCTTTTGCACTGAATGGCAACTTAGCCAGGATCAGATCTGATTGAAAATTAAGTGGTGCACAAATGCCTGTCCAATCTGCGGAGGGCAATCTGCGCATGAAGGCGAGCAATATCTGCAGCAGGCAATTGCCACAAGTGGAGACAATTAGGACTAAGGTTGTGGCACATCAAGCAAGTGGTTTGAGTGTATTCAGCACATCCAATTATCTGAGAGATCATACATTTAAAAACCTTCAGACATTTGGCTCCCAATAAACCTTCCGTGACTGAACTTCTCAATTTTTTATTTACTACTTATTGCATGTGTGCACTGCATAATTTACTTTTCTGTTGCATCATGCTGTTGGGGAAGATTAATGGATGGATCAAAGTTTTACATGGCTTTTGTTTCTAAATTATGACTAGCTGGTGGTGTTACATCACACCTGTGAAGTAAAATGGGCTTCTGCAGACTTCACATACTCCGATAAGTTTGAACATTTTAATGGAAGATACACTTTTTGGCCAAAAAATACCTATTCAAATGGAATAGCATTTTATCTATTTATAAATAAATATACAAGACAATAAAGTCTGGAAAAAAAGAGATGGTGTCTGAATCTTTGCGAAGCTGTAGCTGGTAAAATATGTATGCACTTTTCATACCTGTTCAGACATGGGTAAAAGCATCATTTTAATTTGTATTTTACATATTAGAACACATAAGAGTTCAATTCAGTCTTGTAGTCAGTCTCTTCAGTGTACTATTGTTATTTTAACACTGTACGGCACAGTTGCATTTTATATTTTACACCAAACCAGGCACAGATGCCAAACAAGAATAATGAATATCTGTAATTAGGCTGTGTCTGTAAAAGTAGGGCTTGTTGAACTACAGTGTTTTTGTTGTTACCTACTTCCCTGGCACCTCAGTAGAACAAATTCTTTGTGGATGACTCCCCAGGGCTCTGCCAAGAAAAACATGCTCATGAAGCATCATAGCTTCCTGCCTCTGGAGACCTTCTGCCTTAACGATGTGTCTGTGTCTTTCCCAACGGAGAGGCCCTCCAGTGAGATGAGCTTGTGTACAGTAAAAGGTTTCAGTACCCCTTGTGCATTCTTGCTTTCTTGTAATGACTCTGTGGCGCCATTATTGCTCTGACCTCTGTACAAGACATGACATAGTCTTTGACAGCAGTGCCAAAGAACAAGTTCCTCATTAAAATCTCGACCTGTGGATCATTAAGTTTGCAAGGACGCCCAAACCATTGTCAGCTGCAGGATGTGGGGGGCCGGTCAACTCTGAAATTAGTGGTCTGTGTACATCAGGATCTGCTTTGTCAATTATGGATTTTGTGTAAAAATGCGATTTGCTGATTGATTTGTCTGAGACCAACCAACAAAACATAAATATACTTTATTTAAGTAATAGCTACCTTTATAGCTACTAAAAACCTTTTGTACCGAATTGTGATAAACTTCACAGGTATAGTCTGAATTGTGGACATTCAGTTGCAATGATCTGGCAACTGCCTAAATGTTGCTGTTGATTTCTGCAGGACTTGGGGCAGAGGAGATTAATGTTCCAGTTCAATCTATCCAGATTATGTGCTTATCTGCTGTGTATCAGATCATTTGATGCAAAATCAGATTGGGTTTTTTTGTAACTAAGAACAGACACATATGCAAGCGCTACAGTGGCACCAACTGTTTTTGTTTTGTGCAAATTTATGGCATGAAAAACAAGGCTACCTGCTACCACGCATTGTTTCCCTCTTACTCTGGAAATGAATGACAACAGCCTTATTACTCTGGAAATGAATGACAACAGTCTTATCACAGTCAAGAAAATGACAAAAAAGGGCAAGCATGCCATTGCCAGAAAGATAAAGATGCTAAGAGGGCAACATATCCTCAGCCTTGAAAATCTTGGCTTGCATAAGCTCAGTGCCAGTCATCATTTTGCCAGTCTGTCAGTAAGAGAACAAATGTTTGACATGATGCAGAGAGTTGAGAATTGCAAGGCCAGGTTCATGGCATAATATTGCAGTGCAATAAAAATTACTTTTTGGGTCATATTTTTGATTTAATAGTTCCTCCGTGACTCACTTTGAAATATTCTAATAGGAGACACTGAAAATGTGTATTGTCTGGAGCAATGATGCTGATCATTCATATGTCCTTTTCTAGTGGACATATTGATGTTTCACACAAATTGATTGCTGGAAAAGTTTGAGTATCAGAACATAGCCTTCCTAAATCAGTGCTAGGGCATTACAATGAAAAAGACGCTGCATTTTTTCATTGATTTTTCTTTTTTTTTTTCTCTGACACAGGCACCTCCTAATGACAGTCATATCACTGAATACATGGCACCGTTAGCCTCCCTTATTATAGCTGAATGAAGACAGATGCAGTAGAAAAACAGTGTAGATATATGACATAGCTGTAGGGACTAGCACTGCCCCATTTGTCGAAAACTGATATGGTAAGGGAAATTTCAGAGCACAATGGTCTCATCACTACTTGTATCTTGGCTTGCAGGAACTGCTCTTCTCGTACCGTTCACTGGGATGGATAAATTGGAAAATGACAGAACATAACCAAAATTAATACACATGAAATTAAGTGGATAACTAGATAATACGATGAAGGCGAAATGTTAAGTCAAGGTGAATCAGAAATCCCTATGTGTATACACTGGAAAATCTGTGATCTCCTTGTTTTCAGAGTAGAGGCACTTACTATACATTTCACACGTACCTTGTGCTGCATGACAAAATGTTTCCAATTTTCTGCCCAGGACTCAGATGTCTTGTTTGTGTTATTGATCAAAAAGCAAGATTACTGAAACTTGCAACCATAGACTGAGTTGCACAAGACGTATAGACATCTACTGCACAGGGGTGTTTCAAAGGGGAAAATGAGGGCGAAAAGTCACTGTAGGTGGCCAAGACAGTTAATATTTACTGAAGGACATGGCCTGGAGCAACTATCACTTGTGCTGTTTGACAAGGATGAGCAGCTACAGTGGTCTAATTTTAACGGCTGAAGGTTCAGTTTGTTTATTCACAGCCCTGACTCCTGTCACAGTGACAAAACACTGAACTCCCAACATGTCACCTAAATTAGGTGGTAAGTCACTGGTTATAGGCTTATACGTCAGCTCCTGTCATAAGCGGGTTTCTTTAAAAGCTGATACCTCAGTACCACAGTAAATTACAGCTTCCTCAGCTCAACTCCTTTAAATTCAAGGCCTGTTTACCAAAAGCTTAAAATCACTAATGGTTAGTACCTCACATTAAGAAGAACCTGAATTTGAACTTAACTTTTTGGAATTTGGATACTACTTTCTGCCAATAATTAATTCAAATGAAAGCTATTACACTTGTTACATTTGTGAGGTATTTCCAAAACATATCGCAAGTAAATATGGTTTGTAAAATTAACAGCTGTCTCTTCGCTAAATATCAAGACTATTTCAAGTTCACCCACTTATGTTTTTTTCCCCATTTGTAATACTTTCATCCTGGCCACTCATATTTTCTTTGAACAAGATTGGCCTTGAGATGCATGAGATGATTTCTATATTTCCAAACATGCAGGAATAGCACTGCACACTTGAGTCTAAATCAGTACATTTAGCCAGGGAAATTGGAAAAATGTACTAAAAAGCAACAACCTTGTTGCACTGAATTGAGCTGGTCTGTTTCCTCCTGGCAAACTCTCACTATCCTTTTCCTCCTTTATGGCAAAGGTAAAAAGCAGTAATCTGTGGATATTGTCATCATTGCGTTGAGCGCACAGCACTGTGATGAAGGGATGTGTAGGACGCTGGACATTGGTGATGTTATCCCCTTTAGTTTGATCCATAGTTGTCAGTGCACCCTTGAATCTAGTATATGCAACAGTTGCTACTACAAGTAGTTCTTCTAATGTGATTTTACTGTAATTTACAGTACATTAAACGGCCCTATTCTATATTTTGTCCTCAGGTATTTTTTTAAACAGATGTTTGTATGTCGTTAGTTTTTCTCATTGTTAGAGAACTTGAAAAAATGAAGTCTTATAGAGAAGTGTTGATTGAAGTTTTTTAAGAAACCTATTAATTTGTGCCTAGACTGATTAAATCGCACCAAGTTTGCTTTGTTGCAAGATAGATAATATATCATGCAGCAAATCTGTTATACATTGATTATTCTGAGAATCTATGGGTTCCATTTGTGTTTTTTGCGCCTGCACAATGAGTTCTTGCAGTTTCCTGATTTGTGTACACAGCATTCACAGCTATATAGTGTATAAGGCACATCTGTTAATATCATGACAAACTAACAGAAAAAAGAAGAAAAAAATTCTAAACTGCCTTTCTAAATAAACATTTGGTTTATTAATTTGGAAAATATAATGTGGGGGATGAGTGCATGAGATCAAAATTATTCCACAGTTATGGTTACCTTTATCCCAGTATCATCATCTCTTTGTGTGTATGTATAAATAAGGAAGTGTCAGGGTTCATTTTTAGCGAAAAAATTACTCTTGAGGATTCTCGCACAAAAATATTTATTTTTTTCAGTGCTTTAATGGGAGGTGTGCCTGCCTATTTATTTTTTTAATATCTGTTTGGGTTCCCAGTGGTACCTAGTCTAGGCACCTGAGGCTTGATATATACTATTTATAAGAACAATTAGCACCATCTGCTTTTCACTGTAACAAAAAGGAAAAAAAAAATCAACAGTTTTTTTTATATATGTATGAGTGTGTGAAATAGTACAACTATATGTCTCAAAGGAATTGACCAGAAAATAATTGGATCTAACTTAAAATACAACAAAACATACTTAAAAAGTAGTTAATCTATTAATTCCTAATCTATTATCAAAATTTTCTTGAATAAATGAGCCGTCATTACATTCATCATTTCAGTGAGAATATATATTTTTTTCAACCAAACACTGTTCAATTTTTTTTTATGTTTTCAAAAATAACCAAAAGCAGATCATAAATATTACATAAAATGTTGTACTGCATTGATTTGAAGGATAGCGAGCTGCGCTTTGATATCAAAATATGATCATGTTCCTTTTGAAAGAAAGGTCTGAATCCTAACGTGCGTCATACTACCAAAGTAAAATATAAAATTATATCTTTAATTATTTCATGATCATGCACCTTAACCATAAAGCTAAACTGGTCATGTGTATTTATAGTTTGAAAGTAATGGATATAATTTAGTGTAATTTTTTGTTGAGTGCAGTTTGATGTAAGCAATGTCAAAACCCCTGTAGGTTTGTACACCTCAAGACAGGGAAGCGGTGTCTTTGATTGATGGGCTCATTTATTGCTTGCTCAGCTTCAAAGCATCCCATTTTCATTTGCATGTTCATTATGTGCCTAAAATGGCCAATTATTCCATCAAAGGCGTGTACCGAGGACTGGGCCACGGATCCCAAACAATCATATGACAAATTAGCCAATTAAACATGTTTGATGTTCCTCCCCCCTGTAGTGCTGAATAAGAGGTTGATAGTGCAGAATAATTTCATTGATGTTCACAACAGAAATTTCTGAAAAAAGCTGACAGTACCTAGGCCCACAGTTAAAAAAAAAAAAAGGTTTTAAGTTTATTCCACAAGACAAAATGTTAAGTTTTGTGGACTTTAGAAACTCTTGCTGCTTATCAGTAAAAAATGTATAAACAAATACATGGCTTACCTGAAAGTCTATTTAGCTCACTGTTTGTTATATCTATATACACTACTCACAAAAAGTTAGAGATATTCGGCTTTCGGGTGAAATTTCAGGATGAACCTAAAATGCACTATA
>JAUMHL010000002.1:20136075-20148194 GCA_032362345.1 Sandelia bainsii | reverse complement strand
TGTAGTGTGAACTTTTTACGTTTTCCATAAATTTCACCCAAAAGCCAAATATCCCTAACTTTTTGTGAGTAGCGTATTAGGAGAAAAAAAAACTAAAAAATAACTTTAAGCTCATCTGTCTTCAGCCCATCATTTTCCAATCTGTCATGTCACGTGTGGGCTGATTCTACACAGAGTGTTTGTCCTACGCCGCTTCCAGATGTGTGTAGATAAGGTCAGTTCTGAAAAAGATTGCACTTCCCTCAGCAGACAACCTTGAGGGCCACAGCACACCTAGGTGACAGTTGGCTGTTGGCCGTTGTTAGATTGTCAGTGTGCATCTGTCGGCCTAGTTTCTGTGGCGTGTCCTGCACCATTGGCACTAGTCGGACCCCCATCAGTGGCTTTTCAGCCAATTCAGGATGTTGAATCAGTGTTGGACCCGACAGTGAGAAAGACCACTCTGACTGGCTGTTCAGCTTAGTGAGTCACTACATGAGGAGAGAAAATGCATCCCAGTGCCATTTCAAATCAACTGCTTAAATTATCAATGTTTCCAAACGCAAGCCTGGCTTTCGAGTAAAGCATTTTGTGGATGTTACCTATGTGCTTAGTGGGGTGGCCAGTGAACAAATGTATTTATGTATACTATATATATGTATGTATATGTATATATGTGTGTGTATGTTATGAATATATGTGTAAATGCATATGTGTATACTGAGTCCTTAATCGAGTGAAGGGTGAACTGAAAGGCAAAGATCACATCTGACTTTCGAATTACTGTTGTGTTTGAAAAGTGTTATATGAATAGAACTTGACTTGATTAAGCATGCTGCCCTTTCATCCATCCCCAGAAAAAAGAAGACCACTTCACACACCCACCAGGAAGGCCACAACCCATGTTAATTGGGGTAGTAGGGGCCGTAAGAGGTGTGACTAATACACCCTCTCCCTCCATTGTCCACCTAACAAGCTTATTCAGGGCAGGTGTGAAGGTGTGGATGAGTAGTGAAACATTTCGTACTAACAAAATTGTTCTTTGTTGCCATGACAGTTGCCATGACTCAACTTCCAGGCAACCTCACCTGGATGACTGAGAATCTTCATCTTATCCAAAACTGAAGATTAAGCACACAAGCTGTTGTATTTTGTAAAGAGTTTAAGTAAAATCAACAGCGTGAGTGTGTGTGTGAGAGTGAGAGAAAAAGAAAGGACATGGGAAGTGGAGATGAGTCTTGACACGTGCTTCACACATAAGTAAAACATGGTTTGGACCACATATTCATTCAGCTGTCAGGCCAGCTCCAGCATTTGTGCTCTGCGATGACACTGTAAATAAAGTTTAAAGAAAAATAATACTGGTCTTTTTACAAAATGTATAAAAAGAATAACAACGTTTAAGAATGACATTTACAATATTTAAAATTAGCTAAACAATAAACCACCGTCAATGGCCATATTGTCACATATACTGTATGTAGTGTAATACTGCAATAAAGTAGGTACATAACACACTGAATGGTTCTCTGGAGCTTTTCTCTAGTAGTGCCATGAGGCTGTTTTCTATGAATGTGTCCCCCATTTAGTTTGTGAAATGCTGCAGTGTGCCTACAAAGATAAAGAAGCTAGTAAACATACATTTGGTGTTTTAATAGGTTTGCAAATGTATTTTATGATGAATGAAATGCACGAATTGATTTTTTTTTTTACTTAACCCAGCGTCCTTGTAATACTAATATAAGTGTTAAAGACCTTTACATGGCTCACAACAGTGATCTGAAGCTACTGTTACATTGTGTTTCATGGTGGATGTGACTGACATTTTATGGATGGATGTATTTCTTTCTTTCAGGATGTTTAATTTAGAAAATAAATTGGAACCATTTTCAATCAGTAATAACATCTGACACAAACATAACATTAGATCATCCTGAGACACAGTCATTTAGAAAAGGCCTGTATAAAGGTCCCATCAAGTGCAATTATAGACTGCACGTTCTCATTAACATGGAGTAATGAGAGTTTTATAAAAAATCAATGATCAGATTCAGAGGCTGTTTTTGTTTGCAAGTAGGGCCCTTCAATTAATCAGTGGTGCCTGTTTAGTCATATTATGGTTTATAATGTAACCGTCAAGTAGAACTTAACTTGTTTAAAAAAATTTGAGGCTGCACCAATCACATGTAAATGTTCCTGTTGATATTCTCTTACTTGATTTTCATCAGTGGGCCCGTTTACATGCACACTAAAAAAACGTTACCATTACCTGCTTTCTGGAGTTATCAGATTATTCAAATGATCTTGCAAACAGCATGATCTGATGTGCTTTATCAGATAACGGCAGTTATCTGATTATGAGAAATCGGATAAAGACACTGGATTTCTCCCCAATACTCCGATATCTTCGTGCGGAAGACAAACAGACAGGGCAGATGCTTACTGTATGAAAGCCAACCGTTGTTTTCTTCTCATGGAGTATGAACGAAAGACAGCAGCAGCATATAGCCTATTTTGCAGGCCTATTAGCTCCCACATTAGAGCAGCTAACGCTAGGACCGTAGGCGTCCGGATGTTTTGAAAATAACAGGGCGTTTGAATCTTACGTTATTATATATGTACTCCGATAATGAACTGAAACATGTAAACCAGGGTTTTTCAATTATCAATAAGGAATCTTGAGGCCCTAGGCTGCTAGCATTTGGGGCCCTATTTGTCACCTTAAAACAAGTAAAACATTTTATGCTTATAAGACTGTGCTGCTACTGATCAACAATAAACGAAAACACTAAAAGACTTGATGATTTTATCACTGTAGTCATATGATGCTCTGGTTTTTGTAATGGTTATGAGTCAATATGTGTGGACGCTGAATCCTCATTGACAACGAGCACTTCATATATTGCAGGAATATTTTGGGGAAACTGTCTTTTGGATCCAGGTTCACATGAGCAATGTAACAATTAAACACAACAATGAAACCAAACATGGCGACTAATATCCTACAGAGTCACAACAATAATGAGTTTGAAGCCAGAGATGAACCAGAAAATATGCAGGTTCCAAAACTTGTCATTACTGGTGTTACCAAAAATTAGACCACTACAACCTGACCGTCAGTAAAATGTAACTGTACTGCTAAGAACAAAAGGAAGCAGCAAAAGTTATCATCCTACGTGTTGACAGCACAGTCTGACTCTCATAAGACTTAGTTCACACCAGCAGTGAACCACAAACTCTGACATATCTTAGATACTAAAGTGTACATCCTGAAAACATCACCCATAAAGTGAAGTCTGTGTTTAAATCAACTTAAAGTGAAGCATTAATGATCACATACTCACCAACTTGTGATTTTATTCCTGCTTTTCTTTGAACAAAATAATTGATAATGTCTGATCAAACTGACAAAGTCATATTCCAGAGAAATTATAATCAAGTGGTTTAGACGTTCATACATGTTGACCATAGTCTGTTCTTGATGAGGATGAGTTTGGAGAAGGAGCTGTGCTGTTTACTGCTCCTCCAGCTCCTCTTCTTTATAGCAGGTGCTGCTAATGCTAATGCTAACGCTAACGCTAGCTGACACTGTATCAACTGGTCAGACTGTTGTTAGCAAGGAGGTTTTATTTGCTTTATCTGCTGAGGGTGTTTCTCCACAAACTTATTAACTGTTGTTTCTATCAGTCTTTGTTTTCTTGAGATTTGTAGATTTTGCCACCTCCTCAGTATATGTTCACTGTTAACTGTCTTTATCAAGACACGATTTTACGATTCATGTTTACAATTTGCCGAGTTCGTCTTGATGACGTCACAGACTAACTCGAAAAAATAGCTGAGCTTATTTTGATTTTTAATCATTTTCATTAATAAATACTACTGAAAACTATATTTTGTAGTCTCACAATGATTACAAAAATAGAGGGAACATGAAATATACGTACAAATAATTTCAATACAATTTAAAACAAATAAACTACACTATCAATCCATGTAGCTCACTGAGGCCCCCTGCTGGTGGGGCGCTAGGCTGCAGCCTATGTAGCCTATGAGTCTAAAACGGCTCTGCGAAGAACACGTTACTCAGGGAGCATGGAGAGCTGATTTTTATCGAGTTCATGTGTGAAAAACTTGATTCACAAGCCAACCCAGTCTCCTTAAAATTACGTTTGTGTATAACTAAACTGCAATCCCGATTACGTTTTTCTAGAGAACGTAATTGTTACGTTGTACTGAAACGTATTTTTGTGATCGAATGACGTTTGGAAAGAGGTGGTTGGGATGGAGGGATGGATGGATGGATGGAGGGCGTTTATTGTGCAGGACTAACATGCCAGAGACCTGAGGTCAAGACCAAAGTCCTGCCTGAGTTTGGGTTTAGGCAGGAAAAGTACTGAGGTTATGTCTGTGAAGATTATCAGTCATCCAGGTCATGGTTATTCCAAAAAAGGTTATTCAGTGGCAACTGGACTTTGTTTAGTTCCATAAAGACGTTTCACCCTCCATTCCAGAGGGCTTTCTCAAGAATGGAGGTTGTTACTGAATAACCTTTTTTTGGGATACTGAGGTTATGATTAGATAAAAGGTTTCATTTTTAATGCAGATGTTGTGTATGTGTGAGGCGACTGTGTGAAGTGACATTTTTGTCCATTAACTCCAGTCTTTCCCGGACCCTAACCCACTGCTATGTTAACAGAAAACCTAATCGGGATTGCAGTTTAGTTGTATACGAACATACTTTTTAGGAGACTGGGTTGCACACAAGCATAAGTTGATCTGAACATAATCAGAACATCATCAAAATTGTTACTTTCTTAACATGAGGAAAGTCTGTGCGGACTCTGCACGTTATAATCTTTAAATACCGCAACACACTCATGGCAAATTAAACCCAGGTTTGGCATTTGGACTTTCTCTTCATGGTAAAATAAATAAACATTTGTCTGTCCGTGTTAAACGGATGGTTTTCGTCTTCTATTTTACACTTGTAAGATGATAAAGACATGTTTAGCACTATCCTAATACCGCTGCGCGCTACACAACAACACGCTGCGTTATAGGTTGACTGTTGCTAGAAGAGTGCTGCATTCACTGTCAGCGCTACTGTAGGAATATGTGAATTTCTGTGAAAATTTGCGAACTAGAAATGGGGTTTTCCTCAGTTTTTTGCATCTCTGGTAGGACCACGGGCTGGGCCACTCGGAGGTTGTCTCTGGGCCGTATGCGGCCCGCTATTTGAATAGGTCTGACTAAGAAAGTATTCAGACGTCTTCACTTTTTGAACACAAATTTTAAATGGATGAAATGGAAATCCACACTCAATAACTGCCAATGACAAAAATGAAAACTTTATAACAAATTTTTTTTTAAATCAAAAACTGACATTTTCTATTTATTGAGTGTTGATTGATGGGCAAAATGAGTTTTGTGCGTTAAAAATGAAATCTGCACAGTAAACACAGTAAAAAGTGGAGGGTGAATGGTTGGTAAAGCCACTGTAAACTCTGCTAAACTCACTTGCCCAAAAATGTGCTTATGTGAACATTGTTCATGTAGTTATACTGGATTTGTATTAAAGTCCCACTCCACTCACATTTCAAGTCCTATATAAATAGTCTGTTATGAAAAACATATTGTCTGACAGTTTTCTTTCCACAAAAAAGTTCAGTATTCCTGTTAAAAAGGCCTGGAATGAGGTCTGCTCTCTCTCCCTCATTGTAAATTCCTGGATCTATGAATATTCATGTTAGGCAAATGAACCCGGCCTCAGGTCACCGCCCACTGCGGCCTCTGCGCCAAGTTACCGGTGAATAAATTGCGACAATACGATGACGAGTGGAGATATTGGAGATATTCAGCTTTATGTTTTAGCCTCAGTTGGAACCAGACAGAGATTAGGAGTCTGTTGTTCATCAAAACAGGTGTTTGGCAGATGTTTCAGAGTGGTAAAAATCGTAGTTTCAATACAGTTGTACACACCAGACTCCATTTAAAAAACTGCAGATTTTAGCAAGCGCATGCTGTCAAAAGCTGACTGACTTAGGAGATATGTTATATAACGCAACAGAGATTTTTACTTTGGAGAAGTAAAAAAATACCTACATGCTGACTCCTACTGGCTGGAGGTGTCCCAACATAATTACTTCATAGAGTATCTGGCTTCAAAATTAGTCTCTTAGCAAAACTCTTTTGCATGAAGTTTGGCTTGTAGTCTGGCTGAAATGTGCGCTGGAGATTCTGATTTTTTCAACATCCTAAATTCTTGACATTGCTGCCGCAGGACGGAACCTTTTGGTAAATAGTAGAAAGAAGCTCCAGGTTCTGGTTTACATCCAAAAACTACTCACTGCTCACGGCATATTTACTGTCAACTAGCGAATGCTTACTCCTGTCACACAAAAGAGAGAGCAGAGTAAAACTGAATGAAAAGTCAGCAAAATGAAGGCTCCTCTCAGCAGTTCACATCCACTGACTTAGGCTTGGTAGCTAACCTACTTGCGCTTTTACACACTGACTTTAAGCTAGGAACATCACCCAAGTTAATCTAGACAACATATTATGCCTATACAGTGATTTACAAAGGTAGACTCATTCTCATTTCCCTTCCTTTTTCCTAAGCTTCAGTCTAACATTATAAAATCTTTAAATCAGAGACTGACATCCTTTATGCCCCAACTCTACATCTGAGAATTGTGTCCATGCCTACTGTAAAATCCCAGTGTGTCAACGTAAGACCCAGCTGCGTAAAAACAGTATTCCCCAGTCTGTCTTCTGCAGTCCAAATATAGACCTGCAGCTGTGTGTTGACTTGACGTCAGCCAAGGTGTGCACAGCCCCTGGGTCACTGTCCTCTATCATGTCATCAACAAGACCTGCGACTGAAGAAGTAAGCTCTGTGTAATCAACTCTACTGGGATCAGCTTTGACAAGTCAACAAAGCCTCTGTTCTCTTTGTCTTTTTTACTTTTTTTCTCAGTGTACCTCCTTCCCAACTCACACATTGTGGTATAAAGAATGGTTAAATATTAGTATAATATTATTGAGTATTAGTTGAATATTAAGGTTTAATATTAGTTTAACCCGCCCGCCCCATCCCCCAACTCCTCAACCATACACTGTTGCTCTGCCATGGTGTCACAGAGAAACTGGAGTTGAGGTGAACCGCAAAGGTTTTCCATTCACTGACAGTCAAACAGTCAAAAGAAAGGCCAGTAAACTGGCAGTTGTTTGGTTTTGGGATACTGTAATGTTGGCAGAGAAACTTAGTCTTTAAAAAGGAGATTTTGAGGCTCTGTACACTTCTGGATTACCTTTTTCAGGGCCCCATGAAGAAGATTAAGGTGGAAGTTGTGAGTTGAATCACATGATGTAGATGGTAATGATCACCTTCAAGGTGAGGGTGGATGGGTGTGGGTGGGTAATACATCAAAGAATAAGACATGAGGAAGAACAGCAGTCCTGATGAAAAATGGGCGCAAGAGAATTACACCTGCATCCAGGGAGGCAACAGTGGTGACAGAGACTGAATGAAGTGAAGGAATCTGTCTTGAGTTGTTACCACACATACAAGTTGCCAAGTAGCACAGAAACAAAGTAAAGTTTCCAAAGAAACTGTTGTGAAGAGACTGTCCTCTACAGCTAAATGTCTTCTTGTGCCTGTGCAAACGATGATGATGGCATGAACAGGAGTTGGTTTTCAGTGTCCAAAAAGTTGGAGCAATAAAAGTAATGCGCTTAATTCATATGGTGGAAAATTCACTTTAAGATTCTTTACAGAGATCAAATAAAAAGTTGTTACACATACACAAACAATTATTAAAAACAGTTAACACAAGTTTTTTTCTACTCCTTGTCAATTATTTCCTTAACTGTAACTCAGTGGGTTTTGTTGCCTTACAGTAAACAATAATGTGTAGAAATAGCAGATCAGAAAATGCTTGTATGTCACTTTTTAAACAAGAGGATATATTGGTTATCTCACTGTTTCCTGGGCATTGATTTAATAATTAAAAGCATTCACAAACTGTGGCTGCAGTTTGTAGAAATTGGATTGACTAGTGTCCAAAAAATCAATACACTTCATTGTCATGGCCATGCAGCCAGAGGTGTTGGAATTTGTTTTTGGCACAGCATTAAAAAACTGAACTGTGAAAAAACTGCACAACACAACAAAAAGGCAGGCAAATCATTTATAGGCAGCTATAACAAAATAATGTTAACTTGATCATGTATTGCTCAGTGATAGATGGGCATCCAAAGACGATCCCTACATTATGATTCAAAGATGCAGAGCAGCAATTGGACTTTGGGTTTCTAAACTATTGTTTTCAAGCTCAAGCCTTTTCGTATAGGCACATGGAAAGTGGAATAATAGTAGAAGCCTCTTCTCTGTGCACTGTGTCTGCTGTCTGCCTTTTTAAATGTATTTATTTATATATTTTTTGCATTTGTATCATCTTAGGCACAGAGGCTGTGAGGAGTTTGCAGCACTACTGCCCATATATCCATTTCAGATTCACTCAGGCATTGTGACAGTGACACCTCCAGTTGCTCTTAAAGATTGCAATCAGTGACCTCTGATTTGGGTAACCCAGTTGTCACGCTGTGCTGTCTTGATGTATTGTGAGCTGTGGCAATACACAGGGCCATAGAGATGGAGATGGAAAAGTTGGAAGAGGTGGTGGGGGCAGGCTCCACGGAGCAAAGATGCGGCCGTTTTAGCCGAGCTGACTTCAGCGATTCCACTGAGCCACCTTTTTTTACTATATAAATAAAACAGTGGTGCTTTTAGAGAAGCAGGTGGAGGAGGCAGGGGGAGGTGAGGTCGCTAGTTGTTATGGCCTCAGTGAACAGGCTGGAGAAGCTCACTGACTTTATTGTGTATTCTAGGAAGGATTAGTGTTTATTTTCAGCTCTGGATTCAAACCACAACAGACTGCCGTAAAATAACATGGGTAGAGATCTTGTGCATGTTGAAGAACAGTTTTGGTTAGTTTTCTGAACATGTTCAGAACTCACAAAGTGCCCTGTAATTCTCATAAGTGCCACCTGGATTTATAGTGATTGCTTATGCATGAGCTGTTTCTCAGAGTCACTTGGCAAAATATGTATCACTGGCTGTAGAGTTCTAGTGCACAGTGGTGCTCTGCTAAGATTCAGCAATATTCAGTTTTCTCCTACATGCTGATGTCATCTCCATGTCATTACCCACATCTGAAAAAGCTCTGTAAAATGGCAAATACTTTAAAGCAAACGTTACTGTTAGCATTTATGCTTCATCTGTCTTTCATCACTATCACAGAATGTACAAGCATTTCCCTGCAGATGGGTACTATCATACCCAGGAGAATACCATTATGTTCTGGTTTGCTTGTAGGGTTTTGTTTTTCCTCTTTCGAAAAGTTTTTCAGGTTCATTTAAGTGCCACGTAGCCAAATTGGTGGACTTGGTCTTGTGATGGGAGGGTAAGCACTCTGTCACCAACAACAAAGCACAAATAGTGAACATGAGCATGATTTATATCTCCCTGCAAATCACATCAAAATTTGTGCATTTCAGTTACATGTAAGTATTTTTATTTTTTTTTTACAATTTTGCATACATCCGTTGTGTGTGATAAATATAAGTGGTATTTACTGTATATATTCTGTATACTGTATGTCACTCACTAAACATCCAAGGACAGTATATAGTGAGTGGTATGATTTCATTGTTAACCCTAAGACATATTCAAAATTAAAGACACACATTTGCATACATAATGATATACATGTGATTAAATGCTGGCTTGCAGTGAAATCTTTTTCACACCATGTTGGTGGACAGGCTGCTTTTTGTTGATAGTCAAGGGAAACTGGAGCAGAGAAAAGCACAATGAATGTTCCTGTTGACTACTTACTACTTACGTTACTTACTTGAATATGGGAACTTTGGCTTGACCTTGATGGTTGCTTCTTTGTAATTAGATTTTTCGTGTTCTCTGCAAATGGACCTTGAATCTTGTAACTACACTATGGCTCTGTTCTAATGTCTGTAGAGGTTTAATTAACGATAGCGGGACGTTTTTTTGTAAAGGATCATACATAATTGAAACAATCTCCAGTTGAATTGTATATGCTGATGCTTCTGTTGTAATCATATTAAACCTTTATTTTTGATGCTGTTTTAAATGCATTAAGAGGTAGGATTTTTTTTAAATCACATTGTTTACTTGCAAACAGCATATGATAATTCCTGCACATTTCATCAAGGTATTTAGTTTTCAGCTTGTTGACACAAACTGCTGAGTGACGTGCCAGAAAGGGTTCTGGTTGTGCGATACCTAATCTCAGACTTCATCAAGACTGATCCATTATGTGGAAGGCGTAGACAGTTTAATGGATTATGGAGTATTTATTCAATCAAATCCAACACTGGTGAGACTTCCACCAAAAAACAGCAGGTTTAGCACTGTCATTTCAGTGAAGCCCTTCCTCTTTGTGCCTTTTTTCCAACCCATTCAAGGTCAAATTAAATTCAATGTCAAGAAAATACCAAAGTTGCAGCACTGATTAGAGCAGTCTTTGTGTGTGGTACTTCAGACTGCCCAGCATTAGCAGTACATTCCTATAACATATTATCCTCAAAATAGACAGTTTTAAAAATGATCTAAATAATTGTAGCGGAACCAGAGATATATTTCTCTATTCCACACATTTTTGTTCCTTGTCAGAACCTGGTATGTTACCCACAGTGCTTTAGTTGGAGATTTGGAAACTTTACTTTTAGTGATTTAATGTAGCCTTGAGCTGTTAGCTTCAAGCAAAAAAACTAACAAAAAAAGGTGAGGAGCAGGCTACAGCTTGGTCTGTTAAGGTCCGTTTAGCTAACTGTTTTCTAACTCCACATCACCACATTTCAAATCAGATTTCATTTTTCAGACCTACTTTGTTTAGTTTTCGTTCTTAACTGACTTCACATTCTTTATTTTGAGAGATTACTTTTCAGATTTTGGGCAGACCCCTTTGGTTCCGCTAAATGATTTATAAAGTTTTTTTGACCCGCAAATAGACATTGATGTGTAGAGTAGGTGGATCTTCCCATTAAATCAAAATACTAGTTTGCAGGCTATTTATCTTTCTAATTCCTTTCCAAAATACTAAAGCCAGATTCTTGCAAGCTATAGTGCAGTAATAATTCGACAAGTATACCATTGAAAGTGAGAGTTCAGCAATGGCTGTAACTGCCATTTGGCTTTGCATTTTAATAAAGAAGCACTGTGGTGACAAGTGAGCAGCCTCATGCTACGGTGTTTCTCTTTTTGACAAATAATTTACCTCCAGTCAGTATAGCACGTATGAATCATTTTACGCTTACACGTTTTCATCCAGGTGAAAACTTGACCTACACATTATACGAACAGTTTAAGTCGATTAACAGGCAGGGGTTTTTTTTGTAGTGGAAGCTGGCCAGCTGCTTGTAAAATTTAGAGTCCAAGTGACCAATGACATTTGTCACATGCAAAACCATTGAGTACAGCCAAACCATAAAGCAAATTGTGACAAGTCTGCATTCTTCATATTCTATTATGTTAATATAAAAGTAACAGCACCTACAGTAATATGAAAGTTCCACTTACCCTGTGACAGAATCACAGCAGCTATCAAACAAAACTACAAAAGATTTTTTTAAATTCCACAAAACGGTGAAAGGTTGACATATTCAATGTGAAAGCCTGACTTTACACCAACCAACTCATTTAAATCAGCTTTCAAGACAGCCTTGGACCCTGAATAATTTCATGTTTTTCATCCATGAGCAATGTTGACAAAAGCCTATTAAAATAAGAGCCTTAGAGTTTATGGTTCTATTACAGCAGGGGTGCCCAATCTACCGGTCGAACGGTAGATTGGTCGATGGCTATATATATATATATGTATATATATACACATATACATAAACATATATATATATATATATACACACACACACACACACATATATATATATATATATATATATATATATATATATATATACACATATATATATATATACACATATATATATGTGTGTGTGTGTGTGTATATATACACACTACTCACAAAAAGTTTGGGATATTTGGCTTTCGGGTGAAATTTATGGAAAATGTAAAAAGTTCA
>JAUMHL010000002.1:20098276-20135238 GCA_032362345.1 Sandelia bainsii | reverse complement strand
TCACAGACATCGCTGAAGTCTAGTCGCTGAAGTCTGTTGGTTGATCAGGATGTAATGGTAAATCACCTATTTCTGAAGCCAGAGTGAGCTAACGGGTGATTTCACAGGTTTTTGCGCACAGCTGTACAGCTGTCTGCCTTCTGCATGTCAGCGGGAACTACATCAATTTATAGCAACGTTATTACCGGTGGTGAAACACAGTCATGTGATCATTGTTGCTACGTCTGATTGGTGAAACTAATGTGTAGAATAAATGGTAAAAGAAAAGTAACAAGTTGAGTGTTGCGTAATGTAGCGGAGTAAGAAGCGTTTCTTCTTCACAAAACTACTTGTATGGTATGGTGCAGTAAAACTACTTCTAGAAGTACATTTTTTCAAAAAGTTACTTAAGTAAATGTAACAGAGTAAATGTAACTCATTACTACCCATCTCTGGTCATAATGGTGGTACTTGGAGAGCCAAATATTTTTTGAGGTGGTATCCAGTGTAAAAAGTTTGAGAACCACTGTCTTAAACCATAAACTAATAAATGGCCATTACTGTGTTGCTGTTTCTTTATATCAGATAAAGACTGAAAAGGCAGACAAGTGCAACTTTTCCCATCTTCACTGGAACAGGTCACTATTTGTTTTACTACCGTATTTTTCCGCTGTTTATCCAGCTTTCAAAATCCAAACCATTTCTAAATTACCAGTGTTTTGTGACCCACAGTCACAACAATTTCATCTTCTTGTGCAGATGTCTGACTCTATTCATATTTTCTCATTTTTTCATTGTGTACTTTCCGTTGGCCATAGCTCTAAATTTAAGGTGTAGTTCTTAGGTTTTAGTAAAGAGAATTTTTCACTTGTGCACTCCTGGAAGAAACTGCAGTTATTATGTTTCTTCGACTTTATATATACAGTACATACCTTTTCATTTGGTTTGTGATATGTATTTGTAAGCCTTTGGGCAATTTCTTCAGGTTTCCCCAGGATATTTTCCACATAAAAGCTTGCTAAATCATCTCTTATCCATTCAATTTACAGGTAATTGTCTTGTTCGCAGTAATTTTTTTATACCTGGCAGAATATAAAGTAAATATATATTGGTCCACTACTACCTTGTGCATTTTTAGCGTTAAAAGAAGAAGTTGCATAGCTGTTGCATCTCTCATATTTCTCATCCACGATACTAAATATTTCAATGCCAGAGAATAATGTTTTTACACTTCTGGACTTTTGAAGGTCAGAAAATGATTGAGATTAAATGATTTGACCACTTCTGTAGAAGTTATTCCACCGCCTTATACCCAAATGATGGTAAGCGTCAGAATTGCATCTCATTTAAATGTTCACTGATTGCTCACGTTGTTTTGCTTAAGGAATGCTGGATGAAATGTATAAGACAAAAATTATATCCTGTGCATCCAATAATGACATGTCATTGGTTTCTGGAGTCTCTGATTCATCTGAAAGAGCACCCAGTGCTACTGAGTGGAGATCTCATTACTGCAATCACCTGATCATCCTCAACATAGTCAATTTCGTCACAAGACTCCATGCTCCAACTATTATTCTGTATTTTTCCCAAGTAGATGATTACACTATGCGGTGTGGTACATATGTCACCTTCCTCCCCTGAGATTTAAAAGTATCAGAATGCTCAACAACCTTTTCCTTGTGGGCTGCTTGACATGAGCTAATATAACTGTTATTATAAGAGAAACACTTCCAGTTCTAACAGCAAGAACTTGATATGACATGTGTCAACTGCTAGTTCTAGTCATTATTTTCTCTTTGCTTCAACTTTACTCTGCTGAACCTTTCATGTAGTTGACTTCTTTGATCTAGAGCCTTTGATGGCGGATTGTAAATACAACACCATCCTGTTTTCTGTTGCTGCCAGGGTTAGCTCTTGACACCTGTGTGATGGATTTGTTCGTCAGTTTCATCGTGTTGACAGCGACGGTGCTTACCTAATGTTACATGACTGTCACCGTTTGTGTCCCCCTTGGGAGAATAATCCTTAGCATTTGTTATTGTGAAGCAGACAATCTGAGACATGTTCAGATTTGGGTTTTGCTGAATATAAACAGGAGCATATTGTTTAATAATGTGAGTCTTAAGGGGGATTCTAGTTTTCACAGGTACTAATTGGTTTAGATTTGAAACATTGCATCCAATTTTAGGAATGATAAGGTCAATGATTTTAATCAGGTGGCTTTTTCAGCACCTGGGAATTATTCAGGCATTTAAGTATCTGCTTTTAGACATGATGTTAACATTTAAATTGTGTTAGTTTCCTTACTGCTCTTACAGTAGTGATTATTCCTTCTCTGCCTCCTCCTAACCTTTCTGCTCCTCTGTTTTCCTTTTTTTTACCCAGATGATAACTGCAGATTGAGTGACTACCATCGGCTGAAAACCAAGATTCTGGATTTGCATGATAAGCGATACACTGGGTCTAATATCCACGGGGCCCACAAGGACAACATGCCTGCCAGAAAGCAACTGGTGGATATAATATTCAAACGCTTTGATGCAGATAATAATGGTCAAATAGATGCCAGCGAGCTCTCACAGGTAAGGTTATTCACCATTTTGAGTCAGAAGTACTTCACTCAGTCAATTACTGGCATGAAGTTAAAATGTGACATCCTAACCTTGACTCCAGCTATCTCTGATCTACTTATGATACTTTTAAAAATGTATTTAGATATATAAGAACAAAAACTGCTTACCTTTTTTAACAGGACTTTCCTTATAAATAATCTCCACCGCAACACCTCTTAAGTGTGCCAAAACCGTAGTCAATATATAATCAAAAGGAGGCTAAAACACCTTTGTGTGCAGGTGTTCATACAACCTGTTTGTGTCTGCCATAATTTCTGTCCATTTTACCCCTCTTACACTTCCCTCTGGTAGTTTCTGCGTGTGGCTCTAGGTAAAGCTTTTGAAATGCAATGTGGGTCAAAGGAGCCGTTTGCTCATAGGAGACTGCAGCCTTTGACCAACACTGTCAAGAGGGATGGTTGTAAAAAGAGATTTTTTTGGCTCCCACGAGGAAAGAAGAAGTCTGTGCATAACAAATAAAGCCTCCCAGTACCTGAGGAATGATTTAATATAGAAAGTATTTGAATAATTGAAGGGGTATGCAACCTGCGGTGGTTTTCAGAACCATTATACTTTTCAGTTCTTAGGTCAGTTTCCTGCTGATCCAATAGGATGTACTGTCTGTACAGAGGTCACCTTGGCTCACTTTGCCCCCCACCCCCCTTGCCTGGTGGTGCAATGGGTCTCATTAAATTATTTTGAATATATTTTAGTGTTTTGAGTTCAAAGCATCTAAATAACCTCCCAGAATAGTGATATTTTTGCCATATTTTCATGTTATTTACATATTTTTAAATGTTTTTACATGTATCACATGCAAACACGAGAGAAATCAATGGGTAGTGAATGAATTGCATAGTCAACAAACCATGTTGTGCTGTGTTTTATGGAATAATATTATCTGTATGCCCGGAGTGTGAATTTGAATTTGCCCTTTCAACCTATTGGCTATTACTCTGGTCAGATTTTCAAACCTTTTAGTGTTGATTTTTTTCTATTCCAAGCCTCTCTGCACCACTCTACTTTTCTCTAGGTGTTTGAATGACACAAACCAGTCAGGAATAATTAACATCCAGATGAAGAAGCTCTTTTCAGGTGTTCCTCAAAGGCTGCTTTTAGACCTTCTTCCCATTTTATCCTTAGGGGTATGTTGGCAGATGCCACAGAGTGTCAGCTATGCAAGAGGCACACAATTAGAAATAAGAATATCAGTGGATTGCCACTTGGTATCATTTTTTGGCATGCATGCATACATTTGTGACCCTCTGTTACGTTGAGTTAGCTGTGTGAGAACATTGAGAGCATTGATCTTTCTGTTCTGTAGCTTTAACATCAAGGTTATGGTTAATGTAAGTTTTGCTTTTTTCTGTCAAACTGTTATACTGCAGTCCACAATCCATAAGTGTGCAGGAATAGGAAACTTCAGAAGTACTCACACCTACAGCCTAACAATACATAGAACACATTTGTGCTTCTGCATACTTTCGCCTCATATGTCAAAATTATTGTATAATATATAATTGCATGACAAATATTAGTGAATGAATATAATACATTGCTTAATAAACCAAAGTAAATTGACAGTGTCTCACCATACGGGTGCCTGAATGTAATTATAGATTGGGTCTTTAATCAGTTTTTATTTTGGTGTGTTCTCACAGAATCTAATTTCAAAGTAATGAATAGCTTGGAAAATACATCTCCCTATGATGTGAGTTTTTAACATCATGCACAATATTATAAAAGTTCAGATTCGTTTAGATAGGATTGGCAAGGCAATATGCATATTTTCTTAAACTTTGTTACTTGAGCCAGAAGTGCAGAGTTTTCTTTATTGACAAACGATGAATGTGAAAGACAGAAATTTATGCAAATTAAACTTTGGTGTGAACAAGCCCTCAAAGAGCACTGCACAAGCAAATCACACTCTTATCAGCAGTTGAAAGTACAAAACTATGGCTGCCACCCTCGTGCCCTAAAGCGCTCTTCATAATTGGAGCATTCTCTGATCTCATTTGAAATTCTAGGATGGAAATCCCTTACCCTGACTTACTTGACTTGCTAGAGTGTGCACATGAAAGGGGCACCGGGAGCAATTGTCCCTGCCCTTTTAAAAAGCCTTGGGTGCCCTTTTAAAATGGCAAATCAAAACTTCTTTTTCCTTCATGCATTGCTCGAATCTATCATTTAACCAAAGACAGAAAGCCTAAAATGATGCCATGTACCAACATGTTCACCATGGACCTTGCTCTAGCCCTGTCTGCACCAGCTGTTTTTGTTTCAAGGAGCATAAAGATGTTGCTGGTCAGATCCAAACACTCAAAGAAAAGACAGACAGAAAGCAGAGACTTCTGTTGAGTTTCTCTGTCAGATTTGATGCTTTTCAATGTATTTTACAAAACATTGCAACTGAAAATACTTTTTTAAAGTATAGAATACATAAAAAAATCCATCTGAAGGTCATTGCTTTCTGAGAAGACAGTGCTTATTGTACCTTGTTTAGGTGGAAATATGTAGAAAACTTTAAACTTTTAGTTTTAGTAAAAAAGTTTGAGAGCAAGTGACTTCTATTCAAATTTACAGGAAAAGAGTATGTATAATTAATGTGCAAATCGTTTGAAGTACTCTGGTATTTTCTTAAAGATGGACATTCTTACAAATGTGTCTGCAGGAGGCACCACAAGTTCCACATCTTCTTACCTATGCATGCGATTTTTGCTAATCAGTGCTTTTGTTTTTAGAAAAATAAGATTCAGTTAGATAAGGAGGAGACAAACATCTCTTTTGGAATAGGTAGGGGCTACATAAATTGTGAAACTGATAACTGAGCCTGATCTTGAAGGTTTAACAGAAGATTAAAAGTAAACAGTAAACAGTCGAATGCAGATGTGACCTTGCCAATGGCCTTTGAAATACTTTATGTTCATCTAAAGGCAATTACTTGATTATAAGAGTAAGACCTGCAGGATTATTAAAACAAGACTATAATACTAAGAAGTAGTAAAAATTAACTGCTAATTGTCACATAGGTGTTCTATCTGACTAACCAGCCAATGTTCCACTGGCGATGTAAATTAAGCTTCGATTTGAAACGGGCAGAAGCTGCATTCTCAATAAACATTACAGCTGGTTATCTCATCAATGATGTGTCTCAGGTCATTTAGCTCACAGCCTCTGCTAAAAGCCAGTGAGCGTGTTTGTGCCCCCCTTTGTACTGTGGTTGAATAATCTGTTTTTACAGAAAAATGTAAAAGGATTCAAAGACTGTTGTGTAGAGTAAGTAGAGTTAAAGCGTCAAAGCATAAACCACAGTTACTTGTTACTTTTAGTGTTTCTCATTACAAGTAGCTGTTAAATTTTGGGTAAGTCATCTGGGAATGGAAGTGCAGTGATCCGATGGACGAGCCATGATGTATAAAGCTGTCCCTTGTGATCAGCGTTTTGACAGCTGATCTTGTATGATGGATGTTTTACTGCCAGGGCCATGCAGTGGGTGTTGAATAGGATCATGTTTTAGCAGGATGATGCTAAAACTTGCACAGTGGTTCGGGCTTTGCCAGCATCCATTGTGACAAACCTTCAGGGAGTCTCATTTTGGCCGTGATAAACTGATAGCTTACTGTGTGTTTCAACTTTGCCATCCAACACAGCTTTGGTTGGGAGGCTGCTGTGGCACCTGGGATGATGGGCCACGAAGATGGGCTAAGTGTGTCACAAGAACTAGTCTTTATTGTAAATTTCAAAAATTACAAAACTGGAGAAATAAACAATAAAACTGCTTTGAACAAGGTATAAAACCACAATGCAGCTCTGTTTTCTACACATTTTTGTATTACAGAATTGTTTTCCCGGTTACATAGTGGTGATTGCAGTCTGTGGTTAGGTTTTTAACAGAAACACCTTGTTAAATGTAGAAAAGATTATGGTTTTTGTGTGTTAATTAACTTGTTGCACTTAGACTCCGATCTTTGCCTAGCCTTAAAGAAGTGCTGTCACTGCTTAAACATAACCATAACACG
This sequence comes from Sandelia bainsii, assembly GCA_032362345.1. NCBI lineage: Eukaryota > Metazoa > Chordata > Actinopteri > Anabantiformes > Anabantidae > Sandelia > Sandelia bainsii. The sequence continues at coordinate 20,128,625 of JAUMHL010000002.1, read as the reverse complement.
GGTAACAAATATCATCCCCCCCTCCCTGATGTACTTTATGTTGACCGTGTCTTGTTTTCTCTTTGTCATGTGCTGCTACACAAATAATTGCCCCCCAGGGAGAATCAACATGTTATTGACTGAAGATGTAATTAACAGATATTGTACTGCATGACTGAAGAATTGAGTGGAAGACTGGTGAAATAAAGTGTGTCATGAAGGCATTATATTTCTTGTTAAACATATTTACTTTGAGTTGTATGCATGTGTAATCTGTAGAAGACATTGAACTGAACAGTAATACATTCTCATTGAAGGTCATCAAGCAAGAAGGTCTGTCCAGGGACGTCTCCGAGTGCACATTGTTTGACCTCCTGAAGTACAATGACGTCAATGATGATGAACACCTGACGAAAGAAGAGTTTTACACAGCTTTTGGTGAGTTTTGTTAGCGAAAGATTTTGTCGGATAAGGAAACTGTTTTCCAAGTTGCACTATTGTCCTTAAAGTATGAAGGTTTTGACAGCATGTGATATTTTTTATGTATATTTTCCATTTACATTGCCCAAGAAAACACCTTTCAGATGTGATAGAACAGAATCTCTCATTCCTAGAGTCTCACTCAATACTGTTTTAATACCTCTTGATATTCTTAATACATGTCTTGGAATTCATCTTAGTGTATAACAAATGTGTCCTCATCTTTTCTCACTAATTAATTATAATTCACTTGCACAGTAATGCAAAAATCATGATGATCATGATAAGATAACCAAACTAAATTATGTTATGAGCTCTGTTGGAACACACAACAAAATGTATTTTAGTATCTTTATATAGACATTTTGTTGGGTTAATACTTATGCTAATAGCACACATTATAAGCTGTATGTGTTTAAATCATACAGTATACAATAATCATACAGGCTCCACAAAAGAAAACAGTTGGCTTGTTCATGTTGAAGTCTCAGGAGCAACTAACTTGTTCTTTGCATCTGAACATTTGTCTGTTGCATTTTTTTGGGAAGACATAGATCATTACAGACTTATAATGATAAACAGTGAATACTGTTTGATTTCTAACTCAAAGGTTTACTTAGTGTGAAGATTGTTGACAGCTTTGTCGTCTGGACTGCTGGGTAGATCATAATGGAGTTCAAAATAGAGTTGCCAAAAGAAGCAGGTCACAACTTCTGCAGAACAATAGTTCAAACCTAACCCCCTCATTAGGCAACATAATGATGTCAGGTGCTCTGCCACATCTGAGTCACACAAACACATGTACACCAGTTTCCTCCTTTTGTTTCCTCCTCATGTTCTCTTTCATGGTTTCTCCCTGCCTGACATTTTCAGTTAGCTCAATATCCTCTGACAGAATATCCTCTGACATTTGGCTGGCTTGACATATTTAGCAGTGGGAGAGAATTCACAATCAACCTTCATCTCATCATTGCTTTTTCTTTAAAGCATTTCTTAAACAGACAATAAAGAGCAAATGGCAGAGTGAAAGAGTCTCATCCTGTCTGCCATTCTCCACATCACATGTAAATGTGTGGGAGCAGACCCCTTCTGGCAAGTTGCGAAAAGAAAGGAACCCCAGCCAATATGAGGAGAATTTTCCTTGAAGAGTTGAGTTTCTCTAACTCCGACTGCTACCGCTTGAATTTTCTGATCTTCCAGCCCAACTCCTTGCAAAAAAGGGATATATTTTCTGCAAGTAAATCTCTTTCCTCCTCTCTTATGCTGCTTCTTTTGCATTCTTAGGTGCTACTTAATGGCGTTAATTAGCAACAATGAATATCCATCCAAATACATAAATAACTCCTTGCATAAACCATTTCATTAAATCTCTTTAATGGCAATTGCTTGCATATTCAGATGAATATGAAAAGTAGCAGATTCATTCAAGCGATAATGTGCTTGGTAAACTGAAGTAGTTTTTGTGTCTTTGTCAACAGCTCAGCTTGACTGGATGATTTTCATGCATTCTGCTGCAGTGCTTGAAGCCATTTCACCTCTGTTCACCCAATACTGAATTTAGATGAGCGTTTGACATACTTGGAGGTCATTCTAGTTCTCAGCTGGCGTCTTCTTCACTTTATTCACATTAAACATGCTTCACTATGCTAAATGCTTGGGCGCTTCAAAGATAGGCCCTCAGTATGCCTGTGAGGCAGGTGTGAAAGAGAGGCTGATTATAAGGTCACAGATTCTCCTTACTCTAGAAACGAACAACTGTATTTAACATTTCAGTTCACCTAATTTCACTAGAACACTGTTTATCTAACAAGGGAAGATAACACAGCCATGGTGTAAAAGAGCCACTCTTATCACTTCTATCACCACTAGATAAGTTTTCACTGATCACTGTGTTGCTATCATACCCATAATTATCCAAACGTCATAAGATTCACATGTAAATGAAGTAAATGATAATTGAACGAATGATTGATTGAATGATGATTTTTACGAAAAGCATAACGTATTGGATAAGTAACGAGCACTTTTTAATCCTAATTACTGAGCTTGTCCAGTATATTTTCTTCCATATACATGTATAAAACCACCATATAATGTAACACACAGTTAGAGCAAAATCTGTGTTTTTTTCTTCTTGTCTTGGTGGACCAGTACACCGCTGCTGATGAAATATAATTACAGACATCTTCAATAATGGCATGACTCATAGATTCAAACATTTATTTCATTGGCTTGTAGATTACAAATGTGGACAGAGGACCAGAAATGTAGTGGAGCAACATGGACAGATATCTGTGGAATTATTTAGCCTTATATATCATCTCATAGTGCCTGAGGCAAAAATGCATTGCAAAGTTATAGTTTTTCAGTTCATTGCCAACATAATCTGAGAGTGACAGCTATAAAAATCTATTCAAATACCTTAAGCGCTGTCATAAACTGAGCACCATCATAAAGACAATCCGTTGATCCAGTGTGTCCAGAATGGTGCAGCTTAGAAACGAATACAGTAAATGCAAAATGACTCCCCATGAAAACTGCACCTGTCTGACTATGCTGCTAATAAGGACCCTTTGGACACCTTTGTGGAATATTCAGTGTGGCAACATTGTTTGTCAGAACAGAAGATAAGACTTTAATGTCCATGCATTATTCATCCCTCCTTTGCATAGACTAGAAGGGGGTTGAGAATCAATTTGCTTCAGCTAGCAGTAAGGAAACTGTCAGGCAGAAGTTATGTCTTTTAATTAGATGATGTTGGAGATATGAATGATGTCTGCCACACTACTGATAGTCAGCCACCTTGTCATCATTGAATAATTTTGGGAATGATCACCCAGTGCATCATGGGTAAACAGATAAGGCATCATCTGTCATAAAGTGTCATTAACCTTTGGTAGGACAGTGTTACAGTACACTGGGGCATTGATGGATAGACATTGACATCAATCATGTGCACTATCATGTACCTACTTACAGTATTACAGTATAATTGGTACAGTGACCTTGAATGTACTTCACTCAAACAAACAAAGGGTTTGTAATAAATTGTAATTCTAATTGCAGTTACCTTCTATAGTTCACAAACACTAGTATGAGCTTTGTTAGAGCATGGTAGTTACTCTGCATGCAATGCCCCACTTACGTACCTTGGTAACATAAACACATAATGCACTTTCACAAGTCTTACTGGACTTCACACATGCTGGGTAGTATGTTGTTCTCACTACAAATTCCCACAAGATAATGATGTCTGTGCTGTATGTGACAGATGGCTATCATGGTTGTCCCTATATCTGTAGCAGGCTAATCTGCATCCATTCTGTGTCACTCTTGTGTCCAATACCTTTGGACAACATCTGTGATCACTGCCAAAAAACTGAGGGAAAGGTCATGCTCATAGTTTGCCACAAGTAATATCTCATCCTGAATAAAAGAGGGAGTTTGGACCATTGCACTCCTAGTGTTTTGAGTTACCAGTGAGCGTATTTTATTTCAGCTGCCATATCTGGGCAGTGTAGGCTGTGGACAGTGTCTAATAGATAACTAAACATTAGCTAGGAGAATTGGATAGCATTCCGCCAGGGAGTTTTAAAAGTTTATACACACAAGACAGACTGTGACTATGCTCTGTGTCAATGTGCTTTTTAAACCCTTTGAAGTTTACTGGACAATCACATGGTGCTTTGCTTGTACACAGCACGTTATTAGTTTGGGGACACCTACTAAATACATTCTCTAAGCATCTAGACTTGCTGCTTCACAGATAACAATAAAATGAATGTGCAAGTGTTTGGAAAGAATCCTCTGTTTGAAAGCTCTCTCAGGCTTGTTTGTTGGCTTGAATCTCATCCCCATCAAAACCTCCTCATAGGACACACACACAGCAGACATGCAGTGCATTTTGCTTTTGCAAAATGCCTCATTCTTTGTTATAGTAACTATTAAACTCTCTGGCAATAGCAGTAACACTAATTGTCCTTAGTTCCACAATAGTTATCCTCATTTTAGCTTGTTCCCAAGTGTGATGTAACATTTATTTATTCAGTACACATTATTTAGCTGATTCACAGTAACAACCTTAATTGTACTTTTCTATCAAGTAGAGCCGTAATGCTATTTGTGCTGCACTGTGGGATGTATCTCACCCCTGCTTGTTTCTTGAAGCCAGGATATTGATCTGAACCCTGAGATCATCTGACAGAACACACAGCCACAGAGATACAGTTTTTTGATTTCTGCTGAGGCTAGAAGCCTTGGAGTGCCTGTTGGACTCCTGAGGGACTGGTTGGAAACTAAGATCGACTGTAATGTTACCCTTCATATTGTAATTTTGATGTGATTCACATGCAGATCACAGGTGAGAATTCATTTTTTGTTTGTATTTTTACGCCTGGGCTGTGACATCAGTGCAAAAATGATCGATGGAAGTGCACTATGCATCACTGCATAGGTACACTGTATCCAGGTTCAATTGAGGGGTGTTTGTTTTTGGTTTTGTTTTAGACAGGGCAGTCCAAGTAAAAATGCCATGTATCACCAGCATAGCTAATGTCATAGTTTAATTAAAACTAAAAGTACTGGATAAAGTTGACAAAAGATCCATAGGTGACTTTATCATATCACATTATCCTCAGCAGTGTTTTTCAAGTTGTCATGGAATTATACTGTAGATGTACAAAGCTCCATCCTTTTTAAACAGAACAGATACACAATGGATCTGGTAGTGGAGTCATTTTGTTAATTGTTGTTTTCAAGATCAAGAATAAACTGTTAAACCCAGCCTTTGTTCAAAGTTGAGGAAAACTAAGTTCATGGTCAAATTTACACACTTTAAGAAGATTATTGTCCAGGTAAGGGAGAGGAAACCACTTGTTTGTTATGGTTGGAATTAGGAGTACATCTACAGTATAATTCCATGACAGTTACTGTACCTTGTGGACTTGGCCAATATTCAAATATTGATCTAAGTAAAGTCAAATAAGCCTCTTTTTCGTTACTTCTGGTGACATATCAGTCATGGTTAACTAGTAGTGATGTTCTTATAAGTAAAATCTTTTGTATTTTTACTTATCTATTGTTTCCTTTTATGCCCTCTACCTTCCCATTTCAGATTGTGTTAATGTAATACAGCTTTAATCTTGTGTTTCCAAGTCTTTTGCAATCCCTAGAATTGCAAAAAGTGTCTTTCAAGCTTGAAAATTAGTTGACTTACTCTCTATACTTCTGTGAAGATTATAATTAGACATCCAAACCAACAGGCGGACCTCCTTCAGAGAAGGCTCCTTTCATTAGGGAAGGCGAGTTTGCTGTTATTCACCACCCATGGCACAGTGACAATTAATGGATACTCAGGCTTTTACTTGTCAAAACCCCTGCTGAGAATTCCATTCACAAGCTGTGAGAAGTGGTGTTAAAAGTGTTTCATAATTCATGGTTCATTTTCTAACATGTGGCTTTTCTATCTCCAGAATGTATTAGAGAGATTTAAAAGAAGTTCAATTACTTTTTTTTTTATTCTAAGTGATCCTCAATTGAAGTACAAGGGACAATTCTCAAGGGAGGGATTGTTCTTTACTTTTGAACATAATGACAAAGAGGAAGCATTGTATATTTTAAATATTTATACATTTGCCAAAGTATCATGTACGCACTTCCTTTTAGGTTTTTAGTTTAGAATAAAAGGCATTATTTCATTACCATTCTGTACATTTATCAAGATTAACAGCACAGTGAGCGTGTTAGGTTACAGCAATAGGCATACATAGCTGACACATGTAAGGTGTGCTGGAAATGTAATAATGAGCAATCCTAAGAGAGTCAGACATTCATGACTGAAAAAATATTCACATTTTTTTGCGTTATTTACTGCAAGATATGCAGATGACTTCTGCTGATGAAGACAGGAAACACAACAAATCTTTTCCACCATTTGAAAATTTACCTTCCCAGTGAGCATAAGCCAAAGTCTGCCATCTATAACTGGCAGTTATCTGGGAGGCCTGAGTATTTGTGGATTCATTGAGTGAATGCTTCAGTAGTGCTCACAAGCTACTGACGGGTTGGGTTTAAATTTCGAGTAAGAAGAAACCATCTCTCAGAATATATTTTATGTCCTCTGACTGAGAGAGGTTCATTGTGCTTTTCTGGCTGTCAGGTTTGTTTAGCAGTTCAGTGTAAACAGATTGCTGCATTCACCCTCTTCTCTCAACATTTAACATCAACTGTCAGCCAGTTAAATGTGTTGCACCATTTGCAGCTGTGCTGCTCAGCTACTCAAGTGTGCTTTGGTGGTGATACTGGTGTAAAACTAGTAGAACGCACAGTTTGTTTTCCAACAGATAAAGTTTGATTGATGCAGACACTAAATATATTACCCTCTTAACACACAAACATACAAACAAGATTCAGAGAATACTGAAGGAGTTATCAGTCAACATAAAACTCGCAATAAAATAAAACCACACAATCTGATATACATATTTAATCTAAAGATATGCAGACTTATGTTGGTCAAATATGATGAAACCAATAAATCATAGCCTCTCTTATACTATACCTTAAGTACTCTGTTATTGCAGTAAGATAGAGGAATTTTTCATTAGTTGTTTTCCACAAGGTAGCTGTGATAAAATTAGTCCAATTAGAGCTCCTCTTAGGCTCTGTTGCATACTAATGCTGGCTGTCCCACATGATCTTTCCAAACAGCTGCATTGGAAACAGACTTGAGTCTGATCAGCCAGAGGTAATGCACTTACTGAGGCCATTTGTTAATGTTTTACAGCCATCTTAATGTTTGTAATGTTTCTGGGAGGATATAGGATGTGGGTAAAAATTATCCTCTAGCCCTTTACCTAATACCTGTAACTTTTTTCATTTTTATGTTTGTTAGCAATAATGCTGCAAAAACAGTTATTTTTCCTGGTTCATTAGATGCAGAAGGGTCTAACTGGAAACTGATAAATGGCACCTAGATAACATACTGTAGATAGACGAATGTCACTGTGGCCAAATCCAGACTATTTGCCTTGAGTTGGACTGTTCCAACAAAAATCTAAAATCTTATTTAAGTGGAAGAGGTAGTTTTCCACACATGATGCAGAAGTTCTTTGTCCTAAAGTTGAGCTGCAGGTGTAGTATTAGGAGATCATGTACTTCAGAAGTTGCCTTAAAACAATCTACTGTCTACAATCTACAATGTACTGCGTACACACATATTAAATATTTTTACAAGTATATGCTGAGCTGGTGGTTTGATGAGAGGTATTTTCCCCTCTGAATACAAAACAATCGTTATCCATCCATTTTCTATACTGCTTATACTGTAGAGCAGGGTTTTTAAACTAACTATGATCCAGGGACCCAGGGAAAGCAACCTGAGAACTGCTGTTGTTGGGTAAATAATTTCCATCGCAAACCTGTATGATGATGATATGCATGTGATATAAGGGACACTTTCCATCATTAGCAACGCATAGACTACCAAAGATAGGCAAAGCGGGAGTACCCGCAAGAACCCTGTGCAGGCATGCAAAGCACACAAAGGCCCCAACTGGCTATCAAGTGCAAACTTTTGTGCCGTGATGCAACAGTTTTTCCACTGCACCACTATACCACCACTACAGCATTGTATGTATTCGGGAGATTTATGTGTAGGTGATTGGTTAAGGCTTCCGAACAGTAGGCAGTTATCATTGTAACGTTAAACATGCTTCAATTTGTGTTTCCCCAATCAACATCACAGTCTAGTTACTATATTTTTTTTCAATTATTTTTTTGCTCTTATGTAGTGAGTTGTATCTGTAGTGTGTTAAGAACTTGGAGTGGTGTGGACATAGGATGTATCCCTCTTCATTTGTGTGCTTCTTCCTGGGTGTATTTGGAAATCAGCAGAATGTTGTTATTGTCAGTGGTGTCTTATTGTATAGGTATTCATTTTGTTTATTAGTCCAGAGACTAGTGGCAGCAGTTGAGCATTAACAAGAAAAGTAAGCATTTTTTTCTAGGGAAAACAAAGAGTATGTGAAATACAACATTGAGACTATTTTCTTTCTCTGTCAGACATTCAGGTCCTTCGAGTCACTCATCTTCAGAATCAAAAACAGACTCAATTCTTCTTGCTTTGGGAGAGAGTTTGCACAAATCAACTCAACCATCCAAGATCAAAGAGGGTTCACATGAATGTGTATTCTGTTTTGGGGGTGTTTTTTCCCTTTTGAATTTTTGCGTATGGGCTATAAATACTCAACATCAGGGAAAATACTTTTATCTCTACTTCAAAATGTCAAAGTCAAAGGAATTGGGGGTACACAACCGTTCAGCCTTAGTAATATGGAACATCATAGAGATGGAATTGTGTCAGAGGAATGAGGGACTTGGTGAAGGGAGACAGAGCATTTGAGCATGTGCTTGTTGAGAGCAACAAAGCATAATAGAGGATAGAGTAAAGGGGTTGGCTAAGCAACCTTGGTGCAATTTGTCTTCACTCAGCTGGCCTCTTGCAACGTTCTGCAGGCCCAGGCTATTTTCCCTGACAAGCTTGTTGCCTCCAGTGCAATAGGTGATTTACCTCTCGCTGTGGCACAGACCAATATCCCATTCTGGGAGTAGAGCAGAGTAAATCAAAAGTCTGGACTTCACAGTTAATCACTAATTACAGGTTGGACGGTGAAGGTTGATCCTTGCCGGGAGGCTGAGTCCCTCAGGCCTCAAATCAGACCAAAAAGAGGAGCCAAGGCCACTTCCTTCTCTGATAAATCTCCCATAGAGGAGGTGCTGGACTCAAAGTGTTTGAGTCAGCTCCAACAGCCCAGACTCCATCTCTCGGAGGAGTTTCTCATTCAGGTCGGATGCTAGCCCTCCGTTGCTACCTCCCTCCCCTCCTTTCTCCATCCAACAACTAAAGCTATGATGGAAGCCTGCCTTGCCGTCTATCTGCTCACTTTCTTCTTTAAATTCTCCCTGTAACTTCACACATTTCTATCCCCCAGGGATCAGCAGCAAATCGAGTTTGTTGCTTGCAGCGTATTGCAAAAGCATTTAGATACAAGGGGGCTGTAATTGAATGGTTAGGTAGGACATTACTGAAGGAGATTTTTGTTGAGTTCACCCACCACCACCTCAGCACCATGAAGAGCTCCAAGTGGCTGCATGGTGTGTCGATCTTGCTATAGCATTATCAGTGTTAGGCGAGGAGGAGGATCATGGATTAGCCATGCGTACTGTATGATAGACGATTCAATTTCCATAATTCTTCACCTTCTGCATCAGGGCTGTTTTGTGTTTTGCTTTACTTGCTGTATTGTTTTCATTTTACTGTTCATATGCATTTCTTTTGGTTATCAAACATGAATCCTTGTCAGCTTGGAATCTTGATTTCTTCCCATTGTTCCTTCTTTTTAGTGTGTTTTTTGTGTAATGATAGTAGATTCCTTGTTGATTTGAACATGCAAACTTAGTTTTGGACCTTTTGTACTTCCTAATATAAATTTGTTTGAAACAGACGACTAACAGCAAACTTATGACTCAAACTTCCATTATGTTTTAAACATATACTTCGTCGTAGGGCTTTGTGTTGGCAAGAAAATAACAATAATACACACATCATGACATAGGGTTTACAATTCAATAAACTGAGATTTATTTTTTTTACCTAAACTGTCACAAAACAGAGAGAGCACACCACCATATGTAGTATGACTTTTAGAAAGATTGGACTTTTTATGCTGAAGTAGAGGGCTCAGACAACTGTCTGTCACAAAAACCAATACAGTATTTTTGAGAATCAACACAGTGTCACAAAACATACTCAAGTGTAATTTAATTTAATTTCCTAATTAGGGGAGTCTTAGTATCAACACCAGTTTGTTCATTTTAGATTTTTACCTCTAAAAGAAAATGGTAAATAAAACTGAGGGCTTGTTTACAGTTTGAAAATAAATAGAAAATAAAACTGCGTTGTAATAAGCTCTGTTTACATTTACAGTCCCAATGATATACCGAAGAAACAACCAAGTAAAATGTCCTGCGCTGTTTAGTTCAGCTTTCTCTGGAAAGAACACTTACTCACCTCAGTTTATTATAGTTTTTGCTTTTGCTCTTAAGTTTAATTTTATTTTGTTCTGTGAGTCCACCAGAATTTAAGATTTTATAAGCATTGTGCAGGTTAAAAATACTGCATTGCTGACGCAACCGCAAACATACTGCGGCCAAAATCACAGACATTTTTAAGGGCTACATCTGTATCTGATAAATTGAGTAACTTTACAATGTCTAATTTAGGGCAATATGTTGTTGTTCTCTGCTGCAGATCCACTTTAAGGCATTAAAATCAGTGTGTTATTGCTCCAAAATTGTTGTCCTGAATCAACCATTTTATTATTAAAACTTTTTTGAATGTTTTGCTGAACAGGACTAAAGTTGCTCCACCATAGCCTCACTGGTTAAAATGAACTTTTAATGAGGCCCTGTAAACTGAGAAAGTTTTGTTCCCCAACATTTTCATTTTCTTTCAGTCATTTATATACTTTTGTCCATGATGGTTCTCATATCACCTCTGCTGACTGCTGTTATCATGGCTTTATTACATACAAACAGCTCTTAATTGAGTGTTCCATCAAATCTTTTCTGTCAAACACATCCATAGGGGAAATGTTTCAGTTACTTTATGATGTTGGTTATTGCTTGTCATGTACAATTTCAACCCTTCCTTTTCTTTTCTTTTTTCTTTTTTTTTAGATCAATACAAGTGATGTGTTGTGTTCATGATGAGAGAAATTTCCCTAAATAAATAACATTATTTTATCATCACACAATAAAGATACCGACTTATGAATGATAATCATGGGTACCTCATGTTTGTGTGTTTTTTAAATGAAAGACTCATAATGGATGTTTGAACCCATTTCTCTCTCTCTCTCTCTCTGTGTGTGTGTGAGAGTGAAAGAGAGAGACATGGTTTGTTGACATAAGATATTAATAATAAACATTTCATTTCAGAATTTGTATATCTTAAAGTACTACAGTATTGCTGAAAAAAAATGAGTGCAGCATTCAAACACAAGAATGAATGGTTGACATTAGAGTTTAAAATTAGTATATTATTTAAAGATTGCACATTATTCAAAACTGCTAAGTAGTGCAATATACATGGCAGTGGACACATTGCAAAAAGAACACCTGTAATAAATGCAGTAATATAATCTGATGCAACAGCCTGCAATATACAGTGACTGATAATGTTCCATCTTTGTCAACTCTGTCACAGAGTGGTTGTCTCAATTCTGTGGCATTTTTTAGGTTAATATTAGCAGTATTGCATTGAATTTCATTACAATGTGAGATATTTCTGTTTTGTTCACAAAGCGGTAACCAAAGTTACCGAAACCGCTTTCTATTATATTTTACCACAATAAGATGTTTGTTATTTGGCCTTCTGGATATACATAACAGCAGTAATACCTTATTACAGGGTAATTAGATTAATGTAAAAAACACAACTTTTTGAAAAGCAGTAACCTACTAATATCCACTTAGATTTGAGGTCCCCATGCACACTAAAGATTCCTGCAGGAGTACATTGATCGCTGCAATTTACAGTAATGCTTCTATTAATGGAAATGTGATGAGAAAAATGGGAAATGGGAAATTGAAAGTGAATGCCTCACTTACATCCATTTACTACCAATTATGTGCCATTACCTTTCCTGACGACTGTGGTTACCCCATGCATAGTAGTCCCCAAATCTAAACTGACAAAAACTGATAAATCTGGCAAAAAAAAAGAATGAATACAGTTGAAAAAATCACCTGTGTGGATATCCTATCCCAGGAAAATGCTAAATGATGTGTACAGCACTAAAAGAAGTTGAAGTTTAGTGCCTCTTTAAACTTATCACTAGGAGAAGCTACAGCATCACAAACTACCAGAGTTGGACCAACTCTCCATTAACAGTATAATCATCCAAACTTATATACACTCCACTAACAAGAAATAGCTGTTATTAATCCTCAATTTTTTATTTAATCCTGGCAGTGATTTGCCCAGGCTTAAGAAGGGTTTCATGGGGCCAAATGAGAGATTAGAAGTCTTAACTTTGAGCTTCCCACTGAAAAGAAGTATGGCTTGTCTCATGGCTCCGGTCTCACTGGCCTTTATCCAACAGGCTAGCCAAGTTCACAGTTCAGAGACACAACAAATTGCCCAAACATAGCAAATGAGTGAAAAGGTTGAAAAACATTTAGAAGCCATTGGTACAGGGCCACTGGAGTCATGCTGTAATTGAAGGTGCTCTCATCCTTATTCACTGGGCTATGGCAAGTGAATACTGTCTGCTGGACTTGCTCTTTCATTAGGTTTTGTATTTCATGCCCTTAGGAGCAGAACAAATTGAGTCCCTGTTTCCTTTTGCTCTGTTGCTCATTACCCAAGAGAAAGATTAAAAAGCATTCTCTCACAGGCCACGTTACATAATACCATCAAAGAATGGATGAGTGTCGATTGTACTCCTTGTCTCATCAAAATACTGAACACACAAAAGGCATTAACCAGCCACAGCCTTTCTGACCTCTGCCCAGCTCATGTTTGTTTTCCTTTGTGGCAATTATGTTAAAAATTAACTGTGGTGAACAAAAACGCCAGAAACATGCCTGGAAAAACTTTGTATTTGTATTGCAGTAATACTGAAGTGAGCAAAACGCTGCCTCTGGTCTTGTCACTTTCATCAGAAAGGATGCACTCCTAGGCTTTTACAACAGCATCAAAACCCTATCAGAAAACTGAGCATGGTGAAAATATTCTAAATTCTAGTTACAAAGCATGGCGCTTCATTTGAGATTTCAGCGGTCAGCAGCACTGGTGCCTCCCAAAAGAGTATGTTTACGTAGTTCTGTGAGCTAAAATAGAGGCACAGAGTGCTGGACACAATGTATCTAGAGAGACGGATAGAAAAAGTAGAACTTCCATTATAATTTATTCACATATGCAAAGCATTTATGTAACATTAAATTCAATTCCTTCATATTACTATGCAAATTACAATTACTTTGCTTCCTTAGTACATCTTTAACTAGAAAAAACATCTGCCTCTACAGCAAAATAAACTAATTGGGGAAAAAAACCTAATTGAAACAATCTTCAGTTCCTTCCTTGTTTTCCGGTTTCATTAAGAAACAAAAATGTGAACAAAACATGGATTCTTGTGTTCTGAAGTATCTCACTTGGTTTATTCTTTGTAATTATGAGCTGTTACAAGCAAAAGTACCTTTCAAATTTCATATGAAGTATAGGCAGACTTGCTGGTATTGTAGTCACTTTTATTCAGTTTAATTACACAAATCTTAACTGGAGTCGATCTGTAGGACAATCTAACGCGTGTATATGTATTTTCTGTCGTTTGTCAACAGACGTGTACCTGCTCCATCTTCCAGATGACCAGAAAGTGAGAATCACCACAGTCACAGTTGGCCAGAGCACTGTGTTGACCTGTGCCATCACAGGGGAACGGAGGCCTCTGATATTGTGGAAGAGAAACCATCAATATCTTAACTCCTTGAACCTGGAAGATATTAATGTAAGCAAAAGCTATCATCACGTCCTTGGATTTATTTCTACACAGATAGATGAGTAGGGAAATATGCAGATAAGTAGACACATACATACACATACACATACAAGATACCTAATTAGATTTATTGAATGACAAGTTGATAATGACTCTAACATGCAGTGAACTGGTCTAATTATTGTGTTTTCACATTACAAAGCATCATCGGTTTTTAAGTTTACATCTGTCACCTTTTTGCAAGAGCAAGAGCTGTAAATTTCAGATAATTTTATCCTTTATTTCCTTGTCATCATATTTCAACTCTATTGTTTTTTGGCAGTGGCTCAGATTGTCAGCACATTATATTTGACTGTTGGTGCTAGCTTTGTATTGCAGGTCTGACAGTAATCCAGGATGTCAGTTTGTGTTCTAGGTGTCTGTGTTTAGAGACTGCTGGGAGGGACAGGGATTTTAGACAAAGAAAGAAGATGAAGGGGGATACCAAAGGGGTTCAGCCCTAGAGGAAGGACCTACTTTAACAACTCAGTGAAATACTGTGTGTATTTGCATGCACATATGTCTGTCTGTGTGTGTTAATCTACATGCATGGCTCCAGACAACTCTCTGTGTCACTTTCATCTACATCAAAAGGAGCAAAGATACTTATATGGCGAGGTACAGAAAAGATGTCCTTTGGCTTACCCTTTCCCTCTCTTTTTGTCGGGGCTGACCAAGATGAGTGCGATACTGCTGTGCATAATTAAGTCAACACTGTCGCAGTAGATAAAGGGAGACCCAGCAAAGCCGCTAATGTAACATTAAATGTTGATGACCCTTAAAATGAGTAAGAGGCGCCCAGCTGTCTCCAGTCATCCTTGGCACCATCAACTGGCTCTACACTAGTGCGCTGGTTCTGTTTGTTGGTGATGTGAGATTCCCATAAAGAGCATTTCCAACACCCATGTGTATGAGATTAACAGCTTTTCCATCCCTAATCTTTTTTAAGTCATTTTTTGTAATGTATTATGATTGCTTTTAAGTATAGATATCTAAAAAAAGATGTATGCAAGTGCTCGGTGTAACAAAAACGAAATGTCAAGTAAGATTATTTCTTAAACATATTTTTTGGAGGATTTACTGGAGGAAAAAAAAGAGGTGTGAGGTCTTGTAAGGTCAGCATGAACTTTGATGTATCTTTCATTTTGTTTTTCAAGAACTGTTTTATTAGTTTCCTTCTTTGCAGATTCAGTAGAAGTAGTTTTTGTTTCATCTCCTGATATTGCCTGAAGACACGTAGCACTCAGAGTTCAGTGTCCCAACCAGAGGTTGTCTTTGCCAGCAATTCACACACAGTCATCAGTTTCCCTGGTGACTAATATCAGATCTTACACAGGTGTATTATCAGTTGAAGTGTCAGCTCAAGAATGAGCAAAACATGCTTTGTCTAAAGTTCATCAATAGTTGGAAAAATGACAGCATATACAGAAATGTCCTGTTACCTTTAGAGTAGCTGCATATTGCTGTGATTTTCAGAACCTTTTTTCTTAAGGGTAATTATTATTATAATTCCATTCAACAACTGGAGAAAGCATCAAAATTTGCTTTTGTCCAAGAACTTCATAACTTGACTCACAGCTAAAAGTGAGCTAAAACTGACCATTTTAATTAGTCCTGAACGACTTTGCTATCCTAAGAATCTGCATCCCCTTTATTACTGTTACAACACCCACAGCATGTTGGTAGATGCCAGAACAGCTTTAAGTGAGACTGTTAACCTACTACAGGGACAAATCTGTCTCTTCAGACTGAGTGAATTTGCTGTACTCTGAGCCTTGGGGTCTGTGATTGTCAGCTTTGATTTTTTTGGTCTCTTTTTTTTTTCTGGTACCTAACAAAAGCCCAAGTTTACAACCTTTACTAGTGCACAGACTACTTCCTGAGCAGCCGCACTAACACCTCACTCTGCCAGCAAGTGAATAAGCATAAGCGCTAAGCGTGTCCTGTGGCTCATCAGCTGTGTACAAACCACCTCGCACCAAGATAAACTACCAATGGAACATGAGCAGTGCACCAATGCCAGCTTAATCCAGATTTATTTTTGGCTCTAACGTTTCCAGTCAATCATTGTTCTTCCTTCTAGAGAAGAGAATGGATTTTGTTTGCACCTGGCATCCGCAGACCCATTTTGAATCGCCTTGTAGACAATTTCTGTATAATTGCTGGCTGTTAATATTTGTGAGCATCCACTGCCGACCTTAATTAGAGTCATATGCCTGTGAGTACACACTGGAGGTTTATGCCGTCTAATCTCTCAGGCCTTCCCAGTTTTGAACGTGGTTATTTTAGAAATTTTGTCGACATTCAGACTTAGTGAATCGTGCATTAATCCCAGCGGTGTGCTTGTATCCCAGAGTTCAATAGAGCCTCTCCAAATTTTGACAAAGCAGCTTACTGTAATTCCATGAAGTTGACAGTTTCTGGCTATTGCATCATCATCTAAGGCTGTCAGTATTTCAGTCCTCCCTGAGTGGCCAAGCGAAAGACACAGTCATATACTGTGTGTGTGTGGTTGAGTGTGTGTATACATTTATGTTTGCGTGGGGATGGTGACTTTGGATTTCCACAAGTAATTCATAAGTTGTAAAATGCATGTGATACTTGTGGTGCTTAAAAACTTTTGTAAATCCAACAATATGAAAGTGTATTATGGGGAAATGTTGAAGTTAAACATTAAAGAAATTAGCAAGAAATTCTATTAGCTTCTCAGACAACAATTCTACAGCCTGTAAATTCTCTTTCAAAATATTTATGTTTCTTTTTGGACCTGTGTGATTCTGCCCACTGTGCATTTGGCCAGCAACACAGGTTCAGTCATGGGTTCCAGACATGAAACCTCTTAGAGCCCAACGGATTTTAAGACATAGATAACTTTAATTTATGACAGCTACCAGTAGCGATGGTTATTTTAAGTACTTACTTTAAGTCCAGGTACTGGAATTAATACTCTGTGATCCGTGTGCAGTTAGTTTATCAGAGCAGCGAGTATTTGAGAAACACATTACTTCATAACAGAGATCTGTATCACTTAGATAAAAAATATAAATAAATGTGAAATGATTTATATGTCATCTGTTACATTGAACAATGTTATTGGTGGTTTGAAAATTAGTATCTTCAAGTCCAGAGAGTATATTTTCACAGCAGTGTTTGTTTTTAGGATAGCAGGCTTAGCTTTGGTTTGACAAAATAATTTAACATCCACATGAGCTGGTTTATAATTTTGAAACAAGAAAAACATGTTAGTTGAGCAACTGAACATAGGGTTTAGGACTCATTGTCGCTTGTCAATGTCGAAGTTTAATGTTTTGCTCGTGCACGTTCAATATTCGCTACCTGGCAATTCACATGAGCTTCACATCTGGGGAAGAGGCTTGGGTGGAGAAAACTCTGTTCAGTATTTTGGATTAGGACTGCAGTACCACTTTTTAACGCTCACTTTCAGTCTTATATATTGTTCCTTTAATGTTGTAGCTGATCATAATCCTTTGTGCCATTTGCTGGTTCTTTTCACATTATCTTTGTATCACATGTAATATTAAACATCTCTAATTATCTACATTTTGTTTTGATCAGTGTGAACTACCTCATATGATGCAATTTGTATCTTCTGGGCTGTTTCATTATGTGGCAGATAACACATGAATCTAAGTGCTTTAATGTCTCTAACACATTGTACTTTAAGACATGAGAAAGCAACAGCCAGTACATTACATACCATTTCTTATGCCTTAATACTGTCACTGAACTAAACCTCTAAATGTTTGATATCTGTTTTTTTCCCTACAGATCCCATCCCAGGTAGGATGTTTTTTGTTTGTCTGAACAAACTGTCATCATGTCACCATTTTGCCATTCCATTCACATCAAGCCCACAGACCTACTGAAGTGCCTGCAACAGATTCAGTAATCCAAATCATAAACTGTAAAATGCAAATAAAATTGATAAAGAGGTTGTAGACATTAACATTATGTTACTTTGCGGTCAAACGATTCTACTGCAGCTGTATATAAGGATAAAATAAACATGCTCATATTTGTAAAGATCTGGAACTGATCGTAGAGACGCAAAAAATATTTATGGTATAGATATAACTTATTTTCATTTTAAAATTTACATGCTTATTTGGCTCTCTTCTTTTCACCATTTGAAGGCTTTACTTCACACAAAAACATATTTTGTCAGCTACATTTGGTAGAGACAAACTATGTGGATAGATT
Source organism: Sandelia bainsii (assembly GCA_032362345.1). Classification (NCBI taxonomy): domain Eukaryota; kingdom Metazoa; phylum Chordata; class Actinopteri; order Anabantiformes; family Anabantidae; genus Sandelia; species Sandelia bainsii. Next base: position 20,110,344 of record JAUMHL010000002.1, on the reverse strand, counting down.
TGAAAGAAATTTCCACCTCTACCCCAATACAAAGGGGGTGAAGGGAATTTTGTTTACGATGGTCACAGGATGAAAAAATGACTGCAATGACAACATCTCTTTCCAAAAACTGTCAACAGAATGCCAGTCTGCGGACATTCTTTCTGGAGAAACACATGCTCCTGAATCTTTTTTAATGTTTCACTGCTGTGAGCACCAGTATCTTGAGATGGAGGCAGAAATTTTAGCAGCAAATGTATCAAGACATTTGACACATAAAACTGAAGCTATCTGCAAAGATACAGGTAAATAGGAAAAATTTACTTAACATATTTCTCCCCTCTTTTTTACACACTGGACCGTACTTTCACTCAAGATATTGTGTTCTTTTCACAGAGTTTCATGAAGCTTAGCTAAAAAGTTGCTCAGAAGCCATTCATTGAAATGCCTCCTCACTACAGGAGGTTAGGTGTCCAATGAGGTGGCTCTTTAGTGTCCTTCTGGATGTGACCTGGCATTGACAGCTTTATTAATTATAGTTTCTTGAGGGCTACGGCCTATTTGTAAATCCACCTCTACCTGTCCTTGTCTTCCATCCTCTGAGTAGTAGTACCCTGGCCTACTGCGTCTGCAGAGAGCTGGGTGCTGGGTTCTGCCTGATAGCTGAGGGGAGAGTGGTGAGGTGGAGGAATCATGTCGACAGCCTCTGCCGTGGCTCGTTCCACCCCTCTGAGTTTCATCCCCCCCTTCCATTCATTTTTCATTTAAGAAGGTGACACAATATGCTCTCAGCCCAAGGGGCCAAAACACACCATCGATTTCCCCTCATATCGTGAAGCTCTGATGCTTCACTCAGCCTGAGCGGTTACCAAGCTCGTAGGTTAGATCGGAGCACACTGGGACGAACTGATAAACACACTGTATGCCTGTAAACATGATGGCTGACTCTCTTCGCCTGTCTGTGGACATTTAGAGAAGGCTGAGTACCAAGATGTAAACAGCCAGCAAAGATGTGATCCAAATGTTAAATGCTTTTTAATGATAAAAGCTATTTTTCTTGTTATGATCTCTTCTGAGTTTTTCTTTTTTTCTTTCAATAAACAAATACTGTGTTCGGTTATAAGGATCCAGGAGCATAAGGGCAGACTCATACACATTCGTAAGGGCAAAAGTTTGCACTACTAAAGGTAATGGGAATTACTTTTTAATGCATTGCAGCAATCAGGAGTGAACACGTTTTGGCACTTGGCCTTCATCAAGTTAGTGGCCTCTGAAGAAAACTCTGATGAAGGCTGAGTGCCGAAGCACGTTCATTTCTGAAAAGCCGCTGTGCATTGGGAAGTGGTGAAACCTATTACTGTAAGCTCAGTTAGTTCTTCTGTCTCAAAGTATTCCCTGAGGACTTATAATAGAATAACTTGATTTATTTATAGTGTTCTGAAATGACTGTCATTATATAATTTAATCTAGACTGATCTTAGTTTTTTCTTAAAATTAAGAAACAAAGTGTGTGAGTAACCAGGCCGTAACCTGCATCTGCCCCATTTTTTATTTTTTAAATTAGTATTATACTTGTTAGATTTTAAATTAGTAACATAATAAACAAAATGTAGCTGTGTGAGTAACAACAATTTAACATTTTCAAAATGTATAAATTGGCTAAAATGAAAACCTGGAAAAAAATCTGCTGCAAGTAGGGAAGATGTATCAGAGAAAACAATAGGATTTTATTACCACAGTGAAATGCAGAAAGTGAAGTTGTATGGAAAGTAAACTAAATCATTTTCTCTATTCTAAAAACTGTGTTGTCTTAAATCTTACATGACAAATTATTCATCATCAGCATTGCTTTATTGTAAAATTACCCCAATACATGACTTTGAAAGTGCATGCTTGCTTCTGACTTAATACTGCAGCCATCCAAACCTTGATAGGGTCCTATTAACTGAAAAGACCTCCCGAGGTGTCAACAATAGTTAATGTTTTTTTTTTTTTTTACCTTCCATGTGCACATTTTTTTCTCATTTTGAAAAAGGTTTATTCATTTTTTAAGAATATAATAAGTTTTAAATAATACTATTTAAAACTATATAATGCAAAATCTCATTACATTGTCAAGATTACTTTATTGCACCATGGTCTTAACAAGGTGGCAGACTTTCCCTCTTTGCCAGATGGGATTCATCACACCGGCACACCATCAGTGGGCTCATTAGCATTGGGGGCTTCTATCTGTGCTAGAGCTTGAATAATTTATTCTTCTGTTTGCTCTCATTCCTTGTCCGGCACCATTTTTTGTGTTCACTGGCTTAATAACCCCAACCCAGCATGAATTAATCATGTTTCTGTTGGCTCTACACAAGTTCACATCATAGGTACGGTTTGGTTTAATTACAGCTTTTGTTTTTGCTCTAAGTAGGTTGTGGGGCATGCTTGTTAACCAAAGGATACCAGCTCACATTTCATCCTATCCTGGGACACTGACATTTAATATGATCAGCAGAAGTTATTTGGATTGACTCCGTTTCTGCAGCAATATATTTTGATGTTATTTCCTAACACTGGGTAATTTCCACATTAATCAATTATAGCCTCAGCCTCTTTCCATGAGATCACTTTCCTACGACTGGAAAAATGACATGTACCAGAAAACAATATTTCTTAACTGTGACTTTGACAGTCATTTTCTTCAGTTGATTCTGTGGCACCAAATGGCTTTAACTTTTGACTTAGATTGATGAACATTGCTCCACAATGTGCCTTTGTGGATTATTGTTATATTTTTTATTTCATATGCTATAAATTATATTTAACTTGTCATCTGCACAACACATACATTCTCACTAAATCAATTCATTTCCAGCTTTAAATGCCTTTAGCCATCACTGCTGCTTCAAGATTACCACGAGTTTTCTAAATCATTGAGACTCTTGTTTCTTTTTCTCTTTCTGATAGGACTTTGGGGATGATGGCTCACTGTACATCACCAAGGTGACCACAACCCACATGGGCAACTACACCTGCCATGCTGATGGCTATGAGAAACTTTTTCAGACCCACACTCTCCAAGTGAATGGTAAGATGTCTATACTGTTAGGCATAATGTTACCCTCACCTCTCATATGCTGTACAGTAGCAGCCACTGTGGTAGCTGCCAAATCATCAACTAAAATTATTTTTCCATTCTTAAAACTTTGAAAATTGTGAAGTGGTTACATTTACATTCAAATGGTACACCTGTACAATCTCTTAAAACTTGTAAGAAGCTTTTTACATATGTGATAAAGGTAAAGTAAGTAACATGTTCGTCAACAGAGCTGAGCACAGATTGCTTCAATATAGAGCACCTCTGTGAATGGTTTTCAAGGGCACTTATTATTAATGGAGACTCTACAAATAAATGGGTAGTCTGTGTGATGCAGGAAAGCATAATTATAGTCACCATTATTATTATTTTACAAAAGCTATGTAAGTTGTGCTAATTGCTGTTTTTTTTTGTCTTTTTAGCTACTGCCATAAATGGAGCATCTCATAAAACCTTTATATTTCTATATTATTATATTAATTCTACAGACAGACAGAAATGCTTGATAAGTTGACAGACAGAAATTTGTTTGTGTGCCATCTTATTGTATGTGCTGTGTACATTCAGTATTGTGATGGTATATTTACAGTAGCACCAGTCATTGTTAGAGAGGTTGAAATGGGTGTTTTTATAAGTGTATCAGTGTACAGTATGTTGGGTTAAAGTGTGTTGGGGTATCTATAACCTTACAGTTTGTCCCTCTGATGAAGTCCTACGTTGAGTTGGCTGCGTGTTTTGAGTCATTGTCTTGCTACATGACGAACACCTCTAAATTGATCCTGCTGCTTTCATCATTGCATCAGTAAAGAGTGGTGAGCCTGTTCTAGAAGTAGCCATGTAAGCCCAAGCCATGGCCCTACATTCACCATGCTTCACAGATGAGCAGCTACTTTCTTCTTCCACATTGTGGCCTTTCCTTCACTTAGGTAGAAGTTAATCTGGATCTCATCAGCCCATAAAGCCTTGCTCCAGATTGGCTGTGGCTTTTCTGCAAATTCGGACCTGGTTTTCGGATTTTTACTGCTGATGAGGAGTTTGCATCTTGCGGTATGGCCTCTGTATTTCTGCAGATTCTGTGAAGTCTTCTTCAAATGGTGCATTGGTATACCTTCATCCCTGCTCTGTTGAGGTTGTTTGTGGTGTCACTGACTGTTGTTTTGGGGGTTTTCTTCACAGTTCTGACAATGCTTCCGTCATCAGCTGTGATTTTGCTTGACTGACCCATTATATCTGCTCAATACACCAGCAGACACCAGACATCCTAAACTGTTTTATTGGCCATCCCCAATATTTGTGCAGTACCTTAATACCTGAATTTGTTTCCCTCTTTTCTCAGATTCAAAGTGTGTTTGCAGATATAACCCAAGGCTAAACCCTAGTCATTTAGAGATAGTTATTAGTTAAAAATCAATCTCATAGTAACAAAACACCTGTCAGTTACATGTTACATACTTATGCTCTGTCAAAATTTAGGTCATATGATACAAATGTGATATCTTCTGTGTTGTTAATACATCAAGTCATCATACATAGCCTCAAATAAAAGCTGAAATTCCAAAGTTACATCTCATACCAATGGTTTGATCTTATCGGCAAAAACAAAAAAATTAGCCTTGCCATTCCAGTACCTTCAGAGGGGCCTGTATATCCCTCAGGATTTGGTAGACACCAAAACTGAGCTAAAAAAAAAGGTGAATACTAGACTTACATTTGATAGATGTGAAATGATGTATTCATGCATCTTATGTTTGGAAATTATTCTAAAAAAATGCTTTTCTTCTGACAATAATACCCTAACCGACTACACACTGCAGCATCGCCCTTACTAGTCTGGTATTGCTTTGTTTAATGCTGAGCTCAATTGCTTTGTTTGTTTCTCTATTTCACATACCTTTTCGGAGCTGCACACGTTCGCACAAGTGAAGGCCAGTCTTATTGTATCTTAAGCACACAAAGATATCAGTGTCCTATTGAAGAGTTTTATATTTTACTTCTTGTTAATTGGTTTGGGATAATCTTCAGTTTGGTGAGCTGACCATGTGAATACTGAAACAGACACAGTATGGAGAGGGCAAAGGTGAAGTGATTGAGCTTTTGTGATTGAAGCCATTTTCTTCTACACTGGTTCTAATGAGCTGAATGTGAATAAACCACAATGTGTCAATGCAGAAAGCTCAACATCTTCATTACATTTGACAGACAGCTGGTTCATTATCATTCTACTAAAAGATTACTCCAACTAATTACAATGATATACAGATCATATTATACCAAATGTTATGTTTATAGAAACTGAATGAATCTCAGGAGAGCGATGACTTTTGGTTGTAATTGATACTGAAACTTTCCGATGACCTTTTTACTGCAGACTGTGAATTTCACATTTTTAGTCTGGGTGAAGTCTTCAAGGACCTGCTACCCTGCCATGACTACTGAGATTTTCTAAAACTCAATTAAAAAACAGCTGAAAGAAAGGGTAAGTCTGTGAAACTGGGTTCGCAATGCTGTCCGTCACTCTACAGCCACAAGAGAATGAGAAATTATATACTATTTGGGGTTTTATTCAGAAGCACTGATGGAATTTAAACTGGAAATAATTTTCCAGTTTAAATTTTAATTTTCTGTGTGAAGGAGGCAGAGATGCACAAACTGTAATGCTATCTTCAGTGTACAGTACATTATTATCTTCAAGATGTTGTTTTAGTGATTATTTGTTGTCTTCAATCTGTTATGTCTGCTGCTGTTATTCTTTTTTAATTGACCTTTCTTTGTTTCAGTGACCTGACTTTACCCACAGGAATCAATGAAGTTGCATCTAATATATACTGTGGTTGCAAAGTTTTCCCACTCTCTGAGCTGCTTCAGCAGTAAACAGTTGTTTGGGATAGATTAATGAAAGGCTTTGTTCAGTCGCCACATACCCATCCACTTCTGCTCCTGGAAAAATAATATCTTACCCATAGAAAACTGCATTAAATTTGTTAACAGAATTTGAAAGTACTTTTAATTAGTAATATGTAACATGGGTCCTAATGCTGTGTCTGCTTGTGCCTGTTAATATATGTAATATGTAATATAAGCATTTTGTGAACTGTCCATGGTAGCATCATCTTTCAAAAGACAGCTTTAGCATTTATTAGTGGTACATAACACACCACAATGCAGTATACATTTCTGTATCACAATACAGTTCTGTAACATTTTGTGACTGCTCTTTCACTGTATCTTAGTGTTATAGTCTTCTTCTTCTGGTGAGGGTTTATTGTGCCCCAGTGACCCATCTTGTTGAGGTTAACAACTTCTGAAGCACTGGGTGGCCAGGCCTGTACCCCATGGAAACCTTGTTGAAACCACCACCATTAAGTTCCATCACCTGCAAGGTCAGCTGATGGCAGGGAAAAGAGGAGGCCTTGGTGCACTGATCCCTGGCTACAAAAATGTCATATTTTTAGCGTCAAGGGGTCACAGTAAGACGTGACGGCAGATGCATGGATACTGACAATTCCCAGGCTGAATGCTGCTGTGTTGACGTTTTCCCTGAGAGTTGCTCACATGCGTTTTGTGGGGAGACAGGCTGTGAGCGTTACTGTGCCTATGCACTGAAAAGCAAGTCAGACAGAGTATACACACTTGCAGACTTGGTGTGTCTGGTTGGGATCCTAGGGAGGCTTCCGCTTGGGGACGCCATACTTTTATTAGAGAGGCTTGAACAACAACAAAACAACTTGGACAGGATTGTTTGGGAGGAATGTTCTGTGTGATGTAAGCCAGAGTGTCTTTATGGGTGTTTTATGCAAGCTGTAGACTCTTTATAATGAACCTCATGTTAAACATTAAGTAGTTTACTTGGTACAGAGCACCTTAGGCCAATGTTTAATGATAGATTTTGTGGTCACAATCTGACCTGCGGACATGTGTTGAAGAGAGGAGAGCTTTCAAGTGCTCATCTCTTGGAGGGTACCAGATATTCAGTAGCAGTTCTTAAAAGCCTAATATTTATGTCTTGTGCTCTGCATATACATTTAGAGATGCCTATTGAAATGTTCCTGCTACATAGCTTTCTTGGCAAATCACACCATCACTATTTTGAACTGCCATCTTAATTTTTATAATTGTATTGATAACTGAAGAGCTTCTAAAAATACCATAGTCCTAGTCCATATTATCTTAGGAAAATAAATAATATTTCAAATTCTGGATTATTTTTCTTTCTTCTTCAATTGTTTCGGGTAACCATTTCTCAGTAGAATAAATTACCCAAAATTTTGATTATATTATATAGAGTCCTTGCTGTAGATAATAAATCACACAAAAATGAATAAATAAAGGAACATAAAGCACAGCCCAACCTATGCACACACAGAAATTGATGCTTCTTTCAATGTACAGTATAAAGAGAACAGAAACATGCCATAGTTTATTATGATTTCATCATGCTGTGTGTATATTTGGCAGGTGGTGGGTCTGTGGATTTCAGTGCGTGTACAGTATGTCACACTGGTGTAAGAGTGAGTGTTCTTACATGTGATAGAGAGGGCACAGAATTGTGTGTTATGTTTAGTGTATGTTGTTCTCACACGCCAGTGAAATTGACAGCGTTTTTTAGCAACAGAAACAAGTTCAAATTGATTGAAAAGTTGTAACAAGTCTACCAGGCTTAGTTGGAAATCTCCCAGTAGAGTGATGGTGAAGTGGTCTCCTGCCATGGTTTTTGTGGGTTGTGTTCTACTGTATGCGTGTGTGTGTGTGTGTGTTTGCGCGCCTGCTTATCTTCTAGAGCGCCATGGCCGACGGGAGTCTTGCTGAGTGATTGACGACTGGCTGGGGAGCTTTATGATAGAGCTGTCAGCCCTGCTGTGTCACATTCTCCTGGCAGTGGCTCTCCTGACACTCTCAGAAACACATCAGAATGCAACTTCTCTCACATCTTGTCTGAGTTTTGAGTGGAAAAATCGACCAACTGGCTCATTCCTTTCATTTTCACCACGACTGTCCAGGCAAAGGAAGTGCATGAAGTGGAGTTAACACATGCACATTGGTAGAGTGTGTAAGTGAGGAATTTTCAAAAGATAGGATACATAATTTTAAACAGAAAAAGAGGACTTTTGTGGCTCGATAACAAGGCATTTGGGGATCTGGCGAAAGATGCAGATTTACTGTGAGAGAAGAAATAACATTTATGATGTCTCTAAACAAAATACTGAATCCACCTAAAGGGCTTTGAGGTTGAATACTTTAGTCATTATCTTCATGCAATTAATTTCATAATGAGATTTTCCACTGCATTTATACTACAGTTTCGTATTGAATTTATTGTGATGTTATTTTGAATTTGGTTTTAAAATGGTTGGAATGATTTTAATATTGAAGGATTATAAAGTACTCTGACAAGTACCCCATTTAAGTACTCTTACTGGGTCTGTGTCTGTGAAGATTCTCAGTCATCCAGGTCATGGTTATCCCAAAAAAGGTTATTCAGTGGCTACTGGACTTGTTTTAGTTTGTTGAAGACGTTTCACCCTCCATTCCAGAGGGCTTTCTCAATTGACACTCACTGGGTCTGGAAAAAAAAGGCATCAGTGCATCTACAGTACACATCTAAGCATTTTTACCTTTTTACTTGTTACATATATTTTTACTTTGCTCTGGGCTATATACATACTTTTCTCTAATTAAACCATTGTTGATACAATTTTCAACTCTGTCCACATAAAACCACAATTTTCTACTTGCATGTGGGTTGCAGTAGCTGGCAAAGTAATTGAATAATACTAAGATGGATTAGTTTGGAAATTCATTGACACAAATATACTGTTCCTGATGCAGTTTATATTTGATCAACTATTCTATTCCAGTCAAATTAAATTGAATGATTTGATTGCAATCCCTTTTGTAATTCAGCCCACCTAGAAATTCTCAATTAAACTCAGAGGTTCTAACACAAAGCATAACTTTGTGTTAGAACCTCTGAGTTTAATTTATGCTATAACAGTTTTGACCATCTAAATGATGTGGAAACAGTTTAGATCTGTGACATCCAGAGCTGATCTTATGCAGTTGAACAATGTGATAAATAACTTTATTATTTATTAGCTGTTGCTTTGAAGGAACTTGCATACACCTCATAAATATATTCATTTTGGTTTAATAGTTTCATCCATTAATATAAGTTACATAAAACATGTGTAATTAATTGTTGTTAGTAGCAAAGTGCTTATCCTAAACCAACAACAATTATTGCAATTCTCCCTCCTGAATTTGCTTAATTACATACATTATGTGTAATTTTCATTCGTTTTAATGCCACAGTGTAATATTTTAATTTGCTCTCATCTAAAACCTTCCAAACATCTCTTTTTTCAGTGTTCTAATTAAAGGGGCCATATTATGTTTTTCGTGTTCTGATGTTACATATATTATTTCGTGAAGTGGGTGCCCGTGTTACACATAGTTAGTGGCTCAAAGCTTGAGGTGAACGTGTTTTTGTATGCTGGCTGGCAGTGAAACTAGCAAATACCCTTGTTTAAGAGTTTCTTTTTCAAAATGTTATATCCATTGACATCAAGTGGTGTGGAAGTCCTAGTGAGGGAAAAGAGAAAAACTATAAGTGTACTTTTTTATTCATATAATCGTGTATCAATGAAGCCCCAGAATAAAATATAGATGATTAATTAAGTATAAAATTGCCACTTTAAGCTGTCACATTTTAAGTTTTTCATTCTAACTTAGTAAGAAGTTAAATAATTTAGCACACTTTATTGACCTTGATCAGTGACAATCTGAAACTGCAATAGCATTATTAGACATCTACAGCAGCACAGAATGGTCTTTCTCTCCAACATTTACAGTCACAGAGGGAATTTACTGACATGAGCCTTTTCTCAAATAATGGGCCTTTAACTAAGAAATGACCTTTTCTGAGCTCTTTGGGCAGTGAGTGGGAATTGCTGCAACTTTGATAGAACTTGGCTCCACCTACACAAGTCTCTGACACAGCCCTCCCAAATCCCTGATTAACAGCGGTGGGCTGTAGCTGACAGACAGCAGTCACATCTTCACAGTAGAGATAGGTAAGATAGAAATCCAGAGTGGTTTCCTGACAGAAAAATCAATAAACTGTAATATAGTGCAAACTGTGGTAACACAGCATTTAAATAGCTTTTCAGGCTTAAGAATGAGTTGTGAATTAATGAGCTCCGTTGTTAAACACTAGTTATGAAAGGGAGAAATCTCAGCACCTAAAAAAAGCACCTTAATAAAACCAGTTAGCAATTGACAGAGAAATCACAAGGTTAAAGTTTCCAAGATCAAGAGAAGGTTTAATCACAATTTTTAACAATTGCGAATTGTAGCTTTAAGATAACTTGGACAAAATGTCCAAAGAACTGCTATAACAAAAGATGCTGATTTAGGTTATAATTTCTGTAAGTCAGCTTGTGTAAGACATACCTTTACAGCTCTATCTATCTCAGTTACAGTAACCATTTTTCTTAAATCCTGCTATAGTAAGTAGTTTGCTGTGTAAGAAGATAATGTCCCCATTGCTAACCCTGCCAGTTTGGTCTGTCATTTCTCACAACAATAGACATATTTAAGTGACTGAACAAAGGTGAGCAGTTTTTGGAACCAGCTTCTGTGCGTATGGTGCACAAATGGTTATGTTATCTTTTAATAATACATATTTTTTCCAGCATAGTTAATTATGAAATTGTGCCATGCTGAACTAGGGTGAATACCTGTGTGTAGTGTTTGACAAAACTAGGCTACGTTAGAAGTTTTCCAGGCAGTGAGCATCACAGATGTTGTGCTGAATTAGGTCCCTGAAACCTATGGAGAACTGTCTGAGCCAACCTCTGTATACCCAATCTCACCCATTCTGATTACAACTCTTACAACCCTATATACCACATCTGCACTTTTACTGTAATCTGACTCCTAGTGGTGTTAACAGCTGTGATTGGATCACAGGTAGAGCTCTTCAGCACAAAGTACTAACCAGTTCCATCTTCTCAAATCATACAAGCAATTTAACCAAAAGGTGCATGAGATGAGCTGTGAGCTTTGTGTCATGCTATCCATTTTGTATCAGACTCAACAGCATAAGGAGATATTTCAATGTACTGTTGCAGAATACTACCCTAATAGATGGTATTCTGCCTATGTTTGCCCTGGTGTTTTGGCGTGTAATTCCAGATAGACTTTAATATTTGCAAAGCATTAATTCGTCATAAAATGTGATCTGATCTTCAACCATATTTGCCACAAAGTACATAAAGAATGTAATTAAACATGACAAACTGACATTTCTTTATTTCTTTATCATCTTAAAATGAATCAGAAATAACTAGCGGGTTAGTGTGTTAAACACTCCAATAAGCAGCTGGTGAGGTTACATCCATATAGTTTTTCTCTTTTCCCTCACACTATTCACTATAGCTTTCCTCTACAGATTGACATGAATAATAACATTCATCTCAAGGATGGAAAAAATCAGGCCAAGTACATATCACCAAGCATACAGTAGTGCAATTATACATTTATAGCTATACTTCTTTTGTACTTCTATTATAAACTTTTATCTACGGTATACAACAAAACTCAGTACAAACCAGTCTGTATCACAAAAGTGATATTTACAAATACCGTCTATTTAACTCATTTTTGTTATAGCCTAAACTCAAGGAAAATGAAGCCAGGTAATTAGAAAATAGACAAAATCTTTCTTTATTTGAACCTTAATTGAAAAATCCATACTTCACATGAAAAGTTAGTGCTCCATTCAGTGAGAGTTCATTGAGAGTTCATTATTTTATTTTAAATGACAGTTTCAGTCCACTTGGGCATAAATGAGATCAGCTGTGTGTGTGCATAACCTCTCTCCTGCTGCAAAGGTATTACTATTTTAGGGGGGATATAACTTAAGAGGAAGACTGAATTTAAAAATACATAGTGTTAGAACAACTTTAAAAAGTATGTGTATCTCAATAGCAGGGGTTAAATTATG
>JAUMHL010000002.1:20085465-20098176 GCA_032362345.1 Sandelia bainsii | reverse complement strand
TTGTTTTCTCCATTGAATGAAAGAAATTATTTTTGAATAAGTGATGTAAAATATGAAGGGGGTAGGGCCAAATAAGTATGAATGTAGAATGAATGTAATAATGATATGTAACTATGGTGAATGTACATATGTTTGAAATAAATTTCACTAAACTAAACTAAACTAAATTTTCTACTTTAAAATACTCATGAAGATGGTTTGTTGGATTCAAGTCACAGTTTTCACTTTTTTCTTCTTAAAAACTCTTGTGTGATTTTTGCAGTGTGCTTGGCATCATTGTCATGTGGGAAAATTACTTTCCAGGCAAGCTTCTTGACTCTGGGAGTCCTGTTTTTATTCAGTAATTGAGTTTACAAACTTGCATTCACAGTGCTGCGTTTGAATCATTTCTTCTACACCTTCTGCACTCGTGCAGCTCTGTATCAGCACACTACCCCCTCCATGTTTCACAGTCATCACTATGCAGTTCACTCAATATGTGCTGGACCACATCTGACCCAATCAGAATTCCTGTTGATTTGATCTGACCAAAGAATTCGCTGTCAATACTTCTTTTCATGTTCCTTTTTTCTTTTGTGCTGTTTTGGACGCAGTGGTTTTCCACTTGTAAGCTGACTATGAAGGTTGACTTCATGCAGTATCTTTCCAATTTCCACAGAAAACTCTCGTGTCACATCAGAAGCACTTATCCGTCAGTTTCTTAATGCAAGGTTGTGTATATAGCAGATTGTGTATAGTATAGTATAGAGGACAACCACTGTGCCTTCTGTTGCACAGTAGGTATTATTATGCTTCTTTCTATATCTCCTAACCACTGCTGTATCTGTTTTGGCTTTTCTTCAGTAACTTATTGATGCCCCTTCCCATCTATATGAAGTCTTAACAATTTGATATCTTACTTCTTTGTAAAATGCATTGCCAGGTGAAGAAGCTGTAGCTCAGAGAGTAGGGTAGGTGGTTCACAAGTGTTGGCAGGACCAGTTTCTCCAATTCACATATAAAACTGTCCTTGTGCAAGACACCGATTCCCCATGTTGCTCCTGATGGCCCATGCAATGGCAACTCTGCTGCCATCGGTCAGTCGCTTTGGGTCAAAGCATTTGCCAAAAAACAAATAGTCAATGTTGAATTGCACAAAACCCAGGTCAAAACTGAGGAAGAATGTGGTGTTCCCAGGTTATTTCACAATCTTTTTGATTTTTTGATTCACAGGTGTAATCACTGTTGGTGCAGTAATCGCAGGTGAACTGAGTTTTGTTGCAGTGGTCACAGGTTGCTCACTTGCGTTGAATTGAGGACATATTTTAGAGCCCAGGCTTTCAATGTGGACTGTGGGCTGTTGTTAATTATACATAAGATCAGATACCTTACACATGAACTTAAATACAATTATCGTATGAAGTCACAATATTTAATCACTCCATTTTACTTATATTTTGTATCTGTTTTTTGTTTGCTCAAGTGTACTATGTCCTTGACTAACTAACCTGAATTTCACTCCTGTTGTAGCAGTAATACTATTTTTTTATTTATTTTTTGCTTGTGGATGCATTTTTAGTTTTAATTCCAACACACTTATTAGTGGGAGACTAACAAGCCAGACTTTGTGAGAAGTTTTCTTAATAAGACGCTCAAGGGTCGTTCCATGGTCACACTACACGGCTGTTGATTAATAGGTAGCTGTTGTTGTTGGCTATTAACAAAGATACATGCCATGTCATGACCCCACACACACTCCCCCCAACACTGCCACACACACACACACACTTGTCATCTAGTCTCAGAGACATTGCAAAGAAGATAAATCTGTTTAACAAGCCTGCAAATTTTCTTTTGTCTTCACTATGTTCAAGATATTTTATGTTTTTATGCCCTGTTCTCTACACGCTGAGATGTTTGATCTGATCTTGTAATATTTTCAAAAAAATACTGTTGATTAGCCATAAAGTTACTACTAGGATCAGACTCTTCATAAGCTGTATGTTAACATGCAGTGTAGCATCCTGTTAACAAGTGTTATCCTGCTTTTGATCATATTTGTGATATGATGGTTAAGTTGATCACAAAGAAACCTTGTTATTAATTGTGTACACAATTCTGATTATCCAGGTCTGATTGATTCACTTAATTGGCATTTTTTACAAAGAGCAGCAAATCTTCAGTCTTAAGTATGCATCTGTAAACATGTATGAAACCCAGATCAGGTGTTTTTCCGCCACAGTATGCCTGCTGTTACCACAGTAAACCTGGTTTATCTGAAGTTTTGAAACAATAGCTTGATGTTGATGCATGCACATGCACAGTACGTAACCAGAATATTCTAAAAATGCGTGCCGTGGAATAAAAATAATTATATATCATTTAGTATGTAGTATATATCATTTAGAAGTACTGGGATCAATGATTTTACTGTACTGTATGTGAATTCAGGAAGACTAATTTACAGATGTAGCTATAGATTCAAACAACCTTTATTTACAGAGTGCTGTCACAAAGTAATTTGGATAACGGGAACAGGATATTACAACTAAAGAAAGACCATGTGCTTCACACACAAAGACATGAGACCAGAGCTTTTGTATGTGGCATGTGTGAGTAATAATCTTCACTTAAAAGATTGCACAAAATAATTATCTCCACGGTTTCCATTTAGTCAACACTGCTACTGCTGACGGGTATCAGCATAAATGGAGTGTCTCTGTGACTGTGATGGGTAAAGTAACCTGGGTGCCATAAGAGCCCTTCATGGCCCACTGTGGACGGCATGTTGACATGAGCTCTAAAGCCCAGGAGTGCTGTGGTTACCAGATGGTCACGGCAGCAGTCTTCAGTCCTTTCACTCACCTGGCTTGGTAAAGACTTCCTCTAACGCAGTGCCCAGAGGAAATAGTCTCTGCAGCATGTTGATCTTCCGTGCTTCTGCCAAGACACTCTTCCATCCTCCGCTTATGTCTCTGAAGTCTGTTTCAGAAAGGCAAAAAAAAAGAGGACACTGATTTGGGCCAGAGGCTACAAGGGATTGCTCATAACAAGATGGCAAGATAAAGAAATTTCATGTCCCTACTTAAACCGCCGCCAGGTTGTCAGCCCTCTATGTGACAGGCTGTCGTGGAATGAATCATACGGCTTTTTTATGGTCGCTGTGTAAACAGTTCATTGTACTGTCCAAGTTTCATTTTTTCGAGTCTCCGCAGAGATACTGCCATCCTTTTGGAAGGTTTTACCATTGTTATGCTATTCAGGGAAGACTTCTTCCTCTAAAGGATTATTCAAATTCATTCTTTTGATATTTTCCATGTTTTATGAAGCAAGAGTCTAACCAGTTAGCCCCCAGGTGTAGAGCAAAACTTGTGGCACATTCTCAGCCAGTGCATAAATGCATATTATTAATGCATTTTGTGTATTTTATTGATTTATGTTGATTTATGGTTCTTGGAGAGTTTTTGTTTTTTGCTTCAGGGTAGGGTAAAGAAATGAGGCTCTAGAATGACAGTGGTACAATGTGCAGAAATGTGTAAATGCAGCTTTTGAAACAGTTTGCAGAAGAGAGAGACATTTAGTTTGTGCCATATTTTTTCTTTCTTGACATATTTTGTTTTCTCTGCTGCTGTCCCCTCATCTTCTTCCTGACATGAGGTTACATAAAATCAATGATTGCCAAGCAAAATCAGTAACAGCCGTACAGAGGTTCTGTCCTTTATTTATCTGATTTGTTTGGCTTCACTGAGCATATTCACCTTATCTAAAGGCATTCGGCAGTGCTGAAAATACACTTGATCTATTGATAATGCATGATAATGTGAACCTATATGTTCAGAACTTCTCATTCGTTAAAGTTGCCTCATTGCTCAAGTGGTGTTAATTTAACAACAGTGTGAGATGTTGCACCATTTATTCATTTCTTCATCTCCTCCATATCCCTCTCCTCTTTTTCTCTACATTGCAGTTCCCCCCGTCATCCGAGTTTACCCAGAGAGCCAAGCAAGGGAGCCAGGTGTAACTGCCAGCCTGCGCTGCCACGCTGAGGGCATCCCCAGCCCCCAGCTGGCCTGGCTGAAGAACGGCATGGACATCACATCCAAGCTGTCCAAACAGCTCACCCTGCAAGGTAAAGAGTTTACTGCTCAGTGCATGTGCACATATTTTATTTTAATTTTCATTATTTTCACAACTGGCTACAACACTTTTGCTGCTACAGTTCTTACAATTTGTACTACTATCACTAACACAAATGTCACTATTATGACATTGCTTGCCAGCTCTCACTAATACTGCTATTGCTGATAATGATTAACTATAGCCTAAAGTCTGTACCAAGATAAATGATAAATAGTAAAGATTAAATGGAATTATTTTTTTATCATCATTGCATGTCTTTCCTTTCTCGTGTTGCCTCACATCTGATATGTTTGCCCTGTTTAATCATAGTTTAAGAAATGAAGTGTGTTCTGGTTGCTTGACTTTCTGGTTAGATGAAATTGCACTATGAGTACTGTTTATTTACAATGTCATTCAAATACAGCTTGATAAGTTTGGATTGCTGTTCAGCCCCAGTGTTGAATGAACACAGAAATTCTTCATTTTAACTGTGAACTCCTTGTTTTTTAATTTCTCATTCCCACATATTAGAGAACTTTTGTGTAACATAGTAATGGGAGTAGAGGATGATAGCATGAAGTTGCCTTTTATCCCATTCTGTAAGGCAAACTGACTTCTTTTGTCTGTTCCTTCTGATGTTCCTCAAAGCTAATGGAAGTGAAGTTCACATCAGCAACGTACATTTTGAGGACACCGGCGCCTATACCTGCATTGCCAAAAATGAGGCTGGCGTGGACGAGGACATATCTTCGCTATTTGTGGAGGATTCTGCGCGCAAAACCTGTATGTATAAGTCATGATGTGGATCTTTCTGTTTTTACTCCAGAAATAATGGAGCCATGCAAATGGAGCTCTTAATAATTTATCCTGTCAGTTTAATAGTTTATATCCTGCGATGCAATGACGGAGCCTCTGCAAGGGAAGTAATAGTGACGCTATCTTTAGTCTCTATAAGACATGTAGATTTCCTGCTTTTACTTTTCTTTGCTTGGCAGACACTTTTATCCAAAGCGACTTACAAGGAGCTAGCGCTGAGTGTCTTGCTCAAGGACACACCTGGTATGGGGGATGGGCTAGGAGTCCGGGCTGGGATTCAATCCTGCCACCTTCTGCATCCCAGTCTGATGCTTATCCCATTGAGCTACCAGGCTTTTGTTTGTTTTGACCTGTTAATCAGACAAAAGGGGCATCTGAAGGTGTCACATTGGGCTCTGCCAGATACAATAGGCATTTGAGCAAATTCTCAGATGCGATGGTGTGAAACTAGAAAATAAATAAATGATAAACATTTCCAAAAGAGTTAATAGCCAGCTAAATTTACAGTTCAACTCTAACAAGTCCTAAATTCTCTCTCTGTGTCATACTCCACATCAGTGGTATTCATGGCATGAATATTAATTGATTGAGATATTGTTGACAATAGTCATCACCAGCAATTATGTAATTTCTCAGGATAGATACACAAGTAACCACCTTATTTAAACTTGGAAGTGATTTTCAACACAGTTTCCTATTGTTCCCCCACCATGAATAGACTCTCGCACGGTAATTAATTCTGACCTTCTCAGAAATGTCAGAATCTGTCTTTGGGGTTCAAGACCAGTTGTTAGTGTGTTGTTCTTTCCTGTGGGTAATTACGGTTCCCAGACGGTACACGCAGCAATTTTGCAGTCAAGTCATACATCTCACGTGTACTCTATCCCACACCTCTATCAGACCTGACACATTTAGTTGTCATCCCCACAGTACGACGCTTCCTCCACCCAGCCCGTCATCCATCAGAGGATCATGCTCGGCAAGGTCAGAAGTCACTCGTGCTTTGAAGCTTTTGAAGCTATACCTCAGGCCAAAATGGTGCTAGGACTTGGATATTGCAGACCCTTTCAGGACTGAGCAACCCCGCAGGAGAGGAGTTCAAAGGGATGTCAGCAGACAGCCAGACGTGGCTGTACTCCTCCATTATGAAAGGGAACGAGAGGGGGGGGAGACTTTTCCACACTGTTATAGTGTGGCCTGAATAACAGACTGACTGCAGAGTGGACCTGCTCTAGTCTTTGCAAGAATGCCATTTTTATTCAGAAACTAGTTAAGTGAGCAAATGATAAACAAATTTATTCCAAAATGTTTTTGTAATGGCCAAAAACCCATAAAAGATAAAGCTGTTATAGTACAACATTTTCTTACTGTCAACATCAACAAACAATAAAAAACAATAAAATAACAGCTGATTTGCTGCAGATGTTACTGAAACGAGTAGAAAGTGTCTTTGTTGGGAACAATTTTTAGATGTCAATTTGATATGCTAGCAAGTATTAACAGCAGCAGAAGGGTGTATATAGAATCAGAGCTATATGATATAGTCCGAAAAATGTACATGAATCATGAAGATTGTCATTGATCCAAATGATTGTGACAAAGATTACTAGTTAAATATTTAGAAACTCCAAAATACTTTATCTCCTCATCTTATCCTAGAGTTAAAACTGCTGTTCCACTTTGTCACAGCAGTTTGTCTTTGTGCAACATATGTTCACATGGTTTTCCAGATAGTTTCCTTTGATGTATTAAACAAATTAGTAGTTTTTTGGACTAATGCACCCACAGTTTTGATCACAGATGATTTTATCTCTTTGGAGATCCGTTATTTGTCTAATGCTGCTTGAAATCTTGCATATCAAAGAGCTGATTTTCAGGCCTCTATTACAGCTGAAACTGTAATTGTGTATAACAAAATTCACCTTTAAAACCTTGTGTTTGTACAGGTTATGAATTTATTTTGTAATTATTTCCAGGAAGTTTCACTTTGCCTATCTTCTATGAAAGATAAGTATAGATAAGATAGTATAATACGTTAACAGTAACAAATAATGCACTCCTACAGCTACATAACTTAATAAGTCAGTGCAATCAAAATGTTCCATGTATACTAGCATCCTTGTCTTGTTCAGCAAAAAAAAAAATCACAAGAGGTCAGGTACAAGTGAGCAACAAAGAGCACTGTCAGATTTAGTGTAATTAGTTTAATAATCACAAAAGGTGAAGTCAAATCAATTGTATTTCTCAAGTTCTGGACTAAAGTGCTTTTTAAAATAGATCCATCACAACGTACTTTACAACTAACAACTGTGTGTATGTGAAGGAACAGGTAGAGGAGTGAAGAAGAAAGTCGATTTTAAACTATTAAATAAATAGTGTCTACTCAGTCTAAAAGGTTGTTTGCTTGTAGCAAAATGCTTGCAAATGTCAGCTGTTTTATCTAGCATTATTTTAATGTGTGAAATAGCTATACACTTAAAAATTAAATATTTCATTAAATGACCTTCATTTGTATCAAAGTGTGAAAAGAGTCAAACTGCCACATATAATCTTTTCACATACACAAGCACACATCATTTAAATGTGAGTGTAAAGGAGAGAGATTGGCTAACGGAAGTCTGTCCTTGTTGCTGTAGAACTACTCATGATAAGAAGGAGAAACAAACAAACACAAAACTCATTAAATCTGTGAGAAGACTGAGGATTTGAGTTTTGACCCTCTCGTCATTTGTATTTGATTAGCCACTGCAGATGGACAGATATTCTTATTGGTCTCTCCAATAAGGGGGCAGCTGGGTGATATTTCCTTGGAAAACTGCCAGCTGTTGTCAATACGTCCGTGCTTAAGGGTAAACCAAAGCGACTGGGAGAATCTGAAATGCTCATTTTTTCCTGTGATGGTTTGCATTAACACAGTAAACATAATCAGGAACAACACGTGTAGCTTGTTTCACTCAAGTGATTCTTTTCCTGTTAGCAGATATTAATTTGTTAAGCTGTTGTTGCAAAAATACTGTATTAGCAGGAAAGCAAAACACCAGTGAATTTGCATTCAGTGCATTATGCCAAGTGCAAACAGATGATCTTGAAATGAATGTTCATTTAGCTAAAGTTGATGATGTGGTGCTTTAACAGCACAGTCCCCGTCTGCAGTTTACACACACCCTGCAGCTCCATGATCACATGCTCAGTTGGGATGCTGTCACACTTGCTGCTTCACCCAAAACATACAAACATCCTGTGAATATCACACTAAAATTATCTGTGCATATTTTTCCCACATATTTTATTTCCACAATTAAAGATAAATTGCGCCTGATAAAAGGTTTTATATAAATTCACATATACTTGCAAATTTATTTTACACATTTAAAAGTGATGCTTCACAAGTCAAAAATGGAAGAAAAGTGTCATTTAGGTTCACATTAATTGTTAGCCAAATAAAACCATATTTATCTATGTAAAAAACATTAACTGAAACATTTTTCCTTTTCATATATTCCCATTAAAAAAAGAACATAGGATGGATAATTACAGAAAGGAAGATTAAGGCCCAATCAGACAAGGCACTTTTTCCAAGGTGCCTCATACTGCCTTTTTTACTGAAGTTAAACGCATTAAATAAAAAGAAGAGGAAACATTAATAATTTATCTAAACATTTATTTTCAGCTGGAAGCATTCAGGGTACTCGTGCAAATAACGCAACGTGCATAGCTTTTGAGTTGCTGAGTGGAAAATACTGAGCACCAAACCAGCAAGCAAAACGCTTCATTCTCAAACAATTTGCTGTCCCAGGCAGCTAAAAACTGCTCTGTCTGATCAAGGCTCCCAGACAGCATACAGCATATTTTTTATCATTTCTTTTAATAGGATACCAAATAATTATTCCTTCAGTGTACATACAGTACTTCTGGTCAAGGTAACCTGACCAAACTTCCCCAAAAATACTTTGAAGATGAGGTCACTAATTGATTCATCTCTATAGTTTCTCCACTGTATAATGCAGTTTAGTCACGATCAGTAAATCAACGAAGAAGTAAACACAAGCACAGTTACCTCTGTGACATTTCCCATTTATTACATTGTACCGTTTAACCAAAGAAGACTGCAACCTCAGAAAGTAATTTAGAACATCTGTGTATCTCACGGCAGTCACATAAATCACTCATGTCACAATCTTCACTTAAACCCAAAGACTAGAGTACATCGAGAGTGTGAATCCTGTATAGCTACATATGGCAAAATGTTGTGGCCAGGGAGCCTCTCTAAAGTCACCATCCCAGTTATAACATATACAGGACAGCATCTGGTTTGACATCCTGGTTTCAGGGAGCAACTACAGGGACAAATATAATAGAAATCATGTAACTGATGAAGGTCTGACCTTCACCACACCAATCCCAGATCTCAAAACCCCTGTCTAAAGTAATGCATAAAATATGTTCAGACATTTCAAAGCCTATTCCTCATATTATCCCTATAATACCTAAACATAAATAAGAATGTTCCATTTCCAAAGTCAAGAATCAGACTAAATTTTAAGACAACTCATTTCAACTAGAAATCTGCCTACAAAAGTGCTCATTTAAATATCTACAATTCAGTGGCAGCTGGGCTAACTCTGTCTGGTGAGAGTAATTGTGTGGTACAATCAAAGGCTCCAAAACAGTTACTTAATTAACAGTGTTAAATTATCTCAAAAAAAAAAAAAAAAAAAAAAAAAAAAGTTTTAAATTGTTTTTTCAACTCACAAACTTCTCTGTAATTCAACAATTGAACCACCAATTATGTTCATATCACAGGACAGATGTCCTTACAACTGTAAAAAGCTAATTTCATAATAAATACTAAAAGTGTTAGTCTTTGAAATGTTCTACCTTTTGGAACAAGTATTCAGTGCTCACAAGGACAGCCTTAATTTTCTTCAGACTAGGGGAAAAGATGCGCACATTTGTGAAGTAGGTGGCATTTCATTTTAAGTAGCAGAATCTAGGACGTTCAATCAAGCGAGAGCACCATACTCTGATCCAACAGAAGTTAAGATGCTGGTGGGCATGTTGTGCCACTAGACTCCCCTTGCTCTAATACCACTGGTCTGAAACAAGCACAGATTCAAATGACACACGTGATTATACTTGTAAATGTTTTGGAAATCTGACTTTGTGGAAAGTAATGATCTCTTTTTGTGAAATCATTGTGTTTATGAACCTGCCCAAGGCTTCTCATTCAAACACTTAAATACGAGAGGAGCTAAATAACTAACTAAGCCAGTTGTCAAAGGGCTGAATAAAGTATTAAGCAGGAGATGAACTGAATAACATGATTTCATGAGGGAAGCATGAATGATCTTCTTTAGATGAATTCACCACTAAGGAGCTTGAAGGTCGAAACCTTCTCTTCACAAGCGCTGCACTGAAGTGAATTGTTTTTCTCTCAAATTTATCCAAGCGCTTCAATGTTTGGGAAAACCTGAGCAGTCACTATTCTGGGATCTCTTTAACAGAGTCTGTCACCAGCAGGCAGAGCATCATCCATCTCTGACAGTCTACCGCTAAACTGGCATAAATATCTGCCCTTCACAATGTGCCAATTATTTCTGCAGTGTCAGGATCTGCGAGGCTCAGAACGAGCATTTGTTGCTTTAGTCTCCACTTTGTTATGCCTCTACATTATGCTGCACAACATGCCTCATGTCAGGGACTTGAGGCTGCGTGGCAGCTATGGAGGCTTAACCTCCTGCGTATTTGCCCTTTTTACTTAAAGTGCACTTATTTTCCAAATAAAGAACTTTTAATTATACAATTATTCATTGAATTATTATTGTGGGGGGAAAGTCTGCTAAGCTGCTGTGCAGAGGAGGATGACATTGTTATCTATCACTGTCTTAAGGACAAATTCACACTTTGTACCTTTGTTTCATGTTTTCAGTTATTTATCATTTATCTCAGTATAAGTTATTCTGTTCAGAGCAGTTATGGTTAGATGGCGTGTTGCCCGAGACTAAGGTTTCATTGTATGGCTTTTTATCCTTAAATGGTAAAAAGGTAATTACCATATAAGACACAACATAGCAACACAGTGGCAATAGTGGTATTTTGTTTATAGCCACTGGGCTGTAACCATTAACTTTGAATCCTTAAAGGCTTTATTAAGATTTGTGGATGTTTTAGTGCTTGTACTGTATCAATGACTACATCATATTGTATTAGATGTTGGCAATCATAGTTGTTGAGCATTGTAATGGGTTAATAGTGGTTGGATAAGGTTAATTTAGCTTTAAAAGTATGATTTATTATTGGATGCATGTTGTTTTACTAATGGTGACCTCTAAAAAAGATTAAACAAAAGCAAAGAGACAAAGTGAGGGGGAAGCTGCTTAAGGCAGAGTTTCTTCTGCAAACTTCATTTCAAAGACACAGCCAACCAACATGTGAATTCTGATTGGTGAAATATTCAGCCAACAGTTTACTCACGCTCCAGTAGCACTCTATATTGTGATGGCACAGTTAATACTGGTCCAAGATTGTAATACTAATACATACTTGTCTGTCTAACAAGCTCATACAGCGGCCTAAAAAAAGCAAGTGAGCTATTTGTTATTTTCTGCATAAACGGAGAATGAAATGTGATCTGAACTTCACCAAAGTCACAAATATAAACAAGCAAATACTTGCAGGTGTGATGAGATTATTTTATGTCTCATTTAAAAACAGTCTACATACTTTAAGTCTCTAAACTTGACAAATAGTTATTAGATCAGTGTTATTTATGAGTAACCCTCTCATCAACCTCAACTGTTATTGCCATCTCATTCTACTAAATTCTCACTGTTACCCTTTATCTTTAATAAACATTTATTGTTTCTGTTTTCTTGAGTGTGCTCTCTTTGCTCCATCATCTTTTCTAGTATGTAATTTACCCAGTGCTATCTTCTACATGCTGTCTTTATTTCTGTTTGTCAGTGTTTCTCAATCTCAATTTTTCAGTTAGCAGGTTTTTGTTCCAATCAAACATAGCACTGGTTTATTTCACAGATTCAGGCAGAGAGGAAGATCTAATCAGTAAAAACCGCTGGTGAGGTGATTGGTTGTAACAAAGCCCTGCAATCTACCAGGCCTCGATGGCACATGGATGAAAACCATTGCTTCACACCAAAGTCTTCACAAAGCATTTTTATTATACGCTGTCCACCATGCTGTCTGCTCCATATCGTCTGAATAGAGAAGATCAGCTTGTGCCAAAACTAGCGTCCATGTTTCCATCAGCGGTGTCCCTCCCCATCACAGTGGGCTTTCACAGAGTGTTGGACACGCTGTCAGCAACAAGGAGCTCTAACCAGGCAGCAACGCTTTCCACAGTGTCAGCAGCCTACTGCCTGTCGACTGAGTTTCATGCTGAAGGCTTTGTGAAATGAATATTGTAAATCCAGTGGAAAGTTAAAGGGCCTTTAAGCCTTAGTTACATGACAGCTTATGAATATTTCTGATAATGCATTCTGTATAAGACTGATGTAATGTTATTAATGACGGAAACACTGATTCTTTTAATCAAATAATCAATAGAAAGCATACAAAGCAGAGTGGGCGGTATACCGGTTCATACCAAATACCGATTTTTATTTTTGTTATGATATGGATTTCTCTTATACCGTAATACCGGCTTAAATAGCCTAAACAACGTTCGGAACGTAGCGCAGCGGGAAACTGTTTAAAGGGGACCTTTTCACTGCTACACCGCTAAACACGCATGTAACGGAGTACCTGCGTTAGTGGAGGTATTGAGCGGTGAAAATGAAC
>JAUMHL010000002.1:20031924-20085365 GCA_032362345.1 Sandelia bainsii | reverse complement strand
CATTAAGTTCACCTGTAAAGGTTATAGTGCATTTTAGGTTCATCCTGAAATTTCACCCGAAAGCCGAATATCCCTAAGTTTATGTGAGTAGTGTAATTTCATTCTCTGCGTGGATAACCAGCAGTCTCCTTGTCTTTGAGTTTGTCCACTTTGCAGTTATTTTAGAAATCTTTTATTTGTGTTGCTTCAAACAAGTGCTACGCAGAAAGCAATTTTCAGATGCACTTTAGCATGCTCTCTTGTCAACAGTTGCAGAACGTTTTCTTACAAATGTGTCATAAACAAACATCCAGGGAGGGAGTCTTTTAGGAGCTTTTTATGGTGCATCAGCTTCAGTGTAAACATCCTAACATGGATAATTTAAGGAACATTAAGTGCAAAACCTGAACTGAAGTCAATCTTTGCTGACACAAGCTGTTCATTTATTCCAGCCCCAAAAATGAATTTTATTCTTCTTGGTTCTAAACCTTAATGCCCATGGCTCAGCTTGCTGGTGTAACACTGGTCTTAGCAGGTTAATCCTCCTAGACATGATCAGGTTCTGTGAAGGCTGAGAAAAGCCATATAGAGTTGTGTACCACTCAAGTGTGTACGGCTGAGCACTGTTGTCATTTAAAGCCTCCTGTGCAGTGGTGATTATTTTTAAATGAACATCAAAGAACTAAGTGAATGGTATATTTTTGAGAATTGATCCATTCAGCTGTTTCAGGTCGCTTTCTTCCAGTGTAACATTTGCATATACTTTCTTCTGCAGTAATACAGATTTGTACGTAATTGAACAGAGCATGAATAAGATAAGGCTAAGGTTATAAGTGTCTTGGGTTATCAAGGATGTAAGTGCTCCCACTCACCCCTGACAGAAGAGTTATTCGAATCCCCCGCACAATGATTCTCTGTTGCTTATGTCTGCTGTTTTCTGTCCGTGACACAATTAAACCTGACATATTTATACTCTTTAAAGCAGAGTGTATCATCTGTTTGTGCTCTGGGAATCTCCCTTGAAACAACCACAGCTGTTTTATGGATACTGAAATTTGTTACTTTGATAAGACACAAAGGACCCACACACCACTGCAGTTTTGTCCTACTAGCTAACCTTATTGCATTTACAATGTAACCAGGTAGCACCTGATTACATGCTTAGAATGAAAACCAACAGGTTTGTGAGACCCTGGATTAAAAATAGATGAAAGCCTTGCTGTTTAATTGTAATTCATCAAGACTGATGTCTGTTTTGGTGCTGCCTGGAGCAAAGTAGGAAAGACCTACTGTTTGAGATCACATTTCTGTGTTGGTTTATTCTAACACTCACAAAAAAAGTTCCAGCCCATAGAGATGTGTGTAGCCTAATTCTGACACTGGCAGATGGTTGAAGGGCTTGGGAGATTATCAGAAAGAAATTAAATTAATTCTTTCTTCCAGTCCTGTCTGTGTATAACCAGATGCGCCCTGTGTGTCTCTTTGAATTTGCTTTCAGATAGTGTGGAGGGCACACCCACAGATTGTCCTTCTCTGTCCGTCTCCTTTTGTATTACTGTAGCTGTTGATATCTGAACTGCAATGTCGCCATTAATTTTTCAAATATTGCTTTGCTTCAGCATCAGTTTGTTTGTGCTTTCTAACTTATTAGTCACAAATTATTCTGCCCTTGAAGTCAAAGTTCAAAGTGATTCAGTCAAATTATGAAATTTCCACTTCCATGGTTTGTCAGACTGTAGAATTACATCTATAGTTTAATTTCCCTCTAATTAAACTGTTGACTGAAAATACTACACACTCAGTGGCCACTTTATTAGGTACACATGTACAGTATAATGCAATTCAATACAGCAGCTCTGCCATGAATTCTACTTTCTCAGTTTCTAATATTTTTCGTTTAAAGTCTTCTTTGTTTTCTCTAATGCACTTGACCTTTAACTAAATACTTCTCCTGAAGAAAAGTATGATGGCATAGCGACCATAATTAGGCACAAACTTGTTTTGATGCTGAAGGGGGTGTATCTTTTTTTTTTGTGTGTGTGTATATTTTCCTTTCCAAAAACCAAAATATAAGCTCATTGGTGTAACTTATAGTGGCAATAATGGCTGACACACATAATCTATTAACTACAGCAGTTAGTTTTGTCTGTATGGCTATGCTAAAAAAGTAGTTTCCACCAAAAAAAGTCTGATTTTGCCCACTTCTGTCTAAAATCAAAGGCCACACTTTCACACTTTTGTGTGGAAAATCGGCCACAGGTATCATTAACAAAGGGTTTAATTTAAGCATTTCTTCAAGGTTAGATTCAGGTGTGTGGCCTTTTGACTAGTTTGACCTGCTACAAGCTTTTAGACCTTTATTTCGAAGTTGCCCTCTGTGTTTTTCCTCTGTGCTTTTTGACCTGATAATGAATAGTTCCAGTAACACCAGTAGGTGGTAAGAGTCAAAAAAGGAAATACTGATTGCTGTGAGTTATATTCTCATAAACTTTGACATCAGGGTTTCCATTGGCTTTGGTGCGAAATCCAAAAAAGCCTTTCTATTGTGATTTGAACCATCTTGTATACGTTTTTTCCATCCATCCATCCATTTTCTTAACCGCTTGTCCTCGTAAGGGTCACGGGGGGTGCTGAAGCCTATCCCAGCTGTCATCGGGCGAGAGGCGGGGTACACCCTGGACAGGTCGCCAATCCATCGCAGTATACGTTTTTTAAAGCATCCAATAAGTTAAGAAGTTCCATGTCATTTAGCTTTTCACTTCTGTGAACAATAAAGTCATAATGTATTCTGTTGTTCTCTACTAGGCATAAACACAAAGTCCAACCAAAGAAACTGTCCTTAAAAGTCAGTAGTGTCAGTCACTTTAGCCGCTCTTTCTCTGACGTTATCAAATCCAAATGCCTTTCTGACCATAACAGTACATGTTTTTTTTACATTTGATACCGATCTCTCACTATAATGTATACCTATTCAAACAAAAAATGCACCACACCAAGGCAACAATGATGACATCTAATAGGGGCTTTAGCAGCTGCCAGGTCTGTTCAGTGACATAAAGGTGTAAACAACACAGTGAAGATTAAAAGTCTCTTTTTTTTTTTTTATTTACTATGTCTAAACACGATGATTGAAAATCCCAATGGATTCAGAATACACTAGTGTTATAGGCACTTTTAAGTTTTGACAGAACCAGGATAGGGTGTACCCTGCCTCTCTCCCAATGCCCATAACAGGAAAAGCAGTTAGACTTATATTCCTTGGCTTTTTTGTTCTGTTTTCGGGTTTGAGACAACTCCTGAGAGAATTATCAGACTATGTAGCTGATCCACTATGCTCACCACTATGTCTGTCTGCTGTGCTGAGCAGGTAATGTACACTGGCCAAAAACAATGCTCTGAGAGTGTTGAGAGTTGTGGGCAGGACAACTTTACAATGAGCTGAAACTCCCTATAGTTTAGTGAACCTGGCTGCAGATTTGAATCAAAGATCTCTGTAGGCTCATCCCTAAAAACAATCACTTTCACATTCCCACATTATTTTCAAATGATCATTTGAAACATTTGTAGTTGTGTTATAGTTATTGTGATCTCTATTGTACAACACTTACTGAACCTTGTGGACGTGCTGCATTGGATTACGTCATATAGACAGATGCTGTATGCTTAATTTTTTCCCTTGCTGCTTCAGTCAGGAAGAGACTAGCAGAATCCACAAAGCAAGGTCCTCTTGTTTTCACCATAGACACATAGAAACCATAGCAGTTTGCATGATAGTTTTCATCAATGCAACTCAACAACCAAGACAAAGAGATGGAGTTGATGACAACACCAATCAATATGAAAATCGTTGAGATCCAGGGAGCCTTTGTATCATGATCAAACAAGAACTGACCTTTATTGGGACGGGTGCTTCAAAAACATCAATCATCTAGAATAGATTAGTCCAATTAGCCATAGTGACTATTTAAAACCCTACATGATCAAAAGCCCATCGAGTGACAAAAAAGCAATGCAAGAGCAACATGACTTCACCAATCAATACCCTATCATACTCACTTCCGAATCCCACGCTGATTCTCATTTATTGGTTTCATACAAAATATGCTTTCTCTTTTGAAGGAAGTACAATCTGCAATTGTAACAAATATTGAACACATTGCTCGTGTGCCTATCTTACAAGTACTGGATGGAATCTGCCTTTAGTCTTTCTAATTAGTTTCAGCCTGATGGAGCATCAATTTTCTGCAGCAGCTTTATAATGTTGAGTACCAAGCTGCTGCAAGTGTCCACTGAACTCAAATCTAATCTCAACTCAAATATTTATAGCCACAGGGTCACAGTGCTTGTTGAGGGCTAATTTAACAGGCAAACCACATGTTTAAATAGAGTAAGAAAATAATTCATGAGGAAATAAAGCCATGTTTAATCTTGTAAAAGAATAATTTACATTGTTGGAATTAGCATTTATTCTCTTTCTTGTTAGGAGTTTGATGAGAAGATCATTGTCATGTTTGTGCACTAAATATGAAAGTACTCCAAAAAGATAAGAACTGATTGTGTAGTGTCTCATGGGCCCCACAAAATGTTGCTCACATTTCCAAGACCCTAATTAGAATAGATTAGATAAGATTAGATAACACTTTATTGATCCTCCTAGGGGAAATTAATGTCTCATAGCAGTAGAGTAAAAATTATATCAAAAGTTAAAAACAGAAGAACAGAATAAATCTAAAATATAGTACAAAAAATACAGAATAGACTAAGAGCATAATAATAATAATAATAATGATATACAATTAGGGAGGTGAGACACAGTAGATAAAATAGTGTATGAGTTCATAAGAGGCAACAATAGCACCAAATTGACAGGTGCCTTTAAGCTGAGAGTCCAGGCAGATCATACTGCAGTTATCCAGGTCACTAGAGTTTTTTGGGAGCAATGGAGACTGAAGTCCGATGGCAGCAGGGCCTCGTTTGTCTGTCCTTGCCAGCTGAAAACCATCCAGTGAATCAGGACTGAGTTTGTTCACCCATGTTCCTGGTCACTACAACTGACAACAACATATGACAGCTTCAAAATTTCTTAGTTTGTACAACCAACAACAATGTTGAAAAGTCAGTAGAGAGATAATAGAAATGAGGGGCGAGGGGTGAGAGGAGAGGGATGCTGCAGCTCACAGTCAGCACTTTACATCCTTAGACTACTAGAGTGACAATATAAAATTGCTGATTAATAAACTGTTATTTTCAGCAATAAACAATTTGTATATCTGATTCTGTACTTCATGGGAAAGGTCCCAGTGATAGATAGATAGATGAAAAATAGATGAGTGTATGCGAAAACTGTAACTACAGCAGAAGGTCACACATTTGATCCTGAATCACCCAGTGTGTGATCACAAACACCCTGTTATGTAAAACTGAATCTTCAGAGTAGGCTGGATTTTAACACTAAGAGGTCGATGTTACAGGAGAGTGCACATGTTTCATAATGAATATTTTTGCTTGCACCATTTTCTTCACACAGCTAAAGCTGATTTGTGAGTGTAAATGGCTAGATAGGCTTTTATGTTATGGCACTTATGAATAATCACATTGAAGAAATAGAAAATTAGATTCCACCCTTTTCCCTCTTAAAGCAGGCACTTGGATATCTCCTTTTTTTAGAGTGAACATCCAAATTTTAATAGGCACTTTTGAAATTAGCATTTAGCTTATTTCTGGCTTCACTTATGCTGGGTTCATCACTTTATATTCATGTTGACATGAGAATCTATTGTCAGACATAGATAAAAGGGTTAAAGACATGTGTGCAAACCACCATTCATTTGCCTAATTTTGATTCTGTTTACTTAATGTGATGCAGACAGCACAGAGGAATGTCTTAAGTAGCTGCCACAGACTATTCATCTGATTTCACATGGTAAACAAAACACTGTCTTAGCATAGAAATGGAAAATAGAGCTACATTCATTACAACCAAATCACTATAACTGAATTTCCAACCATCACATAACCGGTTTAGCTGTGAAGTCAGTGATGTTCCTAATAGTAATAGGGAGTGACAACAGAGAAAATCAATGGAAAAGACCAGAGTGCAGTCCCAGCATGGCAACAGAGGCCTACTTACATTCATTTGGAAAATCATTAAGTAGACCAAGCCAAAACTTAGTCAGTCTAATTTTGTCCACCCCATTTGTATAGCCGAGGCTAAGCTAAATAAGAGAAACACCTCACAGTAGCACAGACTGCAGTCTATAAAATAACCATAAAGATGCATCTGTTCCTGAACAGTTACATTCATGAAGGATGATTTATTACAGGTCTGTCAAAGTCACTGGCATCAGTGTCTGTAAAGGGCATGACACAGTAAGCTGACATTGGGCCCGTGTACATGACCACAAATATCCGATAACTGTGAGTAATCAGATATACTTAAGAAATGGGATAATTGAAAAACCCTGGTTTACATGTTTCAGTCCATTATTAGATTTCTTTCAGAATACGTGCGCACGTACATAGCGACGTAAGACTCAAACGTCCTGTTATTTTCAAAATATCCGGTCTTGTGGAACATGGCAACTTCTACGGTCTAATCCGGGAGCTAATAGGCTGCAAAATATGCTACACGTTGCTGCTGTCCTTCGTTTATACTCCATGAGGAGAAAACAACGGTTGGCTTTCATTTTCATTTCAGCAAACATCTGCCCTGTCTGTTGTCTTTTGTCTTCCGCATACAATGTGACTTCACTTGTTTTCTACCTTTTTTTTTTGTTTTCTTTTTACACATGCTCAGATGTAAAAAAAAAACGAAATAAATCAGCGATCAACGTATATACATGCACGAAGACATCAGAGTATTGCGGAGAAATCCAGGTTTCTTTATCTGATTTCTCATAATCGGCTGATAAAGCCGATCCGATAATGCTGTTTACATGATCATTTAATAATCTGATAACTCGAGAAATCGGCTAATGATTGGATTTTTAGTGTGCATGTAAACAGGCCCATTAGGGATCGCCTCACGTTGCCTAAGTCTGCACCAAAATGTGGCTCTAGAAAATAACTCTATGTACCAACAGGTGGCAGTAGTCTGTATTTGTCATTCAAAAAAGGGAAGACAAATTGTAAAAAAACAAAAAAAAAACAGAATTTGATTACTTTTTTCACATCACTCTCACTCACCACAGTCAGCTTATAGTTAGTGAGTTAGAGAATATGCCTGTTAGGATGTTCTAAATGGCATTAGCATTTGTTCTCATGCGCTGATTTGCTAAGATGAGCGTCCAATCAGACTGGTGTCTCTCACCAACAGGTCCACTGCTGATTCAAGATGCTAAATTGGCTGAAAAGCCGATGTTGTGGGTCCGACCAGTGCCAGTGCCAGAACAGACACACCGCAAAAACTAGCCAGACAGATGGTCACCAACGCTCGGATGGTCAACCATTGACGTTGCCACTGAATCCTCTTTCTCTGTATGATTTAAGTGTTCTTGGTATCTCTCACTTTGCTCAATGTTTATGTGTCCTAAATGCAAACACACTCACATTCATGGGAAGCTTATCAATTAGTGCCAAGAACACAGTCTTTTGTTCATTGCTGCTTTTATCACAGCCGGTGTGGTCACAGCAGCTGCACTTAGTAGGATTTTAATTTCACACCCAAACTCTGGTGAATGTGTTTTCATCAAACTAAAACAGCACTAGACCTGTAGGGCCAACAAACACCCTAAATGTGTTTTTTACCCAATTAAACATTTGAAAAAAATATTTTTGTCTTCTTTAAAACTTGTTTTGTTGTATTCAGTGGTCTTCTTGTTCTTCTCTGTAATTAGCTAATTGCTACTCCCATCAGTGGTTACCACCGTTTTTGCTTTCATCTTGTGGTATATATGCATCCTACAAATTTACATTTGCAAAAATTACAAATACAAATGAAGGTTCTGAAAAATTAGTCGGAGAGTGAATCAGCACCTCACTAAGTTAGTGTCCTTTTTGTGTATTTTTATGGGGCTAAAGTGCAAATGATTAAAAGCTTCCATAGCATGTTGGCTGTAATTTGAAGAGGTTCCTCAAGCTACTCCAGCATGGAGACCCATTTGGAGAAGGACCAAATTCCAATTAGTACATCTATAAATAAATTCACAAAAACAGGCTTTGTTTATTTTCTGCAAGTACAGGGCATGGCACCGACTCAGGGGGTGAATTCTAAAATGCTCTGCCCTCCCAAGATAATGCAGATTTGGCCCTGGATAGAGCCATACAATGTCATTCCTGTGAATACAGAGCTAAACAAACAACTGGATGACAATTTGTGTTTCAAGAAACTGTGTAATGCAAATGCATTTTTTAAAAACATCTCATTAAAAGGAGACGGCATTGAATGTTTACTATGTGGGCATGAGTTTCACACAGCTCACATGGATCTATAATCTAATGGAGCTTTGTTCAATCTCTTTGCCTTTAAATATATATTAGGTTTTTCCTCTCACATACAACACAAGAGTCTACTTAGTGGTTTGATCGTTTCATTACCATTTTGGTTATTATTATTACACTGGTGTGAACATTCCTCTTGTCTTAATTATTCTGAGCAGGAGCATGGTTTCTTGTGTCGTAACTGATTTTTGCACAAGAGGTGATTTGTAAATGCTTGCACATTCATTGTTGGAAAATGCTTGTGAGGGGACTCCTCTGGATTCTGGACTTGGATAACCTCAGTGGTTATCCAGTGGTAACCACAATGAACTAGAGAGTGAGTCTGCAGGAGCAGGATAAAGAGTTTTTAGGAGTTTGAGCTGGTGTGGTTCTACTCTGACTTGTCCTGGTCTCTACAGTGTTTTGTCATGACTCTGTCTCAGGGGTTTTTGTCATGGATTTGATTCAGTTTCACCACCCTAGTCTAAATTGTTAAGTCGCCAGTGTAAACCTTTTTGCGTTCTGGTGCTGTGCAACCTCTTCTCTTTGCTGTCTGTCTGTTCTACTGTAAAAACTGTTCTTTTGTAGCATTTTGTCACTACCTGAGTCACTCTGCACTCTCATAAAATATTCAGTTAGGTGGTGCACCACAAACACCTCAGCTCATTTATCTTAGGTGGGCACTGACAGTAGAGTTACTTAGAGGAGCAGTCTAGCTGAGGCGACACTATTATTAGCAACTGACAAAGCTCAAAGGCACTAAAATCCCCATTTAGGTGGTACAGTGATAAGCTGTTTTATTTACAAGGACATACGCACATGCTGCACTGTTGAAAATAACTCATTTAGATCTAATTTAGTGCATTCGTCTGTGGAGTGTAACTGACTATCTACTAGTGGTTCTTCCAGCGCAGTTTTTTCTATATATTTTACAGGAAGTCTCGTCGCTGTCTGTCCTAGTGTATTTCTTTTAAGATTCAGGTCACTTTGCTCCATTCTGAAGCTCTGACATTAACTTGGCAGCAGTTTACATTACTTAACCTGTCAACAACACTGTTATAATTAGCATTTATATATTTGTGACAGTTGACCTGGCACTTGTTCAAAGGAGGGTATGACAGCAAATGATGAGCTTATGTTTCCAGAGTCACAGCAGACTAAGTAGCCCGTGACAAACATTTAACTTACATGTCAGATGATACAGCAGCAGTAATGGTAATGAGAGTACACACATTTTGCTGTGATGTGACCTGTTCATGGCTAAAATGGAGGGGTGA
Organism: Sandelia bainsii; assembly: GCA_032362345.1. NCBI lineage: Eukaryota > Metazoa > Chordata > Actinopteri > Anabantiformes > Anabantidae > Sandelia > Sandelia bainsii. The sequence continues at coordinate 20,075,691 of JAUMHL010000002.1, read as the reverse complement.
GCAAGTAATTGAAGATGGATGGACGTGGGACCCACCCAAAAACCTCCTCTCCTGTATGTCACTTTCTTTAATTTTTAATGAAACACTTTTTTAAATGGACATAAAAATAAAATTTTAATGCAGTAAAAGTAGAATCTGTACTTTTAGTTTAATAAGTGAGTCTAACTAATGTCATATACACATGCTAATATTATGTGCTAGGCCAGTCCCTGAATTGCATACTGCCAACCCTGGTGTCTGAGAAAGGATCATTTGATCGATCTCATATTATACGTAATAAAAGATGTTTGGTTTTGAAGGACAAATGATTTATTGTACCTTTCTTTGTACTTTCTTCCAGGAGATAATAATGGATGGCCCCATCTTTTTGACAAATATTTTGGAATGCCGAGCTATATTACTGGCACCAAGTCCAATATATGCTGTAAGTACTGTTATTTGTTTTGCGCTTTTAAAGATATTTTTGGGTCATTTAAGGAAATTGTATTTGTTGAACTGGATAAATGCCAGTTTTTAAATAGTAGTATTGCCATTTTTGTCATAACAGCACAACATGCATATAATGTTATCTTTGTCACACTTAAATGTTTCAAATAATCAAACTAATTTTAATATTACACAATGATAACTCAAGTAAATACAAAAAACTGCATTTTGTATTTACTTGGGTTTAATGTGTGGCACCAGTTCCACCTTAAGCTTAAGCTTTTATGAGATGGGGAGCAGTATTATACTCAAATACCTGTAGCATACCCACTGGTTCCATTTTGTAAAATGGAAACCACTACCACTGCCATTGTACATCCTTGGCCTACCCTGGAATTCAAAGGATGTGGTAGTTGAAAATATTGCAGGATCATCCTCCAGACATTTTCATTTCATTCTCAAAGCATGTTTGTTTGATCAGGCATGTCCCTATGCTTCCCTTCCTAATGACCTACTATATCTGAGCACAGTTTTAGGAGTGTCACCAATGTCAACCTAAGGATTTTGTACACCCTCACACAAACCCAACTCTTAGCTCCCGAATAGAAGAGTGTCATTTGCTTGCAGATGAGCTATACATAAAGGAGATCTCAGCCTCATGACTCTCAGTGCTTTTAAATCAAAGATGTCATTTCTACCTTCTTCTATTCACTGAAAATGACAGCAGAGATGTTTGGGTTAGTCTGAATCCGCATTCACCCCCTCCCACAGATGAAGGTAGTGTGGGTGAATATGAATGTTGTTCAGTCTGAAAGTACCAGTCTGCAATTAGTTATGACACAGGTGTTGGGGGAAAAATAACACTAACATAGCACTTCTGTCCTCCCTCCACATCTGAATGTGAAAGTGCTCTGTGAAGTGGCTAATTAAACCCAGCTAGAATTACCTGCTTGAATAAGATCATCTAACTTCTTGATTTCTTGCATTATTATTAAAAGAAATTCTAATAAAAATAAAAAATAAAACTAAGGTAGTGACAAAAATACTGGGTGGCTTATTTCTCAGTCTCAATTAATTTTATGGGGAAGTTTTTTTTTTTTGTTAGAGCCATATATTTGTATCAGCACAAGAAAGAGCCATATTTAAAAGTAGACTAAACTTAGAAGTTGAAGAGAGATCAAGTAAATATGTTCAAGTTCATCTTCTTGGTAAAAGAAAAAATACAAAAAGTCAAATTCTTTACATACATTACAGTGGATTTACAAGAGAGGTGCCACTGTGGTAATAGAGACTGGTCTGCTTCCACCTCCAGCTCAGATCAGTCTCCGGGTATGTTTTAAAGTGGTCTTCCAGTCACTTAGTCAGGCAAGTCACGTTGTGTCATTTTGTGAGAGGAGCGTTTCCCCTTAACAGCAAAGCTCTCATGGTCGCAGGGGCTTGCAGAACCCCCCACAACAACAATTTTGCTTTTTATGGATGGGTTTTCTGAATAATGGTTTTCTCAGTTTTCTTGCTCTTTACACGAGGAAATGCCAAAGTGGAACTCCAGTTGTAGGCCTCAGCAGACACCTGCACTCTCTTACATTTCAATCTTAGGTTCTTTTCATATGAAACCTAAATTTAAGAGCTTTTTTAAAGGTGTAAAAGCCTGAGAGATTTTTTTTTTAACTATTTAAACATCATCTGTTCTTTAGCAGTGAGTTTTGTTTAGTTCTTGGGCTGGCATTTCCTCTTCTCTGAAGCCCAGATTCTCCAAACAGGTCTCTGTGTATTTGTATAAGTCTTTTCCATTCTCTGAGATTTGATTTGGTAGCAAGTCTCATTCAGGGCAGTAAATTGCCCTGCCTTTTTTTTTACCTTTGTTGTTGCTGATACAAAATTCAACTTTGATAACCTGAAAACTGTTTATTTTCCACTTGAAATCAAAACAAGTCTCCGTCCATCACCTAATTGAAATAGACGTTATGTATTCAGAGCACATTTGTGATGATCACCGCTTACACCAAAGTTATAAAAATATATTAAAAACACCTTTATCATAGTCACTCAAAGTGTCTTTATTACAAAACTACTCAATGTGAGAATCATAGCATCCCTCTCCTCTGTTTATCAGCCTCTATCAAGCTGTAGGGTCCTTCCACCTGTCACATACATACTTCAGAGACATATTTTCATGGCAGTACACAGTTGTTCAAACACATATTGCTATGTTTTAGTTCATGAAATGCTTATCCCACTTTTTTGGTATTTCATGCCCTGGAGTAGATGTGCAGCACAATGGTAGTACAGCATATAAAAGCCAAAAATGAGCCTCAAAACTATAAAAGATACATTTCTTTCTGGCAGTGTTATGCATTACTGTGATTTAGTTCCACAAAGATGAATTTGCCACATTTCAAATGACTTCCAACTGACAACTGCAACATTATTTAGTCACAAGAACATCCACTTTTTTATCTTTATTTTCAGGAGCTCTCATATTATTGTCTGAATCTATTGTCTGTTGAAGCTTTTGTGTTATTGTGTATTATAGTAAAACTGCCAGAGCTAAAGATTCATTTCTTCTGGGGTTTCCAATAAAATAAAAGTAATGTCAACTAAATGGGATATTTTATTTTCATACACTTACTTGATTTACTATAGCAAGGCAGCGCTCACATCAGCAGACACAGAACACTGAATCTAGACATGCGGATGTATTTGAGTTGATTTTGTCTAGTTCCTGCTGACCTTTAACCCACAATAGTAAATTACATTTTCTGTCAAGTAAAATGATCCTTACATTTATAATTTTAGGTGCCATGTTGTAAAGATACTGAGATGTAGTTGGGGGGAATGGGTCAAAGGAGCAACTTGAACGAACATATCCCAGTTTTTTTGGAGTGAAATGGGTAGTATTTAACAGTGGGTATATCTAAAGCAAATAAACAGGATTAGCAATGAATTGTATACCCAAAACGTATCTAATAAAATTATCTGACTTTATCCTATTGTACTGTCTTGCTGTGAGCATTTCAAATAATCAGATATGTATTTTATTGCTGGCCTCAATCATTAGTAACTGAAAATATTCAGTTCACTGAAATGGGAGTTAAATATGACTTGTCTCAAATGTGTAATAATCTGTAACTGAAAATGTGTTTGGCTCACAATGGTGATGCCCTTTATGAACTTCTCTTTGTGGATAACTCTAATGTGTCCTCAAATATAATTTGTTTTCATTGGAGCCAAGAGGCCAGGTTAAACAATCTTTTTATTGCATGTTGCAAATCCAAACTGGGATTTAATTAAAGATAATCAAAGGTGGCCCAACCCAGGATTATTCACTAAGCAGTCCCGAGAGATTGAGGTTCTCTATTAACTATTCCCAACTTGTGTTTATCCTCCCAAGTCACTCTTAATAAATTCTTTTTTTTTTTCCTTCACGGCATTAATCTCTGGGCTTACATTCTCATCCAGCAGGACTGGATTCCCATTCATGTCATGACACTAGTTTATTGACTTCTTGTCTGATGTCCCCCCCACCCCCCATTTCTACAGTGCTTGGTGTTGTTCCTGAACTCTGCCAGTGCCGAGACCTGGAGTTGGACTGTGACAGTGCTCAGCTTCAAGATATCCCAAAGGTGGCGATGAATGTCACCATGATGTGAGCACAAAATAACCTCTTATTTTTTCAAACGCTTCAAGCTCAAACAATCCCCAGGAAGCCTCCGTCCCTGACTGTGACTGTCACAGCATGTGAAAAGCGTAGCAGGTGTCCGCCCCACTATAAAGTGACTTATTCAACCCTTTCACATTCAGTTGATGAGTAGTTTATGTCCTTGAAAGTCTCGTAAAGGCCAGTATCGCACACTTGCTTTGTTATATAGTATCTCGAGATTTAAGAACAAGTGAGAACTCATTAGACTTCCACCAAGGGATGTAATTTTAACAGGACTCATGGCTCTGCATGGGTAACACTATAAAAGATATGTATATATGGACGATTTAAGAATACAAGTTACTAGTATTTGGCCTAATAATGTTTCTCGAACTTTTTTTAAGCAGGAATCTCCACACTAATTCTGTATTTCATTAAACTACCTTTGGAACTAACTTCAAATCTTATTGGGCAGTTTACCTCCTCTTAACATAGCAGTTGGATGCCATGAACCATCTTCAGGTCTCTCCACAGATGTTCTTTGATGCTTAAGTCGGGTTTTTACTTGAGCTACTCAAGTTTAGTTAGAGACTTGGTATTGGCAGGTGATGATCACTGCCTGATGTTGACCAGACATAGTGCTTGGAGATCTGCCCAAAGAGTTAAATTTGTTTTGTCAGCAGACCAGAGTATCATTCAGTCATTTAAATGCCACTAGGCAAACTCCAAATAGGCTGTGGCTTTGTCTAACCACTCTAAAATAAAATCCTGATTGATGCAGCGTTACTGAGATGGTTGTTCTCCTGCCAGGTTCTCTCATCTCTGCATAGGACTTCTGAAGGTCTGTTAGAGGGACCACTGAGTTCCTGGTCAAGTCCCTGACATGTTCAGTTACTCAGTTTGGTTAGATGACAGGATGTACCTGAGAACAGTGTAATAACAGCCGTGGCGCTGATTGGTAAGTGTTAGGGTGAAAATATGGTGAAAAACATGGTAAAAGTTATGCCTGCTCAAGCGTATTAACAAACAATCTCAAAAGGGAAAAAAAAAAAAACTTTATGCTGCAAAGTCTTTAAATAAGGGGAAATAAGCTGTTAGATTTTATATAAAATTTTGTTTATTTATGCATTCCTGTATTTAGCTTGTCAGTCAGAATTCCCAGAAAGTGATATTTTTTTCTTATGGTGTTTGAGAAGTACGACTTATAGTTCTTTTCATTCTCATTTCAACTGTAGTAGTTATTGCTGTATGTGGTGCTGTAGCCACTGTGTTGTTGTTCTGTTTGCACAAAAATGTGGCAGTGCTGTAAAAATAAACACATAACTTATTATAACTTATTCTCCAATAAAGCATTTTCTTTAGAGAAGACTTAGAGACAGTGTTTTGCATAGCTAAAGTGAAATTAATGAGTTGGTTTACTGTATAATATGAATTAGAAAATGAAAACACAAATAAAACAACAATAAACATTTAGTAGGTGTTTAGTTATGACAGTGCGTTCCCAGACAGCTATTCATCCGCTCCACAATGCACTGTCTTGTTTACACACAACAATATTGGCCTGCAGGCCCAGTTTGCTATCAGAGGACTTCATTTTTCAGTTCTATGCAAATGCGTCAGCATTCATTTAAATCCAAAGACTCCCCAAAACTGTCCCCATTGTCTTCCTGCATTTACTACACAGCCGTTAGCTAAATTGGAGCTTATCTACATGACCTTTTAGTTGAATTGTGCCTGCATTCTGTGGTGTAATGAACTCAGCTGGTGGGAAATGTCTTCATTATAATATCTGCATCAGACTAAAAATGAGACATATGTCTGCAACTCATATTTCAAAAAGTGAGGGTGATATGAAATTAAAGCAAATTTTGTCTACAGCATACAACACCGTCTGTCCTTAGACACTTGAGTCTGTTAACAACTCCTCTAAAAACCCCTTTAATGGGGGGAAAAAGAACCTCAGGAGGAGCAACAGAGGGAGGATCCCTGTTACAGGATGGGCAGACATACACTGGATGCTGTTTGTGCATCTGTGCAATAGAATACATGTTAGGTTTATAAGGCGTGGCATGTACTGTATGGCTGATGTACATGTAAATGTTTCAGGGGAAAAAGAGGTCCCGGGACTTCATTTTAACTCTGGGGACAGACAGGAGCTCTGCATTTTGAGAGCAGAGTAAGAGAAGCACAATGTGGAATTTAATGGATAGTGGAAATATATGGTCTAAGAAGATCAGACGGGTAAAAATTAACATGCCCAGTTAGTGTTATGTATATGCCATTAAAGCACCTTAAAATCTAATTGGTGAAAAATTGTTTATAATGGGGCAAATTTTCTGCATTTAGTTGCAGTAATAAAGCCTGGAGGTCTCTAGGGTCTCTGCATCTGCCATAGACAGGAAAGACTTAGTCTTTATTGTGCCGCTCAAATGAGAGGGCAAGATTCTTGGCTCTTAACAGCTAAGTTTTTTTCCCTGAATTTACAAGCCGGAAATTTGATGACATCCAGCTTTTCACAGCAGACAAGCAGGCCTCTAATTTCCTAATTTGAGAAGGGTCATCTGTATTCACAGACACATAGCACATAGCAGTTGAAATTAATTTGACGGCTGTGTATTATTTGGCCCAGAGATGAAATATAAAAGGAGAAAAGCAGAGGGCTAAGAACCCATGGGATACTCCATTTTCATAGACACCAAATTTATTTTCCAGTTGGCCTAGTAGTATACTATGGACTATAGTGTCAAAAGCTGCACTGAGGTCGAGTAAGAGAAGCACAGCGTGGAATGTGCTGGAGGATGATGGAATCTCTAAGCAGTAGAGCCTTTACCACTTTATGACTTTATAAGTGCTTTCAGTGGTGTGAAAGCAGATTACGGTTAGATATGTGAGCTGAAAGCAGCACAACTCCCTCTAGTACATTGTAGTAAGTTTTGCGACAGTAATTATGACTGGATTAAGATGTGGCTTCTTAAAGCTACATGTTTCTAATAAAGATGTCAGAAATATGTTTCTAATATTTTTTTAGAAACATGTTTCAAAACTTACTACTATTTCAAGGTATTTTGCTAGAGCTAGGATATATTTTATACTGTAGCTTTAAGTATAGATTTATCCTCAGCAGTATTAAAGCAGTAGTAAGTGAGACATTGACAGTATTTGGCATTTTAGGTCACAAAACTGTCCAGATAGTTTTATCATTTCCTTTTTCTCAGACAATCCTAATTCAACAAGGAATCTTAACAAATAACTTTTGTCTTTGATAAACTGATATCTGCTCCTCACATCTTTGTTCTCACCCATATCCCCTTATCCTTGCCCAAACCTGTCCCCCAACCACACATTCATGTTTTTACACAATTTAATTAATTTGGTCCAAAAATAAATCCTTATATCTAAGTTATATCCTTATATATAAGTCCTTATATTTATCAGGGAAAGCCACATTAGTATTGTTATTTGTTGAGCATTATTTACCCTGTCAATAACTCCAGGTATCCTATGTCCAAAAAGCATTGTAGCTGGTGCACTACTGAGATATCATGATTATATAATATATATGTAGGTTAAGAAAGCATGCAGTAGGTTTTGAAGCCAATATCAACTTCAACTATGATTCAAAAGATCTCAAACGTATAACTGTAAAAAATGTTTTGGTTAAGAATGCTAAAATGTTGTTGCATGAGGTTTAGTGTATTATTGTTGAAAACTGCCACATTAATGGACGAGACTCATCTGTTAGTCAGTCAACAAGCGCATTACACAGTATTAGTATTAAAGAACGGCGAGCCCAAAGAGACTATGTCAACAGTTAGAAAATATTAGTCCCACACAACTGACCACTTTCAAGAGTTTGACATGACAGTGTGTGAGTAAATGAGCTTTTAATCATCCTTTAATCCCTTAAAAGCCTTTGAATCGACTGGTTAATTCTGAGACTCTCTGAGATAATAAAACAGAATTAAAAAGCCCAGTAGGCTTCAGTTTGCCATGTTTATAGATTTAATATCCTGTTAACTGACTCAGTGAAATAGTAATAGTATTTGTTAGTAATTTAGTTTTTAATTTCTTTGCTGTGTCTTTAGTAGATGTGATACTTCATTAAAAGTTGTGAAATACTATAGTCCTATGCCCTGCAATGTTAATATGCCCTGCAATGTGAATATTTGAAAGACATAGATTGTTGACATGATTTATCGTTTGTCAGTACTGCTGTACTGGTGTCTTTATTGAGACATTTATTTATTTTAAGGTTGATTAGGATCCTCCGGGGTTAAAATCCCCATTAATTAGATATGAATGGGCTCCTATAATTTATAATTTAAACCCACATGTTAAAACTCTAACCTTGACGATAAGGGAGGAAGTACTCAGCTGTTCAGAGGATGCACTACTGAATCATGATAAGCATTGCTCATGGTATAAACCTCATTCTGTATTCTGATTTTGAGCCTCTTCTTATCCCCTAGGTCTCTTCAAAGGAACCAGCTTCAGGAACTGAGGGCAAACACGTTCTTTACGTACCAAAGCCTACAAAAACTGTGAGTTTCCCCACAAAGTTTGTATTGCATATTATTCAATTGAATATAAATTTCTCACTGTTCTTTTTTATTGATCTGTCCTTTATTCAGTCTACTGTACATAATTTCTGAGTATTATTAGCATGTGTGAGGGTCTACACTTTGCATTCAGTAAAGCGTAATGCCTTTGTGATACCAGTGAGCTGACATAATGACCAGACTTTCAGTGACTAATACAATAAACAAGTTTCACAGCAACAAAGCTGATATGTGGAATACTACAGGGATTGCTGACTGAAATTATTCTTCTGTTCTGCGAATGAACACATTCATCCCTGACTTATGCTGTTTATCAACCTCACGCAGTGCCGCTGACTGTGGCGGCAGGAAAATAGTCTGATCCTCAGCCAGGAACCCTTTGGCTGCTTTCTACTGTCAGCCTTCAGTCATTGCTCTGAAGGTTTGACTGGACTGACAATTTCTGAGATATGCATGAACAAGCATCCAGATAACCCGCCATGTCTATAAAATAAACAAAGAGATAAAACACAGCTGACAGTGGAGGTTTGTTGAGCTCACAGTATGTCATATCAAAGACAAGTCATGTGTTAAACAGACCATGACTGTTATGAAACTCTAATTTCACTGAGCTGGGCTACTGTCCTTATTAATTTAAATATATTGTATAATTTTAAACAAGATTATATTGCACACTCAACCAAATGTTGCATTGAAATTTTCTTTTATTGTTCCTTGGTCTTTTTTTCCCCCAACAGATATCTCCAGCACAACAGAATTCGAGATGTGAGTCCTGGTGCATTCAGAGGGCTGTATAACCTAACGAGACTGTAAGTTTGTTGATTTTTGTAGCACATGCCATTCAGTAATTAAGCAAAAAGACATCATTTGTGCTTGAATTGAAGCTACAATATGCAACTTCTCCAACTTCAAGCTGAGGGCAGCATAAAATTCCCCAGTCCTCCCTTTCCCTGCTCGACCACCCTCCAATTTCAAAAAGTAAGCATACAACAAAACTCTGATTGGTCAGAAGGGCAAGCCTCACTCAAAGATATTGGAGGGAATATCTCTAAAGTGCTGTCAGGCTATTCAGTAAAGCTGAGTCACAGAAGCCTTTAGCATTACCTCTTCATATTAAGAGAAGCTTTGAAGCATATTTCTCCTAAAAGAATATTACAACATCAGATACTGTAGCTTTAACTGATGGCACCAACTTTTTAATTCAGTCACTGCTTTATTCACAGCTGTTTGGCTCAACAAGCCAGCTTAAACTTCCATTCTGTTAATATGCTGAACTTAACCTCCTGTTTCTTTTTTTTTAATTTAGTGTATATTTTTGTAATTGTTGATTGAACTTTAATTTAACATTTATGTATGTGATTAGGAGATTTGCTCTCTTGGTAGAATCTTGGTAGAAACCATTTAGTATAAACAGTAATTTTTTTGGGGTTCTGACTTAAATGCTATATACAGTATACTTCATTATAATGAAACTAAGCACAATGAGAGGCCACATAGAGAGTGCTGAGGCTAAATGTCAATACCAGAGGGGTGTTCCATGATTTAAGATTGCCAGTTAAGCTAGTGCTATTTCTGCAGATTTTCTAAATGTGTTACCATGGGAACTTTTCCTTACACGCTTGGTCAGCTCTATCAAAAAATATATGCTCACAATTACACTTATACATGAGTCAACAACTCAGCACCAACCAAAAAGGCTTGAGCACTACAGTTTCTCCTTCCATCCGTCTGCACTACAACATAATCAGAATCAGAATCTGTTTTATTAGTCAAGTATACAAACATACCACAAATGTGCTTCGAATAAAACGGAACAAATGGTAAACAGACACACAAAAGCAGCAGGACATTATGATCCAAATTGAAGCAGCTCAATACTGAGTTCAATACTCAATAATACTGTTCAGTGTTATTATCTTATCTTATATTACTGATTACAAGCAATTCATTCTAGTCAGGTAGGAGCATTTTGTTGAAAGCCTTCCCAGAAGAGTGGGGGTTGTTAGGGCTTCATATTAATGTCTGTAGTTCTTGACGGACTTGTCAGGCAATCACACACAGATATAATATTTCATATGCATAGTTTTGACTTTGGAGTGTTTCTTTTTTCCAGAGAATACTGAAGACTTTTCTTATTTAGTTTTTACACAGAGCACTCAACTGTGTTTCAGTGCAAAGGTGCATCTGTTCCCTCTTAATGAAACTATATTTCACATACTTTTGTTAAACCTTGTTTCCTGACATTGTTGAAGCTTGATTAAATGTACATACAGTACAATATAATATGGTTGAGTAGTAACCAGTCAAAAACTGCTATTAAATACAACCTGTAGCACAAGTTTTTATTTTTATATCAAGTTTTTATTTGTTTTGTTAACTTTTTTTGCGTTTGTAATCTATATGTGTGTCGTTTCATTTTATTTGTTTGTTCATCTCTATCTGTGTTTGCTGATACTTTTGTGAATTGTTAAGCACCTTGGTCATCTTCGGTTGTTTTAAATGTGCTATACAAATAAATAATAATCAATACATTTATTTGATTTGAAACTTTGATTTCCTCTCTTAGATATTTGAGCTACAACAAGATATCTGCCCTGATGCCGGGGGTGTTCCAGGACCTGCACAAGCTAGAGTGGTTGTATGTTTATTTTTTTCTGAAAAGAATTTCTGCTGCAAAAGAATGTAAAACATACCTAAATAATAATTTCTGTAAATATTGGCTTGCTACAGGCAGAGAAATCCAGTTATGTTATAAGTGATTACTTATGATTTTCTTTTTTCTTGCATACAGGTAATATATCACAGACATCTCTACTATTGATGTTTTTTCTTGTGAATCAGACAATACTGCATATTTCTGAATCAATACTGTAAATGAGACTGAAATTATAGTCTCTTCTTGTTACAGGATCCTTGAAAATAACAATATTCATCAAATAACCTCCATGACGTTTTCAGGACTGAACTCCCTTGTTTTATTGTGAGTTTATTTTTTCTACTCTACAATACTGCAGGCTTTTTTTTACTTTCCTGTGATGTTCTCTCTCAAATTACCAAATGTCCTGGTATTTATAAAAGCCATTATTGATTTGTTTGATGAAAGAATGAAAGTAACGTCTTGCACCTTGCTACCATGTCTCTCACTGACTGACAGGGTTTTGTTGAACAACTCTTTGACAAAGCTGGATGACATCTGTCGAGAAATGCCAAGATTGAACTGGCTGTAAGTAGGATGTCAAGAAGTCAAAAGCTGTCTCATCTTAAAAGTGACACATCTTTTGATGAATTTATTCTGTCCGTGTGTGGAGTTGTGTCATCATGTACATTTCATAACATGTTTTTGCAGGGATATGGAAGGAAATCTTATAGAAACTATTGAAAATGTCTCCTTCTGCTCATGCAGTATGTTGACAGTTCTGTAAGTATACATTTCCATACTGTAATTAATAGTTTCTGCTTTTAAATTTTTAGTTTCACCTGAATTTCTGTAAGAGGCACGGAAATTAAGCTTAGTTCCTTGGAAACTTCATTTGCTGTTAATAGCCTATGTGGAAAATCAATGCTGCTAGTACATCAAGTGAGATTAAGAAGGTCAAAAAGTAATATGGGCCTTTTTGTGTTTATGCCTTTCTCCAGGGTTTTACAGCGAAACAGGATCAGCTATATACATGAACAGGCTTTCTCAGTCCTCCAGAAACTTGGGGAATTGTAAGTTCATTTTGTTTGCATAGCAAGTTACACGGAGTAAACATCTCAACTTCCTGTATTGTGCCAAAAAAGCTAAAGTAATAGAATTTAAGATGTGGATCATTTTTGAAGATATGCTCTGCATAATGACTGTAGTACAACAGAACAAAGGGAAATGAGAAAGCAGACAGAATGTTTAATGCACTTCAGTGACAAATGTTTTCATATCCTTTGACCCATTAACCTGATTTCTGATTTTGGGTCATTTTCCGCTTTTACTATTTTCAGCAGTTCTCGTAGGAATTAAAACCTTAATGTCTGTCAGTCTTGAATGAGATTGTGCTTACCTCCATCGTTGCCCACAAACATAAGTCCAAAAATAGAAGATTCTTGCAACATACAACTCCTCTCACAATGCTGTAAGAGGGTAGCACACTGAAACCTTGAATTCTCATAAGAATACACTCAGCTGTACACTTTGGAGGCTGTAGGAAATTATGGCCATTCACACTGTTTTGAGCTCCTGTTTTTTTTAAACACATCACAGTTTTTGTGAGGAAGAAACATGTCACCGCCAGTGCCCCAGTTTGTCCATGACAGAGTTGAATTCATTAAATTTGTTGTCTGGCCACCAGAGGATGAATTCCACAAGTCGTTTGCAGTACCATCATTACAGGGGCTAAACTTTGTAAATATAACATGTAAAAGCAATCTGGCATTTAAATTTACTGAGTACAGTAATGATCCTCAGAAATTAGACTTAGAGACTTAGACTTGACTTTATTAATCCTACACCAGGGGAAATTCACCTGTTACAGCAGCACAAGGGACAGAAAAGAAACATAAAGTGACCAGTGATCAGAGATACAAATAAGTCAATAAAAAATGAGAAAATAAAAAGACTAAGGTGCAATTAAAAAGAAAAAGCTAACATGTCAAAAACTGCTAAAGAATGGATACAATGCAGTGGAGTAATACGTACATTGTGTTGTATGTATTAAAAAGCTCCTAGTACACTTGTCAGCAATACAAATGTATTTGAACAATTTGTATTTGAATTTGAATAACTGAACTGATTTGGATGCTCGTAAGCTTTTCTCTGGTGTCACCATCGCATTTTGTAGCCGACCACATCTTAAAAATTAATAGACAGATCCAAAATGTAACGGACAAATAATTGTCCTCTGTTTTCAGTGTTTTACCTGCAAATGTGCACAAAATTTTAGGTAATATAACACAAAGAATTAACGAGCTATGTGCTTTCTAATGCAATAATTATTAATTTTATTTCATTTATTATTTTTTAGATCATTCTTTGAACTGTAACAAATTTTCTTTATAGTTATTTTCGGCAGGTTTTAACTTTACATCGCATTGTTACAGTAGAACATTCAGTTTGGGATACGGTGCATCCATGCATTATTAGAGAGCAGTGCTACTTTTTATCATGTACTTCAATGGACACTGCTTCTTTTCTCTACTTTTCATTTTACCAACTCATAAGCACAAAGGATATGCCTGCAGATCTTTACTTTTGACCTTTGATGTTGTTGTTGTCACACTCTTGAGGGTTGCACGGTGTGCTCTTGCTGTGATCATTTCAGATCAGAGTACCCTGTCTGTGTTTCTTTCATTTTTATGTGCTGTACTTGGCACAACATTTTTGTAGCTGTTAAAGCCTCATGAGTCTTGAGAACTCCTCTTCTAAGTTTTTTTTTGTCTTTATTGATTTAACCTTTTTTGCCTCAGTGGATATTTGAAAGACAGGATGAAAATAACTAAAATATAACCACTACCACTATTATTAGCATCAATTAGTATCCCAGTGGCTCAGATACTTTATCTATACTGTGAATACTAAAGACTAAGAAAATTATTTAAAATTGCGAATGGGAAAGAGACTTGTGGGCAATTTACAAGGATGCGGATAATGTCATGTAGTTTAATTAACAAATGCTTTTGTTACTCTGCCTCAGAGCTCCAGTATTGTCCAAAACAAACTGACCAGTGAGTCCCACTGTTGCACTGGTTTATATGTTCCTTCATCAACCGTGAACACACTGTAATTTGAGTCTGTCTCACAGACACCATCCCTCTGCTCTAAATACTTGTTCATGCACAAAACATGTTTTTATCCACAGCTGAAAATAGTCCCAACAAGTGTGCTGTTTGCTCCTGCTAATATTACATCAGCTAAGAACTACAGTGTTTAAACAAATGCGAGTACGGTATGTTTGTATTTCCCACCACATATAATGATAACTTGGATTCACTCATTACATTGGATTTCAGTGTTTTATTGCTTTAGACAAAACTCTCCAACAATGCAAAACAAGAAAATGAAAATGTTATTTGGTAACAATGTGCAAAACAACAATGCAGAATATTCATATCATCAGATATGATTCTACTGTTGGTAAATTATAATATTAATTATTGACCAGCTCGACTCATGACTGTTTCCCTTGATACATGTACAATCATACAACCACAGCTGAACGTATGAAGTTCATACACAGGCTTTTAGAAATAATGAGAACTCTGGCTTTGGCTTCAAAAAGATCAATTATGTTATAAAATAAACTTTTATTAAATTTTTTCTCTGTGTGATTATTTTTATACAATCTGCCCCCTTTATGTTGCAAGGGTTAGAGAGAGTGGATGTTTCAACTCTCTGAAGATCTGTATGCATCTGTCAGATACTGTATTGTACATCAATAATTGTTTGTTGTTTTGTGTTTTTGTGGAACTGATGTGGATTTGTCTCGGCACACAGGGATCTGTCCAACAACAGACTGATGGCGATCCCTCCCAATCTTTTTGTCTTACTGGGAGATCTGCTCCAACTGTGAGTTCTTTTTTTACACAAATACACAAGGACTTAAAGTTCTGCACTCAACCACACTTATTCTATATTTATTTTATAGGGTTTATCTTTTGATGTTGAATGCATACAAAGTGAAACATTACCACTAACTTTACAGCAAAGCTAAATATAGGTCAAAACAAGCAAACAATGAGCCAGTGATCAGTTGCATGAGTTGTATTGGATTACATCTTTTTTTTGTCTTTTATTTTTGAATCAATACAAGAAAGGTGGACTCCACTACTACTGATAAAAAAAAAACACTATAGAGAGAGAAAATTACTTATTGTAAATGAATGGTTAAAGTAGACATTGCAAAAAAATGCCCAATACAAAAAGTAAAAAAAATAAAATAATACATTTGTCATTGTCATTGTCATTTTTTAAAGGAATATATCATACAATCCCATTGTGGAGCTCCAAGTCGACCACTTTGACAAACTGTATAAACTGAAGTCATTGTAAGTATACTTTACTGTATGTTGAATGACTCCGGCAACTAATTACCACCTCTCTGTTGCACATATAACAACTGTCCCTGTTTTGCGTTAAGGTGAAGAACAAATACAAACATGGTATGCACCTGGATAATAAAAATGAAAAAAAAGACCATGACAATCTAGAAGGAGGTTGTTATTCTGTCAACATCATCCTGTTTTGTGAAGGGAATTGAGAAATGTTTTTTTTGTGTTATTTGGATATAATATGGATAATGCGCTTTCTTTTGAAATGCACGAATGAGTTCACACAGAGATCAAAATGTGTATGGACAAAAATGTATTTGAGCTTTTATAAATGTTTGTCATTTGGTCCTAGAAAGATTATTTGATGAGGAGAGTCTTTGGTAAAAAGAGTATGTGTCTGTGTGTGTTTTTGAACACACGTAAAAGAGTACAATTATATATCAATGTACCATAATGTGTTTCTGTGTATGCAGCATTTGGCAAATGCAAAACCGAATATCTCTTTATATTCCATAGGAGCATAGAGGGGATAGAAATTGGAAACATACAACGGCGGATGTTTGAACCACTCAAATACTTGACTCATATGTAAGTACTCCATTGTCATGCTTCTTGTTCATGCAGTTTACCTGCATTATTTGGTGCGGACTGTCTTGTAGACGGTAGACATGTCACACATTTTTGTAATTGTGAGTTGCAAGCTAACATCAAATCTGTCAGGCTTCTCTTCCAACTGGATGACGAAGTCAGGCTTATTGTAATCCATTTACTCTGGGTAAACCAGCTTGAAAACCATGCAGCTCCTGGACAGCATTCAACAGAGAGAATATAAATTAATTTTCAGCCTTGAATTAAATCGCAAAAGCTCTTCAGGGATTTCTATTCAAGTTCCAGTAAGATGCAGCTAAATTGACACAGCAAAAATTCATCTCTCTCTCTCTCTTCTCGTTGCACAGACATCTTAGTGTGTCTGTTACCTTGGATAATACACAGAAAAACAGTTTTTACAGGGACTGTTGCTTTGGTAGAAAGAAAACAGTTTACTTTGGGATATATAGATTAACCAGAGAAACCTAAATTATATTTCTGGGGGAAAAAACTGCTAAACACAACAAACATGTAACGAGTACCTGCGTTAGTGGAGGTATTGAGCTGTGAAAATGAACAGAAAAGCTGTAGCAGACGATGAAGATGAACATGATGACACGGAAGGACTTTTGCTTGTCTGTTGTCTGAGATACTTTGGTTTTAAAAGCTCGGACGTGGTCCAAACAACTATTTACTGCAAATGCTGACGAGCTAAAGTTGTCACCAGAGGTGGCAACACCAGCAATTTGCTGCACAACCTTAGCCGCAAACATACTGTGGAGTACCAGCAATGTATGAAACTAAGATCAACACCCTCCACATCCTCAGGTAAAACTGAAAGCTCCACTTTTTCCAGTCAGATGTCACTTGTAGACGCGTTTGCTACTGCTTCTCTTAGGTTTACAGCGTTGTTGATTTAATGACAAGTTAACAGATTTTGTTCACCACCCTGGACGCAGATATTTTAGTTGCTTTTCAGGTGGTTGACGCGACATATTTTCCGACGCGCGCTCTCTGTCCTCTGGTGAGAGCGTGCTCACCTATGTGTCTGTGTGCGCGCATTGGTGCAGATACAGAGACCAGAGGAGAATTGGAAAGGCACGATCATGTAGACGCAGAAATAGGCTCGTTTGAGATGAAATGCGCCTGGAAAAGAGACGAGAGCAGGCGGCCGCAGCAGGGGGAGTGGTTAAAAGTCCGCTATGAAGTCGGACAGTTTCTAACGTTTCTAGCAGCATTCAAGCTGGAGTTTGTACCAAATGCTCACATCCTGTGAGGTCGGATGCAGATTAAATAACATTGTATTTTCCACTAACTGTTATTTGTTGTTAAAAAAACTATAAATACAAGCATTAATCAGTCAATAGAAATACAAGACAGACGTCAGACGTTGCCTACGTAGGCATGACGTCACAGCAAGTCAGACAGAAAACTAACCGACATGCACTGCGCGCATAACATAAGGCTGTTTAGGTAGTTTAATAAAAGGACAATGTATAGACCTGTTCTATAGGAAAGGCAAACTGAAATGACTTCTGTTGTGATCTGGCGCTCTTCTCTCAATCAGTGGAAAATATGATTAACACCCACTCATGCATGGGGAAAAAAATACAGTTGAATACCGTGAAACCGTCATAATTTTGAAAAATACCGTGATGTAGAATTTTGGTCATACTGCCCAGCTCTATAAGAAAGCATTTAAAAACTGTTTTTAATTTTACGAAACACCAAAAAAAATTGTTTGGCATTACCTGGCATTCATTGTACAGATATTTATGCGCCTCACATAGCAGTTTTTGTTTGTGATGAGGCATATTTTTATTTTTCAAAACTCATTGTTTCAGGCTCTCTCCAGTAACTTGTACTTTTTCAAAACTCTCCAAGGATTTTTCTCCAAGGATTAATTATTTTGAATACTTCTCCGCTTAAAGAGATGATGCAGCCTTCAGTCTTCCACAGGCTTCCCGCTCTAATTCTAGTGCAGTCAGTCTTGTTATTGTGAAAGCTTCTTCACTCCATCTGACTGTAGAGTACTGTTGGAGACTTTGTGTTGACATAAGCCCTCAAGAGGCA
This sequence comes from Sandelia bainsii, assembly GCA_032362345.1. Taxonomy (NCBI): domain Eukaryota; kingdom Metazoa; phylum Chordata; class Actinopteri; order Anabantiformes; family Anabantidae; genus Sandelia; species Sandelia bainsii. The sequence continues at coordinate 20,057,388 of JAUMHL010000002.1, read as the reverse complement.
ACAAATTAATTCAGCACGACTTGCTAAAAGCAACAAAAAAGCTGTTAAAACTTTTTTGTTTTTTTGGTTAGCAACCGGAAGATTTGAAATGTAATAACTTAAAAACTTGATCGATAGGTAAGACTTGACTTTGTGTAGTGCAGTGAGAAGAATTCAAGTGAGAAGCACAAAGCACTGAAACTGACATTTTTTTATCAGTATTCACTTAGACTCAAAAGGCCAAGACACCGTCAGTTGGTGGCCACTTTAAATTAGACATGAACTACAGTATCTCTGTGTTAAAAATGACCCTTTGTGACTTTTCCTTGACTGTATCAATTTTACATTTCTCAATTTATGCAAGAAAAATATCTAATGCACTCAGTAATTGTTCAGGTTTACTTATAAGAGTCACAACCTTATAACCTTCTCTTTTACCTCTAAAGCTTGTTTGTTTAAAGTTGAAACGGTGTACTGTATATCAATGCCTTATTATTCTGAATTTTTATAACACAATCTTTAATGCACTAAATCTATGGCCAAAGCTAGTTCCCAACAAATACAGTCTCCTTCTGTTTGAGTAACATTTGCTGAAACGAGCCCAGATGTTAGAAAATTACTGAGCTTTTATTTAGAAAAATGAAATTATGCCTGGTACCTGTCTTTAAATGTGTGTTGGAATGATTTGGTTCAGGGCTGAAAGGCGCAGAAAAAGTAGCAAAGTGGTTAAAGTACTGAGAAATAAAGACATTGTTTGCTCTGACAGTTGATATTTCCCTCATGAGATGTGGTGACAGTAGTAAAAGTGTAGTTTTATAATTTTTTCAAATCTCTTAAAATCTGGTTTTAAGTTACGTACTATAGCTTTAAGTATCTCAGTGCCATTAAATGACCAACTAAATCACCTGATCACACTTCATTGACAATAACATAAGCAATAAGCAATTGAAACATAAGCAAACAACCCAAACACTGTTGCTCATACTGTAATAGTAGTAATAAAATAGATCATTTGCCTTATTCTGATTACGAAAACAAACAAACTGAAACAGAAAATCAGAAAATCAAATGTACAGAAAATCAAGACTAAACTAAAAAGTGAACATTTGATGTAGGAGAATTAGAGTAAATAATGGAGAAAGGGGAACCCTTTTAAGAAACAGACAATTTGAGAGCAGAATTGAAGTTACTATTAGAGACACCATTGATGAAGACACATTTCTGCTGATCTTAAGCTTGACATGGTCTGGCTAAGACCCAAAGCAGAGGTCCTGAGACATCTTAATCCAGGCATAGATGCACTGTAAGTGGGTGTTGGCAGGCACATCTAAAATCCTACTGGCATAGCTACAGTAATGAATATGTTGTGAACTTGCTTTGCATGTTATCAATCACCGCATTGAAAGGATATTTCAATAGGATAGATCAATGTGTGTGAAAACAGAAAAGAAAGGAAGGAAATTGGAAATATTTTTTCCCATTTTAGTAGCATTTTCTTCTGCTTCCTCACAACAGCTATTGCAATGAGCCGGCATTCAGCTTTTTACTACACTTACACTTTGCCAGTCTTAGCAAGACTATGTGTGTACTGCTTTGACACTTTGATGCTGTGTTTCCAAGAGACATCTAGGATTATCTCAGGAAAGAGCAGCAAATATGAGCACACCCAAGGTAGTGCTCCTAAGTCACATTTTCCATTTGCATCTACAGTGGCCCAATTACTCTACCTATACAGTGTTATGCATTCAACAGTCTGCCGTGCCACTATAGTGAACACCACAGGCTGTTTGGCCCACTGTCGCAGCAGTATGCTTGTATAAACAAGCTGAATTTATGTAACCTTGTTGATGGGTAGAAATGGCAGAGTCCTGGCTGGCTGGAGAGCGTGGCATTCCTGATGTTTGGAGCCCAGTGGAAACACAGTTATTACGGCCAGAAAGAGTGAACTCACCGCCTACAGTGGCAGCCAGCATGTTTTGTTATATGGATGATGAAGTTGATGTATGGGCCCCTTGTATGCGCACAACAGCCACAGTCTTTCTGCCAAGTGATGAATAGCATCAATACTGCGGGCTATTGGAATAGACCAGGGCACAAAAGATCTCATCTGAACTCGTCTTTTCCATTTTCTCCATTTTCCATTCTTGGCACATCTCAAATAAATTGTATTGTTTTTCTTTTTGTTTTGTCCTTGCCTATATTCCTTCCTTCCTTGTCTGTCTATAGACCCCACTCCTTTTGTGCAACTTTTAATGAGCTGAAAGGTATGCAAGAGTGCACAGGAAACGCTTGACAAAGCACTTTTGAAAGATTAAGGCTGACTAACGGCACAGTGGTGTCTAGTTGGCTTTGTCTCCTCCCTATTCTTTCTCTGCATCTGTCCACCCGAGCAAGAGGCTGTGGGAATGAGCATTGCAATAAAGGCGAGATTAGAATCGGATGTGAATTGAGCTAGAGATTGGTTTGTAGACTGAAAATGGAAGATGGGATGGAAGACTGGGGGACAGATGAACAATGAGAGAGAAGGTCACAGTTAAAAAGGCAATATGAGAGGATAGTAGTGCTGCTGGTGGGATAGAGGATAAGAATGACTGAGTAGTAGAATTTGCTTTGATATTTGCATCCTATATAATGACTATACATGTTCTTACAACATTGTTTATTTAGTCATGTAACGGCGTCTTTCTCTCTCAAAGTGCAGTGGCTGCTTTGAAAGCCAGTTGGTCTGTATTTTAGGTCGCCCATTAAAGCACTAAGGGTGTTATGTGGCTTTCATTCTACATTTCATGTCATTAGTCACCTCTAAGTGAATTTAATGAGAAATTACCCACTATAGGAGCCCAAACTGGTTTTGCCACTGAAGAAGGAGCACACTAATCCCTCCTAATGACTTATGATAATCATCTGAGCCTGAAACCTGTGGACTACTCATGGGTATCTAAGGCAGCTTATCCATAAAACTCATATTGATGGATGATGATGAGATTTTATTTTTCTTAGACTGTTTTCACTCTTCACATCAGCATACTTGGCTTGCAGCATCTAAAAATCATCAAACTGTTTTACAGTACTTGTGGTTTGTTGACTGCACTCCATTTTCCAGTGTTTGGTATCAAATTATTTCCAGGCAGAGAGCTCCATCGATTGTTTGTTGCACTAGGTGTCACAGAGACAGTTTCCATAAAACTTTCATGCAGTCTGTTTCCCTCTTTTCCTCAACAGGAGTTGCTGTTTGGTTGTTAGATCTCACAAAGGGACACTATTGATTCTTGCATTTATTTTCAACCATGCTTTCCTCTTTTTCTCCCTCATAGTGGCAAACATTTTGTGGCGAGAAGAAGGTACGTCTAGACTGCTTCTGTTCCACTATAGCATTCATTAAGCTGAGTTAATTGAATTTTTGTAATAGGGTTACTGAACTGTGCTGAGAGGGATTAAATGATTTGATGCTCTGGAAATAGATAACAGTGTTGTAGGCTTATTTCTGTTGCAAATGTTCACAATGTGCAGAATCATAAGCTATTTCAGGTGTGTAACAGGGCTGTTTTTTACTCTCTTGCAGGTCTTGGCATTGGCAACATGTTCTATGTATTTTATGAAGACGGCATAAAAGTCATCCAGCCAGTGGCATGTGAGATACAACGACACATTAAGCCCAGCGAGAAGCTACTGGCTCTGCAGGTGAGTGCTCAGACAAAAGAATTTTTTTAACAGGAGTCCCTTTTACACTGCCAATTCAAGACGGGTTTACTGCGCCAATATGCCACCTCACTGTTCTGGACAAAAGGTATCATACCTGTGTGATGGCTGATTATTGCCCCTTCATTAAGCCACCTTAAAAAGGTAGTATCAGAGATAGAGTGGTTTCACCCCAGCTCCTGTTTAAAAGACCCAAGGTGGCGTTTTGTGTTGACAGCGAAAAGGTGCAAAGTTTTACTAATGGGGTTGTCTTTCCTGGGAGACTAAGGTAACAGCCTTTGTGTCATTATTTAGATCCAAGTGGGGTTGTCATGCATTATGTACATGTTATTGATTATGGTTAAATTAGGCTTTGTTTGAACCATCAGACTTAACAGTATGCTGAAGGAGAAGGGGTGCCAGCACATGTGTAAAATGTACACTGGAGCATCTTTAGGGTAGATTGTTTTTTGTTCTGTGTAAATAGGACCAGTTTTACAACAATATGCCGGTTTTCTGTATAAAAAAGGGCTAGCGACTCATGTTTATTGGACCATCCTAAGGTGTGTGAGTTGGAGCTTTGACAAGGAGCACAACTACAGTGTCAAATTCCTATTTGTACGATTTCCCATTTGTTTTGTTTTAATAATGACCTTAGTGTTCATCAACGTAGAAACACAGTAGTCTCATGGGTGTTTTAACAATACTTCATCAGTCTAGGTACTAGGTCATCGGACGGGGGTTTGGTTTATTTACAAATGTCTCTTTTAATAAGAACAATGGATGAAATGTGAGAATTATCACTAAACTCTGCTGTTCCTCACAACTCTATGAAACATTTGTTGGGTGTGGAGAAACTACTTCATCTTCTGAACATACTATACAAATAAGCAACTGTTTGCAAACATGTTTGCACTTATTAGTTGTATAAGGTCAGTGTTTATAGCTTGTTCTGTTGCCCACTAATGGCCAGGAAAAAAAAATTAATACAACTTTAAGTTTGTACATACACAGGTTTGTACATTTGACTTTAACCAGGGGACTGTTAACTTTCTAAAGGACTACTACTTACAAAATCTCTCCTGCAATGAATAATTTTTCACAGCACATACAGAATTAGTACAGAATATCAGTGCCGAAAGCTCCATTTTCTCCTCTCTGCATAGAATGCTCTACAATGTTAAATGCCACAAATATTAAGCATTGGGAAATATTAAAAGTTACACAATAGCATCTTCCTTGAATTGGTTATTTGAAGCAGTGATGACTCAGCCAACAAATGAACATTTATATAAATTCAGCAAGAGGCATCTCTGACCTTGTAACTTGGTGCATCAGTTACTTAAGGAGATTGGGGAGTGATCATAAACAGCTCCCTTTCAGAGCCTACAGGTGCATGTTGCACTGGAGGTGGAGCTGATTAAATGCTGTGAGAGGCAGCAGTGATGATGCAGTGAGCAGCATAACAGATGAGTCTGAATGTGATAGACTTGAATTGCACCCTGTGCTAAAAGGCTGTTTTGTATGTGTTGCAGAGAGTGCAGTACCGCATGTATGAGTTGCACAGCTCAACTTAAGTTGCCTTCCAGAACTAGCTCACTAGTTTAAATTTAATAATTTAAGTTATTGATGAAATGACGTAATGTAAACTGAACTCAAAACAATCCAGAATGAGTCCAGAATGTTTAATGATTTCTTCCTTTCAAGGTCTGTTAATGTTCCCTCTAAAACTTCAGTTTTATTACATTAGAATATTTTGAGAAAGAGACATTATGTACGAATTTTATGGGGAGTGTTCAACATTGTTGTGAGTCAATGATGAGCCTAAATCAAAAATGCTAGATTCTCCATGAAGTAAGAAATACTAAAACATTTATACTGAAGATGTTTTACAGTGAACTCCTGTGGGTGAAGTGGAAAGCGTGTATTTGTGTTTTTGTAATGCGGTAGTGTGCGGCTCGTGGTGTGATTTATTATTCAATGGCCTTACGAGCAACACATGTTCTGTTGCCTGACATAGTAACAGCTACTTACATTCAGTCATTAGTAGGCAATATGGTTTGTAGTGGGATTTAGCCAAGAATCATATTCAAATGCAGCTGAGGACAGGGTTCAGTGACCTGTGCAACAGACTTGCTCATTTCATCAAAAGTTGAAATGATTTGAACATGTTTTTCATGGAGTGTTTTAACCTGCATTATTCATTTATTTAATTTTTGGCCACTGCTGCAAGCACATAGGTGTAATACAACCTTATAAACATGTTGAGGCAAACATAGTCTATCATCAGTAGTAGTAGTAGTAGTAGTAGTAGTATCATTTGTTGGGCACCTCTCTGCTTCTACAGATATTTGCTCTACTTCTAGCTCTGCTACACAAACTTCACAATGGCACAACTTTTATCTCAACTCCTGAGGTGAATATCAGACTCTAGATGGCAAAGTTCACCTTGCTTTTTGGCTGTAAAACCAAGACAATGTGCTAAAAGAAGCTGAAATGCTGACTAGAACTGACGGGAGTGCAACACCTTTAAGTTACCTAGTCATTGTTTCCTTTTCCAAATACAAACATATTGATTAAAGCAGCACAGTGCTGGAAATAATGGCCAAAGGACACAGGAGCCATCTCACAGTGTTGATTAAATTTAATTCATTAAAAGGACCACATGCAGTCTAGGTTTCACCTCTCACTGGACTCTAAACACATCCTTCCTCACTGAAACTTTCATGCAGCGAAATATTCAAAGCAGGTTGCTGATAGATGCCTCTTAGATTTACATGTGTTCTCAAATGGATCCTTTCTTCTGAAATGCCTTTTATCCAGGAGCCCCATGCTGATTGGATGGTTGTTATACATAAAGCGATGCCATGAATGTACAACAGTCAGCCAAGCGCTCCTCTGAGAAGTGTTTATATTAGGATATCAATCACTGCAAGTGCTGTCATGCCTGCGTGCAGAGCAGTCTTGAGAGATTTCTGTGTGAACACATGAGGCTGCTTGCAGTATGGTACTCACGTTTTCTCCATCGCAGAGGAGCATTGATTGATTTGTTTATGGTAATCACACAGCCAATCCATTATCCTGAACTATCGTAAAGAATGTTCTACTGTGCTACACACAGTATCGGGGAAAACACTGTGATGTCCAATTGCAGTTAAGTCACTTCAGAAAGTATCTTCATTTTGTTTCCCTTCTGTAAGCTCTAGTTCTTCCAAGAGTAATTTGTTTACTATAAACTGTAAGATCAACATGTTGGTGCAGTAGTTAAAGCTTCTTTTGGATGCACAAGGACATACATTTTGGGTGAAAATAGGTGTAAACTAATCTGCCCCCTTATGAAGGAATAAGAATCAGTGAAAATCTGTATACAGTGCCTTATGTATGTGTTTCATGTCCCATGAGTCTATATCTCAAAGTGTCAGAAACAAAATAAAGCAGAAACATAATTAGATGAAAAGCTTAATTTCAGCTGAGTTATCTATTATTTTAAAAACTGTATTTAAAATATTCTGAAACAAGCTTCATGTGATTCTGTACGTTTATAGCTTTTTGGATTGAGACCTTGGAGAAACACCTTGAGAGAATAGAAGTGTGTGCTGCTACTTTGTTGTGAAGTTTTTTGGATGTTGGTGCTTTGTAATAGCGTAGAGTTTCCTCTCCACAAACAGCTGACAGTGTGTCACAAATGTATTATCACTACAAATAATCCAGTGGATACCATTATCCTCATATTTTCTAGCATAAACATTTTACAGAGTCAAAATCATTTTAAAACAATATTTCACCGTAGTATTTTTGTAGTATCTGTTCCTATCTAAACAGGTAGAGTACTGTATTTTTCCTGGCGTGCACCCAATGCTGCATTATGTTGTATACAGTAAGGATTTTAGCAAATCCATGGCCAATACTGTGTACACTATTCCTTAACAGAGTTTAGGGATTTCCATAAAAAGGAAAAAAAAACACTGAGCACTTTTTTTTTTAGAAGGTGTCAGATACTAAATTAATTACATACATACTATGCATCCACAAATCCACCAGACATATGTAACACAAATAAACACAGGGAGGATTACAGCCACCTCCATTCACACCTTCAGCTGGGAATCAGATGGTCGATTTCTCACCTCTTGAAGGTGCAATAAGTAATCTATTCACAGCCACATCGCACAAAATGACCACAGTTTGGGTCTGCAGGAATTTAATAGGGTTCAATACCAATAACTCAGCAATTACTTGCGTAAGTGCTGCGATTTATGACTTTTAAATTAATTTTTCTGACTTGTTTTGATCAAATAGCTGAAGGGTGGTGATAAGATAAGCCTATAAAAGAGATAGATACAAGTTTTCACTGAAAGTCTTTACAGCTACAAAGAATTGAAGATCATGTCATAAAGCCAAAAATGTAAATGTTACTGATGTAGTATTTTGCATCAAGCAATGATCCTCTTAACTATATGTTTTGGTTTAATGTATAGTCACATTTTTCCTTCTGAACTTGCCTTTAGAGAGAAAATACAAAGGGCAGGAGTGGGGGCTGCAGTAGAGATAGGAAAAATTACTGTATTTTCTCCAGCTGCCCCTCACTCTAGATATGGTGCTGTGAAGTTCATACTGTAGACTACCTAATGACCTAACTAAGAGAAGCTGGCATGTGGGGAGGCACCTGTCATGTGCTGCCTCTGTGGTTGTAAATATGAGAGAAAGAGTTCATCCTGCCATGCCGGGGCCCTTCATTCATTCTTGCTGGCCAGCAACTCACTAAATCTTCCCACAGAGTCTGGAACAGACGACTGGGCACAGCCTGTAGGCTTAGATGGCCTGGGTGGGGGGTGAAGGTGAGGGAAAGCTCCAGAGACAGAAGGCCAGTTAAGGTTTCTGTTGGCCAGGAAGGTGAGTACTGCCAAGACTAGAAGTTGAACTGCTACAGATCATCAGCAGGTTTTGTTCTGCGGATTATGCATGGACAAATGGTAGCGATTATAGAGATTTTGCAAAGCTCATTCATCTAACTTGCCAGCATAGGTGATAAGACTGCAAGAAGTAAACAATACAAAATAACAACTGGATTTAGATAATTGTTTTTTAATCAGATGCATTTCTTTGACTATGTGTGCTTTTGTTTTTTGCAGGAGGAGGTGTGCCCCAGCTCACCAGGAGAGGCAGTTCAGAAATGTGTGTGGTCATCTGCAGTCAACGTCAAGGACAAGTTTATTTATGTGACACAGCCAACCTTGGATCGAGTGCTCATAGTGGACATCCAGTCTCAGAAGGCTGTTCAGGTAATTTTCAGGCTAAATTGGAAAACCAGGCAGGTTCTTGTCCATTTTGTCAGCAATATTGTAACAATACATAATGAGACATAACATACTTACACAGAACAGGAAAAAGAACTTTGCTGTTTCTGCCTTTTACAAAAATGAAGGTTATCACAAAAAATCAGCATCCATTTGTGCTCTCCAATATCAAGGTTGCAGGAGTTTTTCCTGTTTTCTTTGCCTTGATTTGTCAAAACACTAAGAAGAAAAACAACCCAAATGTTCCCAGACTGATCAAGGGCAATGCTTTTTATGAGAACCTTCGATAAATCATTATTTGTATAGTTGTTTCCTCTGACTTATTTTATTGAATGAAGGGCACTTTTTTTTTAAATCAAATTGTCCCCTTTGACTCACGATTCAGTTTGATACAATATATCATCCTTCATCTAGAAACTCACTTATTTCAAATGTTTGACTACATTCTCCAACTTTTTTCCCAAACTGTGCGTGAACTTCAGCTAGTACATTAGATATGCTGGGTTTCAAATATTCTACTTGAGTAATAATTTAGTAGGATACTAATACACAAGAGTGAGTGCTGTGGTGTGCTGATATCGGCCCTGGTGAGCCTCAGACAGAGGCCGGAGACCACATAAAACATGTATGATTGCTGGTTTACTCTCATTATGTCAGAATGTAAAGTTTAAATCTTGTTCAGTACCAGTTATGTTAAAATAATAAGCTCATTCAAATAATGAAGGACAATGGACACTGTCAAAGACAATAATTCAAAGCAATGCTCCACTCTTCCCCTCGATGTACTAGTCACAGCTGAGAACAAACTCATCTTTCTGCTCTAAATCTGTAGTTGTCCAGCCTAGTGCTTACATTCGCACTATAATAGATGCTGCCAACTATACATACACTTTGCAATGATTCATAAATGTATCTGCGAGATATGCAACAGGGACACCCAGTGTCCTGATTATGTGTACTGTGTTGTTTTTGTTCCATTTCTAAAGCTTAAGACAAGTGAAGTTAAATGTCAAGAGTGTGTTAAGCTGTGATGAAGACCTCACAGTCAAAAAAGGACTAATGATCTGTTCAAATGTGACATTAAAAGCCACGTTTTCTCTTTAAGTAACCAGCATTAGCCATCATTTACCTCTGTGCAGTTAGTAATGTAGTGACTGCAGTAGTAGGCAAACTTTATGTATTCCAGCATAAAGGAAGTGCTTTGTCTTACACCTTCCCACACTTACTACACCAAAGGTGGGTGTGTTGTATAGATTGACACCTGCTGCTTGTGGCAACCTCATGCCTACATTTTAGCATATATCTGACCAGTTTTAAAATATTAAGCAGTGTGAAGTGCCAGAGCAGGAAGGAAATTACTTTCTGCTACATCAGACTGACAAACATGGATCACTATTTACATAGAGGTGCTAATTTGATCAGTTCTCCCACACAGCACCAGGATCATGTAACTATGAATACAGTCATTATGATTGGTGAGAATGAATCTGCATTTGTAATTAATTTTGAGTTTATAGAAATATGATGCAACAAAACCAGAGCTAAAAACGTATTTTTTCATACAAAACATAGTGGCAATGTTGATCCAATCCAGTTGTCCAGGGCATATTGTCATGTAATGAGCTGATCATTCAAATGAATATTATTAATAAAATATATAATGGATAGTTTAGTGCATTTTAATGTAAATTATTTTAGAATGTATTAAATATATTAGTTCATTGTTGTGCTAGGACATCAGACCAAGGTGCCAAGCCCAAGGTTTTACTGAAATTTAATCTCTCCTCTTATTTACTTTCAGTTTAAACTAGTGGAGAATATATTAAGGTACCAGGATGCTCAATTTTCACTGGTGTTAACTGTTGCATTTACCAAAAAAAATGGTGATTATGCCAACCCTAAGTAATTAGCATTAACTCAGCTAAAATTAATCTCTGCTGTTCATCTCATTTTCAGGTTGTAGCAACAGGTTGTGAACATTAATCAGGCTACCATTCAAAGATGTTTCTGGTGTTTCTCCAAATAAAAGCAGATTGTATATCCAAATTTCATTTTAATTATGTATAATTTTAGATTTTTACATTTGATAAACTTTCAAAATAATTCAGTTGTGACAACATGCTATCAAACTCCAGTACATCAGACTGTGGGACTTTTATCTTTTTCCACGTTTGTTGGATTTTAAGTCTCTTAGGTTTCTCGTCTACAAGCTTAGCAGTGCATCACCTCTACTCTGTTCCACTTGCACTGGTATTCTTAAGTGCTGCTTTTTCAGCTTTTTCACACTTATTCCAATTGCTAACCTTTGGTCTGACCCATTTCATACATACTGCAACTGTCAAGACCAACACTTAACCTTCACATTGATGTAGTGACTGAGTAACCCCAAGAACCACCTCTTGGTAGATACTGTAACCTGGAAACCCTTCATAGATATTGTAACATGGCAATCCCTGCAGCTTTCCACAGAGATGATATAAGAGGCTATCCTTCAAACACTCTGCCCACCTCGCCACACCATTTATTTTCCTGAGGAAATTTTATATTTGTGAGACTGACTCAGGAAATCGTACCATTCCTACCTGACAGCATTGAGCACAGCACAGTGTTCAGTTAAATCATCAGTATTAGTGGGTTTTTGGGTGTGTCAGGTTGATCCAGGGTTTCTCAGATCCCTGCAGATGTTTCTGACACGGTGATGACTGTTTACAGCTCGCAAGCCTCTCAGGGACCTGCCAGTAAGCAGGTTGGTGTCCCAGAGACTGTCACAAGCTCATTATTTAGTCGCCTGGAGGTTTAGCTTCACTGCATTATATTAGCAGTTGTTAATTAACCACCTGAACCCATCTCTTGTCTTGAATAGTGAGTGAGTTCTGGTTTTGGTTTCCCTGCTTTCTATTTTCTCATTGAAATAATAATATGATTGATGTGTTTAATCATTAATGAGCAAATTGCATTTTGAAAATTGTAACTAACCAAATGAATGCTCAGTGAAGACATTTTAATGAGCAGATTGTATTTTGTGTGTTATTTGCCAATTATTTGCAAAGTGCACGCAGATAAATGTTTGAAGCCACTGCACTGTTTTCCATGCTTCATCTCTGACAGATCTGCAGTCATAGCTGAAGTTACAAGAGCATATTGGATGAGGATCTTGATAATCTTCCTCAGCAAGAAAGTTGTTAGTGAAGAGAAAAAGAACAACACGAACACCTGTTTTCTCCAATGACTACAAGCTCAGAGATTACTTAGGATTCAACAGATGTTCTCATCTTATTTGCAATAACACTCTCAGGAGCTGTTTACTCTATCAGTGAAACAATATATATTTTGCCTAGGTAAACAATACTATTCGGGCTACATAGCAAAACAAATATTGTGGAAAGTAAGCTGCAGTCAAATGGAATTGTGGTAATGCAGGGTTGCAATAATTTTCTTGAAAAAAGGTAATTGCTTTCTCTAACTGTCATTGAGAGTGGAGCTATTGCATGCATTTTTCTCTCCCATATTTGCCCTCATTCCTTTGAGCTGGCTGTCCGTCTTCACTCAGGTGGACATAATGCATGAGTAGCGCTTTTCTGTGACATGTACATGTGATCTATTGTTCTGACTTGGAATATTGCAACCACGTGCCAAGGAATGGATAAAGACTAAAGCAATTACTTCACTGTGGTGAAGCTATTGTATGTGTCACCACTTGATTTGAAATGCAGCTCAACACCAAATACACCTTACACATAAAAAGCACACATCTAGCCCACCTTGTTAAAAGTAGGCTTGCTTCTGTCAACCCACGATGCATTAGTTTGCAGGAAAACTTTTCAAAAGCATTACATCTGCAGATCATAGAAGGATCTCTTCAAAAGCAAAGTCTAGATGGCCTTGAATTGTTATTCCGTGGCCCTGCGGTCTTTAAAGGCTCAGTTTGGTTTGGTTTTGTGTCCCCTGCAGACGGTCAGCACCGACCCTTATCCTGTGAAGCTTCACTATGACAAGTCTCATGATCAGGTGTGGCTGCTAAGCTGGGGGGACATGGAGCAGAACTTCCCTACTCTCCAGGTAAGTCCACAATTCAAATTATGTTATTCCCCTGCAGAGTTGTATCCTTGTGAGATAGTAGTATAGATGCTTTAAGGGACAGTACAAAAATACAATTTTAAGCCCATCACAAGACAAATAGCTTCTGTTTGACCAACAGTCTAAAAATCAAAGAAGTTCAGTTTGACTTTAAACGTAAGGTAATGACTGGGAAAAAATCACATTCGTATTGTTTTATTGTTAATACTGTTAAAACAGTTAAACAGTTAACATGCCGTTAACTGTAGACACCTCAGCTTCCTTGTAATCTAGCCGATGTAGTATGCCTTGCATTTCTATCCTATAGATGATTACTCTGCTTCTATTTGCTAAATTCAGTGCTGCCTACAGAATGCATTCTTATGCATTCTGAAAGTACTGCCTTTCAGTTGTCTTTTTAAGCATTGTGCTCCTGTAGTGCTGGCGGAGTTCTGTTGTGTTCCTACATGACAGGTCCGCCACATATTTTTCATATCGCATCAATGTTGCAGCCTTTTGTGGTTGGCTAACTGATTTTGATTAATCGTTTAGCCCTAATTCAACTTTACCTGCCCAGTAAAACCAGTGTCTGACCAGCTGGCCAGTGAGCAGTTCCACTGGATCACTAGGAGTTGAGAGCCTTGCTCAAGGGCACGCAATGGTGTTAATTTACTTTACCCAGTCTTAATGTACAGAATTAGTCAAGTCCATATGGAGGGTCACAATAAACCCAACTCTAAATAACGACAACACACTAACAAAGTAAAATACTTATATTTGTTTACTGCAGCCTCATCAACACTTCTGCTGATTCATTTAATGTCTGCAATGACAATAATAATAATAGGTTATAAGAACCACAATTATCAGTTAAATTCACAATTATCAATTTTATTATTCCTACAAAAATTGTAGAAACGTTTTGTTAGGTTATATAAGAATAGCATTAGAAACGCACAAACAGTATATTCTAAATAACCTTATAATCACCATGTTGGCAGAATATGACAACTAATTAAATGTGAATTCTTCCAACTTGTCCTGTCCCTCCCCTTTTTTCCAATATGAAATGAATCGCCTTAATCATTAATGCCTCTCTGGGACTTTCAATTGTAGATTTGTTTGTCTTGCCTGATGAGGGGCAATTAATAAGTCACTTACCCTGCAGTGTATAATTATTTGGACAGTGGCACATTTTCCATAGTTTTAGCTCAGAACTCCAGCATGGAGGATTTGAAATAAAAACGATGACTGTAATGGCTGACGTTCCGTTTTAATTCAAAGATGGTCACATCTATAATCCATTAGTCCAGGATTTTTGAGGCCAGTACCAAAAGATTTGTTGTTTTTAAGAATTGCAATAATGTTGTTATGTTCTAAGGTAGTTGAGTAATTTTTCAAGCAAAAAGACAGACATTTTTGGATTGTTGATACAAATTAAGACATCTGAAGAGTCACCTTGGGTTTTAGTTAGATGAACAGTGAAAGAATATTATCCTGTTCTATATATGTAATCCTCTAATTTTTCAGCAGAACCATTGAAAGGGTTAAAATGCGTACCCTGGTCACTTAATACAGATGGATACAGCCTCAAATGAAATCTGAAAGCCAGAACCTTAATATATATATACTTTCTCATTTCAGTTCCAGTGTGGTGTGTGAAGACCGAAACAGCTGAAAAAAATGTGCCACAGTCCAAACACGTACATACTACACTGCATGTCAATGTATTTTAAGCATTACATTTGAAGATACCTCTATAAATAGAAACAGATATGTAATGATTTTTCTTTTATTTACTTTTGTAAAAGTATATTTACATTTTTTCATTTCCATTTAAGAGTCATCTTAACTCAAGTCTTGAATGATTTTACTTGAAAATACTGCTTGTCATTGCCTGCACAGAAATTCATAATGCGGGGTTTGGTCTGTGGCAATTTGCTTTGTGCATTGTGCCACAATCAAAGCAAACCCTGCCTACACACAAGCACATGTCTGCACGCTTCCATGCATGCACAAGTAATATTTAGACACCAATGACAACAGCACACATCACCTCCCACAGGAAAGCTCCTACATTTCAGTAGTAAGAGAATAGGCTAAAGAGTTTCATCTGAAATCAGTGCATACCAGCAAAGATAAGCATGGTAACAACATGTTAAGTGATTTAAGTTGATGCTACGTTTATGAATGAAACACAACTAAAAATGAAAAGTGTTTCTTTCCCAGTTGGTTACAAGTGTGAGTCTTAAAATGAGGACTTAAATAAATAGAAACCAGCAGCACTGAGCTTATTTATCAGACTCATGTTAAAACACCCACCTTCCTCTCCATTGCTGTTTTCCAGGTGATCAATCAGGCCAGTGGAAGAGTGTCCCACCACACCGTTCACACACAGCCAGTTGGCAGGCGCTTCGACAGGGTGGATGACTTTTTCATTCCTGCCTCCAGCCTCATCATTAGCCACATCAGGTATGTCCAGTGTGATCCAAGATTACTTCTAATGCAAATTTATTTGCAAATTCAATTCACCCCACTGGCATTTTATTCATTTTTATTCTCAGAATCAATAATGAATTTGATGGGCATTTTGAGTGAGACTTTTGAGTGTGTGCTGTTAATGGAAGTTTTGGGAGAATAGGCCAGTGGTCATCTGCAGCACAGGTGAGCAGAGTATATGCTCACCTGTAACAGTCGTAAAAATGAACCCTTCTTGCTTGAGCTGGTGTATCTTAAACCTACAATGTGTAACTTTTTAAAATATTTATTTACTTCATGCTGTTGATACCTTCTTTGAAGTCAGACTCGCAGAGCATCACTCGTGGTGCAGAGATATTTGTGTCTGTAGGTTTTTGAGCAAGGCTTCTTCTAACTAATTTCAGCTATTTTTGCTACATTAGTAAATTTTGGACGTGTCTCATTCATTGTAACTGAATAATGACCAATACCTAAAAGGCTGTGTGAAGGAGTGGAGCAGGGAGAGCAGGGCAGAGCAGAATCTCATGCTAGAGCTAGTATAAATTGCATATTGCAACTTTGTGTCTGATTAAAAATCTTTGTCAACAAAGATTAGATGATGTGCTTTAGGTGAGGTACTTAATATATACAGAATGTAGCGGAGTAAGAGTAGCCTTAATTGTTCACAAATCTACTTAAGTAAAAGTAAAAAGTATGGTGCAGTAAAACTACTCTTTGATGTTTGGTTGTTTTTTTTTCAAAATGTAACTCAAGTAAATGTAACTTGTTGTTACTACCCACCTCTAATTATAAGCTTTAGTGTTTAAGTGCAACAGAAAATAAATTACACTCAGTCATTTTATTAGGTACACCTGTATCAATGCGGCATCTCGGACATAAATTCTATCTTTGACCTCATTTTTAATGCTGTACAGGTTTTGTGTATTCCTTTAAAAAAAAGAAAAAAAAGAGAGTCTTTACGCATACAGTCAACAGGAACACAGTCTGTGTGTTGAATGGTCAAAGAGGCAGGTTCTTCTAAAATAATACTGATCATACAAGGCATTTGCACACTTTGATTCCTTTATTTATTTATGTGTTTTCACAAAGATAAAATTTTGCATAAAGCAACAAAGACAGTAGCCCGAGGGGAGAGTTGGCACATCACCTCCTTTCTTTACACTTATTTGTTCATCAGCAACCAGGTACAGACATGCTGAACACAAAGTGTATCGAATCGCTGCTGTGGTTTTCACAAGTCATGAGCAACTGTCACACTGGGGTTTAATGTGGACAGAGAAAATCCGGCTGTAAACGCTTGGTTAATACAATGGAGAGAGGCCAGGAACAAGCAGGAGGTCTGGAGGATTTTAGGATGTTAACAGTCTCCTGAAGAGCAGGAGTAGCAAGCTTTCGTGTGTTTGTGTGGTGGAGTGGGTGGCATGGAGGGGCTTGCTGGCACAGCTGTAATTAGATCCACAGAGATCTGCAGGGAAGATTGCAAGTGTGGCCACATTTTTTAACATGTTGTATTTGAAAACTGTCATTACCAGCAAGTTACTCATCATTTTTTTGTTGTGAAATGTTAGTTGTGAAGTACAACAATTACCTTCACATCTATAGTATAGATGCAAGTCTCACAAAATGGACTTAACATAGTAGAAGATGTGAGTTCTTGGGGTTATAGAAGCCACATATTAAAATGCTTACTGTATAGCTGCAATTCTGTGCACTGTTACACTAGAACTGATATCAATGCAGGGCAGCATGGATTAAGTTAACTGTCACACACTATCTAATTTTTAATAATTAATATTCATAGCAGATTATTCTGCCAATTATTTTCTTGATTAGCAATTTAATCAGAACACACACATGTTGCATCTGGTCTTAGTGGGTTATAAAATTCTGGAGACAGTTTGTCAGAGCCAGAGGTGATTTTATGTGAAAATTTAAAACCCAAATGTTTAGACAAATTCAAAAAAGCTAATGCTTGCTTTTGAGAACAAGAATTTTCAGTTTGATCACAAAACTCAGACAAGCAGCAAATATTGTACATTGGCATTTTGAAAAGAAATAGTGACTTCATTATTCAAGGACTTGTTTCAGAACAAAATGTGACTTATTTCACTACTTTCAGGTAAGACAGATCTCCATATAGTTTTGTTTTAAAACCAGCAAATTCAGCCTTGTAACAGTAGTTTGAAGTTGTTTTCTGTACAGTATATTCCCAGGGCGCAGCCCAGTCCACAAACATCTTTACATCTTTTTGTGCGCATTTGGACAGGAGTTTTATTGCAAGTATTAGGAAAGCTTAAATTAACTGCTGCCTTGTGGCTCCTATTTATTTTTTTAATTTATTTTTGGTCTGTTGGCAGGACCGCAGTATTGATTAGTCGATTTAGCAACATGAACGGTGTCTGAACAGCCGACATATGTTCAACAGCATCCAGGGATTCTTTAATGGGCAGGGATTCCCTCAGCAGCTACTATAAAGCAACCAGGAACTTCTGGGGGCTGTCATTCATTAAAACCATCGACTTATAGTAAGGTAACTCTGCATGTCAGCAAAAAAGCTGTTATTTCTAATTTTTACCCACATTCAGTACCCTGCAGCTCAGACTACCCGCGCCTATTTTTCACAAATTTCTAATCATTGACTGCCTTTTGGCAAAACAAGCTGAGCGAGATGTTGAGTCGATGTTTTTGTGCTTGAGGATGGGTGAACAAGAATTGCTGTGTTATAGATATCTTTTACTGTGCAGCATTCATTGTTCTGCTCTCTGTTCATGAATTTTGCCCTCAGGGGCGTTAACTGAACTGCAGAGTAAACAGTATTTTGTGGTTAAATGTTCAGACCCTCTCATTTTTAAACTAAAAATATTGACATGAAGATAAGATAAGAAAATGTGAAGCAGGTTCACTTGAACATAACCCAGTTGTGCAGAATCAGGAAGAATCTTTAATGCATTAATCATTGGTACAAATGACAAACAGCAGCTGTCAGTTTGGCTTAGAGAAATCTGGATCTGCCAATGAAGCAACCCAGCTGTGTTCACATCAGAGCAAGGCCAAACAATGTGTGATTATTAATTTATCATATGAAAGAAATCTGTTGGTGACATTTTCTCAGCAAGGTAAATTCACCAGTGACCTTTAGCTTCCAAGTATGTTTTTCAGGTTTATACTGGGCAGCACATTTTGAAACAGAAAATCTCACCTGTCTAGGAGCTTATTTTTCAATATAGGTGGGACATTTCTTGGACTTCCTTTGAATTTATTTAAAGAAAATGTAGGCCATTTGGTTAGCTTGACCAAAAAATTAAAGATGTACAGTACGATCTCATGGTTAAATTAGAAAATGGAAGAAACTCATTCATGAATCTTACATCACAATGAACAAATAAAAACATTTGAAAAATGATGGAATCGGAGGATAGAAACGTGGACGACCAACGCTTTAAGTTAGGGGGCACTTTATCACCTTTTCTGTTTGGGGTGTAAAGTACCAAACATGCATCTGTGGTGCTACAAAGCGTGATACCAATGCATGAGCAACTGCAGAGAAGGAACATTGGAGTTACGTTTTACACAAACGCCATTCAGGGGAAACATTAACTTTACACATTGTCAAAAAATGTAAGTTACAAACAGTAATCAAACCAATTCTATATGTTGGGACGTTGTTGTAGGTATTGATGGTGCAAACAGGGCTCATTCTCATTTTTTGGAATGAAGTGGTCAGAAAAAAAATCTTCCCGGCATAGGTTTTTCCATTCTGACCAGATCTTATTTTTTCCACTTTTTTATACCCACATTCAGATTGTGCAAAACAACGAATTATTTATCTGCACTGTTTGTTGTCTTAAATTCAACTTTTGAGTAGATTGGATGTTTTGTAATGGATTCATTCCATTTGTGATATCATATTGTCAGATCATTTGTGTATTTTTGAGGGAAGTAGACTCATACCATTTATTTATTATATCACAAATTGCAATATTGTACACAATAATTGCAATTTGACTTTTTCACCAAATCATGCAACCCTAGAAAAGACTGACATAAAATTCAACAAGCCACACTAAAGTACATGGTTGTGTTCCTGTCCATTAATTGATAATGTACAATTAATAACATTCTCAAAAATAAATTTGAGGTTATTTTCTAATCAACTAATCAAAGAAGTAATCAAAATTATTAAATTAATAGTTAATTGCAGCCCTTCTTTCATTACAATTGCTAAGTTCTACATTTGTATTAATTTCTAGTAGTGTTACATGACACAAAAGTTTTTACTCAACCCTTCTGGATGGCCAAAATGTACATCTTCTATTATCACACTGAATATAAAAATAAAACCCCTGATTGGTTTTGTCTTGACAGTTCAGGTACATTTATATTAAAACAAGATGACTGCTTCTTCAAAAACTTTGACACAATAGGAAAGGCAGTCCAATTGTTTCCTTTCAATTCAAATGTGAATTGCATAAAGATAAACAGAAATATGGAGCCACAGATGTATGGGCAAATGCAGGCAATATTGTCTATTTTGCAATGAAATTCAGTTTTATTGCCATCATAACCTAGTCTCAGTCAAGACTACAGGTAGCCACAAAATGTGAAATACTATTCCAATAATATTAAAACAAACAACAAATTCACTTCAGTTTATAATGGCTCTTTTGACAGCAGCTATGTGGGGAATCTAATCTCCGAACTGCATAAACTGCAAACTATCTGACCAAAATATCTGATACACCAGTAACACTGCCAATCTAAAAGCTGCAAAAAAATAAATCTGACAATAAATATAGCAGAAATCAAATTTGAAAAATGGTTAAAATCTGGCTTTGTGCAGTGTATGCCTGGCCTTACACATATGCTAAAGATTATTCAGTGTTTGTTTGGGTACACAAATTATCATTGACGGCTGCTTGACCCAATCCAGCCTCCTGCCTGGACCTGGTGGGCACAACTATCTCTGGATCAATGATTCCCTCAACAGGGATGATAATGTGCTCTGTCGCTTTCAAACAGCCATTTTCTGTACACAGGTGCAGATAGATTAGAGTTCAAATGGCATAAAAGATGAATGATGGCAAGATTGAAGTGCCTGTCAGCATCGATCAGTTGGTATTCACATTTAATTGAGGCCTGTCAGTGTGTTGCATATTACCCTTCTGCCCTGTTCAGCCGCTAAAGTGTAATGTGCCATTAAGAGATTCTTTAGTTTTTTGTAATGAGTAGCATTTTCACTGACCCATGCCCACATGTAAACCTGCTATAACTCTATTACAGGGTCAAGTGTAGATGATGTTATGCTGCCAATATAAAGATTGTCAGGGACCGTAATTTGGCTGTTGAAGTGGTTAAATGGATGTTTTAATATTTCTCCTGCGCATTTCTTTAAAATTACTGGCATTCAACTAATGTCATTTGTTGGACATTACATAATAGTGGGGTTTGCATGTCTTGTTTCACGTTCATATCATGATATGTGGATTGTGCTGCTTTATTATAAGATGTTGTCTACTTGCTGCTTGAAATTTTATAAGTCACGACAAAAAAAAGCAGATTCCTTAAACTACTAATACTACTTTAACAATTACAGTGGGAAGATTTTCTACAATAGAAAATAGAAATTCTGGGAAGCTGGTCTGCTCTAAAATTTGTGTGTTTGGAATATGGTAATATATAAATAGCTGTTTTAAGCCAAAAATGTCTACCTTTTGGTGGAAGTCATATAAAAGCAATTGAATCACCAGAATCATTAGGACTCATCATCTGGGAAACAAACATCTGCAGATTTTTTTGCCAATCCAACTAGTAGTTATTGGCAGATTTCACTGGATAAGTGAGAATTGTGACCTGTTGGTGCCACTAAATTAAAGTCAGCTATTTCTACAGCGATGCCACTGCCATCACGAAAAATGTGTCATAATTTGGGGTTTATGAGAAGATAGAATTTGATATTGATTGACTCTTTTGTTTTTTCTCTTAAATTCTCTACAGATTCGGCCTCATCCTTCATCGAAATGAGCCTGTCCTCCACAAGATTGACCTGGAGACAACGTCATACGTGAAAAACATTAGTTTACAGGAGTATAACTGCATCCCTAAGTCTGTAGCTTACACCCATCTTGGCGGCTACTACTTTGTCAACTGCAAGCCTGATTCCACTGGTGCCACCCAGCCCCAACTCATCTTGGACAGTGTGACTGATGGTGTGATCGGCCAAAACCGTGATGTCACTGGCACCCCTTATGTGTCTCCAGACGGTCATTATTTGGTCACTGTCGATGATGGTGATGGTCTAATGAGAATTCAGATGATCTCAGAGCGGGGAGAAATCCACGAGCCCTTTGACATCCACACCAATCTTCATCTGTCTGATCTGGCTTTCCAGCGCTCCTTCACAGAGGTCCACCAGTACAATGTGTTTGGCAGCTCTGGTCATCAAACTGATGCTCTGTTTGTTGAGCTGAGCACTGGCAAAGTCAAGATGATCAAGAGCTTGAAAGAGGCCACCAAGTCGCATGAGTGGCCGTGGAGCAGTAGGAACAGGGTGATGGCAGGCAGCGGGCTGTTTGGACAGTATCTCATGACCCCATCCAGAGAATCCCTCTTCATCTTGGATGGACGACTCAACAAGCTCAACTGTGAGATCACTGATGTCCTCATAGGCAACGTAGTGGTGTGGGTCGGGGAGTCTTAGGCCATAAAGTCAAGACCCAATGAGCTTTGTTTTCCTCAAAAGGTACTGTTGCACTGAATTCTGTTGCAGATTCTTTAATTTTGTGGGAGCACGATCGTGAAAACAGATTCAGAAACCAAATTGTCCATTTGTAAGTCGACTGGATGAAGAACTGTCATCCAAAACAGAACGAAAAATAAGCGAGGGAGTAATTGATTGTTATAGTCTTACAGACAAGTTAAAATCTTTCTTTTTTTTTACCCCGCTGGGTGGCTTGTCTTTTAGTCAACAAGTTGCTTGCTGGTAACATTTTTCAGGAAAATTAATGTAAACCCATAAATACAGTGTGTAACTTTACATTCTAATTCACAATCAGTTGTATTCAGTGTGCGGGGATGTTATAGATGATCTCTGTGAATTGGCAGAAACTGACACTGTATAAATCCAGATTAACTATTGTACTTTAAGTTTATTCAACCCAAACTTTTTCCTGTCCCTTCAAGGAAATTTTCCCTCCATCAGAGGAATTAGCATAATTATTCCCAGTGTGACTGGAAAGTACACCTCTTCCTTTGACCCCTCCATTCGTGGTGAACACAAATCTACCACTCTTGTCTACGGAGGCAACTCAGTCTAATTAAAATGAGCCCTTGCTGTGATCCCATCTTGTTTGAAGTGAGGACTGAGTAGTTCATTATGACTGTGTGCTCTGTAACCTTTGATCCGAAATTATAACCAGCGTCGGAAGGTTTTGAATGATTTTTTTTTTTCCCTTTTTAGTCCAAAGCAGAAAAATGAGTGCCGATGTTAGTGAAACTGTACCAGCTTTATACAAAACACATTGTGAAATTTAAGTATTTCAAAATGTTCCTTAGGAATGTGACAATAGAGCACTTGTGTGAAGAAAATCTTATCATAACTTCAGTATCCCTGGACCCCAAAAAAAAAACCAAACAAACAAAAAAAGCACCATTGTAGAGTATAATAGAATGAACTGTGAAAACATGCATCGTCTTCTCTGTTTGACAGCATGTTTCAAGTGGGTGTTGTGAAGTAATGAGCTAGCACACTGGGGAGAGGGGTAGTTGTGGCTGTATTGTGTAGGGGGTGATTAAGGATGATTAACAACTTTCTCTGAATGCTCCTGCAGTAGATTTGTAGCTGGCAAGTCAATGAATCTGTTACCTAGCTGGACACATTTCTATGCATTTTCACCCCAGCACCAGTCTTATGACTCTGAATCACAATGGGCAACTGTATCTCAAATTTAGTACGGACCTTTGATGTGTACAGATTATATAAAGTCATTCTGTCTTTCCTGTTGCATCTCACTCATATTTTAGTGTTTAATTTAATACTTTTCCTCCTGGCACACGTTGTCCAGCCTTTAAACCGGACTTTACTGCTGATAATGACCTGACTTTTCTCTCTATTTATGTTCTGTACATAGCGGCTGACTGTAACTCCATTAGTTTCCTATTAATGTACAGATTCATGCAGGTTCTATTCACTTTCTGCTCAACTAATCAGCACTCTCCTTTTCAAGAAATGAAAACACACAGCTGACATTATCAACATCCTGTATACAAGCACATTGTCACAAACACTGCTTTCACCTCCACATAGCCATGTCTCGTATGTTCCTTCATGTGATTGTTATTTATGTATAGAAAAACATGCTTGTCATTTTACCTAACAATAAACTATACCATAAAAACAAGTGTGATATTGACTCTCTCCCTCATTAAAACAAACTTCTACAGCTGCTGGTACACAGACAATCATGCACTGATAAGTTTCCTTTAGGAGCCAAAGAAGCCTGTTGTCAATTATTCTACAAAATATGCTACAAAAACAAGGTCAAGCTTCTGCTGCCACTTTGGATATATTTACTCTCCAGAACCAAATATTTTATTATAATAAGCAAAGAAACAAAATACCATTGTAAAAAATAATAATTTGTGACAGATCTGTGTGAGTTATAGTAACTTATGTAGTCATTTCTGGCAAATAATTGAATTTTTCTTGGACTAGGAAAGTCTGTGATACTCTGTACTTTTTGGAAAATGTGATTGACATGGACATGATTCAGCTTGTGACTGCCTCAAGGGTAAATGGAAAATACCCACTGCTACTAAAGATACATTCTGAGCTGTTTTGAGTTTCCAGATATCAACTGGGAGCTGAGAGGAAATTCTGAAATCTTGTTAGGCACCATAACAAAATCACGAAGTCTACCTTTAACTTTAGATGAATTAGGGTTACTCCCACCTGGCAGTACAGAAGTCAGGTGGCGTACAAACAAAGCCAAGGAAAAAAGAGCTGCTGATCGAAGCAGAGTAGTGAAGAGGTGCTCAGATCCTTTACTAAAGAATAGGACTGGTGGTTCTCTACAGTACATTTATTTTCTAAACATCCCATACAGAGACTAAAACCAACAATGATTTGTACCTACTCATCTTTATGATCAGGTGTAGAACTCTAACACACATTAGTGAGCCACTGAGTTACTGAGCTGTCAGCAAATAGCCCTAATTTTACCCTGCACTGGCGACCTGAGGGTGCATCCCTGCAACATATGAACATATGCAATGGCTTGATTATTATTTCCTGTTTGGTGTCAAGAAAACGATACAATAATTGATGTTCCATGTTTCTGAAGTAAAAAGAGTCAACTGCTCTATTCAGACTACTCCGTTAGCTTCTCTTGCTACACACAACTTTGAATTACAGTTCTTTGACAAAATTACAATGTCTGGCACAGAGTCTGACACTGTCAGATTCAAGAATTAGTGGAAACCAGAGCTAAGTCAATATGATTGATTTATAGAACCACACTCGTTTGAGCCACAGCATTCAAATGAGAAATATCAACAGAAACAGACTGAGGAAGAGCTGATACTGATGTTGCTAGTGCCATCTGTCAGTGGGAAAGAGGCAGGATACACCCTGGACAGGTCGCCAGTCTATTACAGGGCTGACACACACAGAGAAATACAAACAGTCACACCTATTTAGGGTCACCAGTTAAGTTTAACCTCTAACCTCTGCATGTCTTTATGGGAGAAAGTCACACCCAGAGAAAACCCACACAGGCATGGAGAGAACATGCAAACTCTAAACAGAAAGCTACCCAATCAGATTCCGTAAGCTAAACTAAAAATGGTTCTGGATTCTTATACACGAATAAATGTTGTCATTGTTAGTTTTAGTCTTTGTATGAAATTACACTACTCACAAAAAGTTAGGGATATTCGGCTTTCGGGTGAAATTTCAGGATGAACCTAAAATGCACTATAA
>JAUMHL010000002.1:19995889-20031824 GCA_032362345.1 Sandelia bainsii | reverse complement strand
AGGAAATCACCATTGCATGCTTCTACTTAAATGCCCTACTTTCATGATATAATATCACTGTAGTGTGAACTTTTTCCGTTTTCCATCAATTTCACCCAAAAGCCGAATATCCCTAACTTTTTGTGAGTAGTGTGTGTGGTGAGGTGCTTTCAAAGACCCAGAACACTACTGGATATTCCCTTCTAAAGATTTTTGAGCATAGTGCCCCCTTATTACCAATTAAAGAAGGTCAAAGCCTGTGTGTCACAAACTGATGCAAAAGGGTGCTATGCATAATAATTTTTTAGGTTTAGGTTTTGGACTACAGGTTGAACAAAACTGTGCTGCCCTAAGCTTGTGTGTTCAGAAATTAGGAAATTTCTTCAGAAGAGTTCGTTGAGTAATTTTATTAAAGTCAGGTCAGATGTGAATTGTGTGCACATTTTAAAATCAATTTGAGCAAAGAAATATCACACCATGCAGCTGCGTGACAACTGTATTCAACATGTTTATACTTTAGCACAGCAAACAAGGAGGGGAGATTTTTACCCTCTGGGCTTATTCATATTTTAAATGTACCTGGCTGCAGGTTCTGACAGGTGTTTTTCCGATAAAAGGATCCTCCAAATTGCATAAGGCTGTTAACTTATCTTTCAAATCCATGTGGAGAGGTACTTCCATCGGAACAACCCCCACCATCAGATAAGCCTTTTGCACAGATAATGAAAACATTCGCATTCACCCCTTCCGTGACAAAGGAGAAAGTCATCTCACATTCATCTCACATACATCTGGGTTGGAGTGGACGTGCTGAGTGGTAAATGACTGTTTTGAGTAATCAGTAAGCTGCAACTACAATTATTATTTAATCTGAGTGAATATCTGATTTATCATTAATTAAAATGTCCGTCACAGTTAGCAAGAGCTGAGTGGTGACTTCAAATCAGATAAAACCCAAAGTTATTCTATTAGCATTATACAAATGTGGGAGAAAAGCAGCAAATCCTCACATCTAAAACCACTCAAAGGAAGAAGCAGTGAGAATTAGAGCAAAGTCAATACAGTTGTTTGTCATTATAATAATTATAGCTGCAACTATTAGTTGAACAACAATATAGTTAAATTTGAGTATATAGCCTAACTGAATCATAAAAAGTGAGTTTTTCAACAAAAAATTCTGTAAAATTTGTTTAAAAAAATAAAAGAAAAAATTAAAAATTTGCTGGTCCCAGCTTTTTAAATGCTAATATTTTATGCTTTTCTTTGTCATATGTGATAGGAAATAGGTTATCTCACATGAAACAAGACATTTGAAGACATGTTAAACCCAAAACTCTTCACTGATTAATCAAAGCATAACTAAGAAGAGAACTGTCAGTAATTATAAAATACTGTATGTGTTAGTTGAAGCTCTAATAACCAAAGTATTATAGTAATTAGAGCTAATTGTAAATAATGTTTTCCTTTGCATTTTAAGAAAAGCCTTATTTCTCCACTTTCACAAATGTAAACGTTGGCTGTTGTAGTTCTATGATAATCTATTGAAGCTTTTTGGGGATTTGGACTGTGTCACACAAACATTTGATGACGTCCCTTTGGACTTTGAGGATTAATCACAACTTTTCCATATTTCACAGACCAAACAAATAACTGTATTAAGAGTACTATTAAAGTAATGTATTAAAAAAATAATCTACAGATACGGTGATAAAGGAGAAAAGGTTTGTTGAAGCCCTATAGAAAACAGAATTGATGTAATCGTCATGAACAATAAAAGTACAGAGTTTCTTTCACAGTATGTGCTCATCCATAATACAGCAACAAGGTGTAGAGTCTAAATTTTCTATGTACACCGATCAATCGCAACATCAACATCACCTGGTGAGTTTAATGTTGTAGTGGACAGCGCTCAGCTTGGGCACTCGGACCAGCCTGCAGCTCCATCTGCGGCAAACTGTGGTGCACTTTGTGTTCTGACACCTGTCAATCATGGCCAGTATTACATTTTGTCCTTTGTGAACCTTATACGCCACAACATGGCTACTGGGTCAGAGCCTCTGAACTGCACATAGTGACTATTAATATTTCTTGTTTTAAAATCATTGTGCTCAATTAAGTTACACAAAATGATTAGAAAAGAAGGCTAAAAAGTGATGTTTCAACAGGTTTCAAGTATTGTGAAATGCTGTCACATACAGCACATAAACGACCAGGAGACTATTTCTTTACAACAGCAGAACAAATGTGTGAACATTCAAGGCTTTGAAACCACTTTAGTTACTAATGACAGGCCTACGGTTATTCACCAGAGATCAACACAGCTGAAGCTTCGGTGTAAAAGTGCAGCCTATTCTCAGGATCACTGCGCCCTCCTGCACTCCTGAAAAACGCTCCCTAATGCATTCCTCCCCCCCCCACAATCTCCAATTTATATTCATCTCTGAGTCACGCAGGCTGTAGTTTATATTAATATTCTTCCTTACTGAACCGCCTTTAATAAAACAGCCGTGTGAACAGAAAAGAGGTCCTGGCAGTTCCTTAATTATCTATTGTCAGTCCTTTATCTTCTGGCGGTCACATGGGAGGGCCTCCGACTCCACCCCACCACGCACTCACCTCCATCAGGAGGATTTAGCACCAGACTCTGCCTCTCTCCATTACTCCATTCATAAGGGGGGAGTGTAATCATGCCACTGGCTCCTTAATCATGTTGCTTCAACCTCTCTGCTCCATCCGTACAGAGGCATCTGATGACTGATTGAGGCCACTGGTGGTGCTGCACCTTGTGCCAGTTGTAGGTTCTCATCCTGAATTCTCCAGCCCTCACTCTCTCTCATTCTGCTTCCAGAATAATCAGTGTACTGTGTGGCAGTGGATGGTAGCCGCTAAAAAAATGGATTTTCTCTTAGGGTAAGATTCCTTCCTAAACTGCAAAATGGACTTGCCACAGTGGTGCAGTAAGATAAAATTAAAACCTAGGAGGGGCTTTGCTTACACTAATAAACATGCACTACAGATGTCTAAATTTTTTATTGGAATTTTTTATTATTGATGAGTACACACTGTTTCAACTAATCAAATAACTTATTTCACAAAATGCCAGCAAAGAATGGCAAGCTAGGGATGTTCTGATCTAGTTTTTTTCATGCTTGATACGACCATGTCATCCATAGCTTTCTTCATATTTATTGTCTCGTATCACGGCTCTAAAAGGTCAGTGACAACCGAGTCCCTAAAGTTCCATCAGTTTTCTGCTAATTGATAGTCTCTCTGACGCCTGCACATTATCGCCAACATCACAGATATTGTATATTTCCTCTCTACCTGTGGTAAGTGGACCTCTCACTTGCCTTTGTGTGTGGACTTTATCTGAAGAAAGTAGCTTTCATTGTGTTTGGGAGGCATTCAGGGATTGTAAAGAGTTTAGCTCAATCATGTTACGGAAGGGCTCAGAGTCTTAATCTGGTCAAATACAGGAAAGTAAAACTAAATCGGAATTGGATCGGCTTCATTTTGTCCAATACTGAGCCCTTGGAATGTGTCTGGATCTGCACCAATACCGATACTTGGAACTGGATCGAGACATATTTAGTCAAGATTCAAGGTGATGGCATGTTATATACATTTCTAAGAGACAGGGCATCTCTGAAAACAGAAATGATCTGAGTGATAAACGCATATGAAGGCAGATGGTGTTGCAGCTTTTCAGAGTCCAAGTTAGTGAGGTGGTTAAATAAAAATTAAAAACACAAACTGAATGTATGCATGTGTGATGACATTTATTAGAGCCTCTATATACAATTACACGTACATAACATTACATTTGTAACTAAAATTATATTTGAGTAATCAGTGATCTTAAACGGTCAACAATAGTTGCACAAAATTCGACAAAAGCAATGTTTAATGCTAAAGGTCAAAGTGGTCCTAAACTGCCTTGCACATGAAAATATAACTGAAATGTGAACCACATGCTTAAAATAGCAACAACATCATTTGTGCAACAGTCGGATGGTCAAATTTTGAGCCGCATTGGTCACCTCAGCATATTATGTGAATGCAGCCTTAGTTTATCCTGTTAGCGTGCTCAATGTGATTTCTTATGCTACATACATATTATAAGCAGGAAAAGAGACCTAACTGGAAACTTAGACCAGACAGCATGGATACTAAATATGTCCATTTCTGAGTGTGCTGCTGATGGACAGTTTCCTCCTACAATGAGGAAAAGAGGAGCAGCTTACAAATGGAAGAAAAAAAAATGTGGGTGGTGGTAAAACAGCTTGCTTTGGAAAACAAAACAATGAGTAATAAATCTCACAAAACCATTTAGGTGCATTGTGTTATTTTGTGTTAAGATTTTCTTTTACTATAAATATGTACCAAAACTTATCCTAATGTGCAGAGGTGCCGTTAAAGTCTCATCGAACAGCTCTGCCAATAGTGTAGAGACAGAGATAGACAAGCGTCTGAGTGAGGCTTGTCTATCAAACAATGAGAGTTTCAATTATAATTTCAATTCTCCCTTATTGTAATTTCATAATTAAGACTACATGAAGTGCTGGGCAGAGTGTAGTACAAGAAGGGCTGGGTGGAGCAGCAGCTAGCTTAAGTTGCATGGCTTTTATTTGCCTAGAAGCTTTCCAAAAACATTGATTCACATCCATTGTCACATGCATTGTATCATTTACTGTTTATATAAAACAGTTGAGTTTACTGATATTTTTGTACAACTAATCAGTATTTAGTACATGCTGTATAGAATTAGGATTTGAAAAACAATCTAACTGGTAATGAAGACAGATTATGTTTGTTAGGTTATTCAGTGGCAGCTGGACTTGTTTTAGTTCCTTGAAGACGTTTCACCCTCCATTCCAGAGGGCTTTCTCAATTCAGAAAACATGACCTGGATAACTGAGAATCTTCACAGAATGTTGAGATATTTAACTCAAAGTAACAAACAGCTTCATTAGTTTTGAGTCAATAATAAAAACTGTATCTGTGTATCTTGTCTGGACCTTGTCTCAGTTTTAGCTCCCTTCAGCAGATGGACTTTTAGAGTTTCCTCTCCTTAAGGCAGTGTTTAGCACTCCCTCCGGAAGTTCAGGGATCTGGACACCCGTCTTCACAAATACCAGAGCTTTTTAAAAGTAACTTGGTTAATCATGGCTTCTTGATTCTGAATGCCCTGGATCATTTTTAAAACATTTGTTTTATATATATATATATATATATATATATATATTTATTTTTTTTTTAATTTATTTTATTTTTATAAATATTTATAATTTAAAAGTGTTCTTTTTTTCAAAATTTTTGACATATGGTGCTGGCAGGAGCGCAGGATGTGGTTTAAAGTGCTGACAGCAGAAGCCTCGTCCCCTGTTTTTGTCCTATTATCATGCTGAGCTGGCTGTAATGACACAGAGGCCGAAGGACGCCTGTGGACACTCAGCGGTGACAGGGACGCAGGCAGAGTCCTGTCATCCAGACACAGTCGACTGATCCCCTCCAGATAGCGCCCAGGTCGACCGTGACAGGAGCCACCACCTCCGCTTAACGTGCACCTTGTCTGTCCTCTTGCTTCTCAGTGTGCTGCAAAAAGGCAGCAGAGGGAGTGATCTTCAAGGTCGACCCAAGTAACAAAAATGCTTCAAAGTTAAACCCATTGTTTTTTTTTTAAATGATTTTTACCCATTTCCTGTCACGTTTTGTCCAAATAAAGTATAAGATCATGCACTGCTTTAGGGACTCATAGCATATACATTTTTGATTCTCATTTATATAATGATAGGAGTTCCTTCCCCACAACTGATGATCTTTCTGTTCTTTTTTATTGTTATTAGCAAAAATAACCAGCCTGACGTTTTGTTTTTGAAGAAGCGTCAGTAGATGCAGTCTCTTTAAATTGTAAATGTGCTTTTATTTCACTGTGGCAGAAGATTCAATTGAAGAAAGGACAGAATAAATGTGCAGTGCACTGTGGTGTTGCATATTTAAAAAATATAGATTTTGAGCAATTATCTCATACTTATGCTTTTATCATTCTCTATAATAATGGCCTACACGCAAATAATTTATTTCAAATAATTTGTTTGAGTGTATCATTACTGAACTCTGCCTAAAACTAATTATGTTGTGATAAAAAGTCTTCACAGTTCCATACAGTGGTGAAAGGAAGAAAAATAAAATAAGAAGCACTTACAGCAGTTGAAAGTGGTAACATTACTTTGTTCTAGATTCAAACTTTTAATTAAAACTTTAAAGTGTTTTTTTTCTGAACATAAAGTTGCAGTATTTTATATTTTGAATTGAGATATATAAATATTCTCCATATGTATCTTATTGTGGAGAGGTGCTGTTGGAGCCTCTTGTGAAGTCAGACTCCGAGCATCCTGCACTTACAGCTTCTGATTGGCTGAACACACCTGATGCACGTGATCAGCAGAGGGTACGGCAGGAATAGTTGGAAAACAAGCAGGACAGTGGCCCTTGAGGACCAGGATTGGATCCCCCTGTATTATAGCATGTAAGATAAAGGACACAATCAAGTGCTGGCGGTCCCCTGCACAACAACAACACACCTGAAAGTGTCCACTTTCTCCAGTGCCAAAAAAAAGGTCAGCAATGTCAGATTTAAGCAGCTGAATTAACCTTATGTCTTTACATTTCACTCAATACTGAACCTTTAAGATTGACAGAAAGTGATTTCATTTATAAGTTAATATAAAATGATGATACATTGTTTCCATGTCACCTAGACCTAAGTCGTTAGTACACACTCAAAAACTTACATTGTACATGTAGTTACGTACAATAGTAAAGGTTCTACAGTAAATATCTATTTTAAACACTATTAAACTTGATGCTTCATAAATAAGGTTTCACTTAGAAGAAAGATAAAATGTGCAGACCTGCACGCATGAATGAAAAACATTCATTTCATTCCATTCAGATATGGAGTTGGCAGCTAGTTAGTAGCTCTGTTACTACAGAGACCTGGTGTGGAACAAAAACAGCAGCTGGCAAAGGTGGAGCTGATTTTTAACCATTTCATGTACTGAAAAGTGGTTGATCTATAATAACACAATAACAGAGAATCTGAATCTGCAAATGAACTTGTAACTAAAGCTGTAAGATAAATGTAGTCAGTAAAAAGGACAATATTTCCCTCTGAATTGTAGTGGAGTGAAAGTACTTAATTAGAGAACTTGAGTACAAGTACTTAGTTACTTATAACCGCTGGCTCATGGCAAGTTTGAACATCTACAGCTCAATGAGCAAACTTAATGTTCTGGTTGACTGCAATAATTCCATCTACAAATATGGCGGTGTAGTCTTGATACAGTGCATACTCACTCCGTACTTCTACAGGCATTAACCAGAAATTAAATATTTTAATCCTACAACTTTGTAGGACTCTAAGATTAGTCCAGACTCCTTTAAACATGGAGCCTTTGAACAGTACAGGCTGCTGGCAAACACTCAGCCCTGCAGTCCCATATTAACTTTCTCCCAAAACAACTTACAAACAGGGGTGTGGCTCATGAGCCCCAAGAGGGCATGAAATGACCATATCTTTTCTCTAAGCAATCTCTGCAACCATATTTGAAATACTCTGCAACTAAACAACTGCATTGTGCTGCTGTATCTCATCACTCCATACTTGACTACAGCAGTTTTATAATGCTGACAGTGATATCCAGCTGAGATGTCTGCGGGAAATAAGGTTGATATATTTGAGCTGTCTATATGTTAGCACAGTGTTTGATTTGTTTGTTTGGATGCTTTTAGGCGATGTGTTTGATGTTAAAGTTTGTGTTGACGAAGTTAAGTTTCTCAAAGTGAAGCTCTTTGTTTATTCAGCCATGGAGGATCCTGCTGCTCTTGCAAATTACCTAAACTCTTTATTTCTACTGACAAGATTTTGCACCAGATTTTATATAAGTCTTTCTTGACATGTTTTTAAGTTCAACTGAAATCTCTGTGTAAGGAAACAGTATTGCAGCATTCTCTTAATATTTCAAAACAAGATCAAATTTATGAAGCATCTAAGTTTCAGTTGCATGTCTGACATTTCAGAACCTGCTTTGCCAAAAAACACCAGTTTTGGTAGCTCTCATGCTCAGTGTTGTATGCATTCAATGTGAAAAAAATGAGGGGGAAAAGAAAAGGCACAACCAGCATCGGATGTCTCATTTTTATGGATAACCAGACCAGTCAAAACTAGAGTAGTCCTGCAACAGTGTGGTGCCCCATGATTCCAATTATTGTGCAGAGCAATGTTGGGAGTTGTCTCAATGGGTAGACCTCTTAGCGTAATGGTCTTTTATAGAAAATAAAGTATGTTCATGAGGGTTTCATTTTCATATCATGAGACAAATCTGCATCTACTACAGCAGTTAATAGAAGTTTTCTAATTTTAACAAAATTAAACAATGATTTTTTTTTTCCCTCATAAAATCTATAGTTCAAGATACTTCACAAGCATGAAAACATGAGTACATAACAGGCCATCAAGAATAACTTAGAATTACAAACTCTTCTAAACAACAAATTTACAAACATTCTTTACTTTCTCATTTTTTCTTTCTGCTTCTTTACCTGTAAAATCTGCCGACTTGAAACGCCTACACATTTTCCGTGTGCTGCTGTTAATACAGACGTGTCTGCTCTGAACAAATTGCAGACTATCTGGCTGACTGTCCATCTGGACACAACAGCTTTCAGTGTGACCTTGGAGCAAGCAGCCAGCAGACTGAGATGTAAGACAATGCGTTAAATGTGCAGCAACATGTTCTGTTCCAAACCTTCTTCATTTCCACTGAGGTACTGAGGAAAAACCTCTGAAATTAGTTCACCGTTTCACAAATAATGAAGGTCCCTATCTTTAGATTTCCCTCTCCACTAGAGCAGGAGGCCAGTTATACACCTCGGCCCTGCTGCATCGGGCCATTGACCAGCTGGTCATCATTAGGAGAATTTACTCCTCGCTGCCTGCCGCTGCTGAGCACAGGACCAGATGTGATGCCCGTCTCCTGGGCTGCCAAACACAGCGAGATGCATCTTGCACCAAGGGAAACCAGTCTAGAGAGCAGCTCTATCACTGCTAGGAGGAAATATCACACAGCTCTCTCCAGCTTGACGGCTCTTAGCCAAAGAGCCAGCTGTTAAGAGAGGAAGTCTGAGTGCACACAGAAGAAATAGTCCTGTAGTTTTAAGGCCATCAGGGACTCCTCCAGTATGTAAAGCTCTCAGGTGTAGTGTGAAAATGCAGAACTGAGTGAGGACTTTCACTGGAATTTGGCCTTATAACGTCAAGCTCATCTTTCTACCGTATACGTCTGCCTATATCATCATCAATCTTTAACTAGCACTGACATTTATCTGAGGTATTATGGCAACGTGTTCATGTTGAGTGCATTTTCCTACTATATTCATGGTTATTAAGCTCTGAAGCTCATCTTTTTGTTTTTCTGTGTGTCAAAGGATAAATGTGGTTAGCTGAGGTAGAGCTTTTTTTAAGTAATAATTGAAAATATTTCTTTAAGTGCCTAATTAGCTTAATTTTAATTAAGAAATGTATTTCTATTGTGGGCAAACTGCCATTGTTGTCAATGACTGTCTTTTTCTTGATACCAAGAAAGAAACCTACATAATCCTACACATGATAGCCTGATATTTGTGACATTTTACCTTCTTAAGGCCACATTCCACTTATTTCTATAGCTTTATAAACCTTTGAGCATTATATTTTGACAGCAGCTTGGGAAAAAAGTAGGCTGTTACATGCTTATTCTGTTCTTATTCACCTTAATCTGAGGCAAAACACCAGAAGAACTAAACATATCTCAAGGTCAATCCTAACTTTTCTGAATTCAAAGTTTCTGCACTCACATTTCAGAGCAAAAAGTCATTTTATGACCAAATTATCGAGTCTTGCTGCAGTGTTACTTGGCAATATTGTTATATTCCTGATAAGATCACACAAACACACACACACAAACCAAAGCCACTCCTTTTTTAATTGAGGGGAAGTTGCATGGAAATATATTTTATATTATTTTGACAAAGTAGGATTCTCTAAGCTATTGAGGCAGGTGAGATAAACGCTCAGTCATATTTTCTCATAAAACTAGTCATCAGCACCATCGAAAATGTTGTGGAAATTTCTTATATTGCCCATTCTCTGAAGAATGATAAACACAGTGTGACCCATCTCAGGTTTAATACAGGCAGCATGGCGAGACGACATTGACAGTGTTCTCTGATCAGAGTTTCCAAATGCAATGTTTTTATGATTTTTCACAAAAGAGGACCCGCCCTCAAAAGACTATCAAAGAGAAAAAGATGTGCATACAGGTCAGAGCACAATCCTGATCTCATCCTTGGTTGTTGTTCCAGACAATTTGTCAGGCAATAAAACCTCTTTAGTGAATCTTTCCCATGCATCCTGCAAGACAAAACGCACCATCTGCTATTAACCCTTCTGGGAGATTTAACAACAAACCCTTCAGGGGGTGGCCATCTTAACCCTTCTCCATCACAGTAAAATCTATATAACCGACTGACTCTTTAGATATGCTCATGCTCATTTGAATACAGGCACATTAACTTTCCTTCTCCACACTACCCCACAAATATTAACCCACTGATACCCAACATCTGTACCCCAATATACAGTACCTAATTTCTCACAACAGCCTCGGCTGGCTCAAAAACAGTTTGGCTTTATTAGGAACTGTTGTGATTAGATATATGAACAACTTCTTATTCTGGGCTGGAAGCCAAGAGAAATATATCACTGTCTGTGGGCAAAAACTGTGCTGTAGCCGATGGAATATTTTTCAGTAATATAATAAAGAAAGAATGCACACTGTGCCAGTGAGAAAATGTGCCCAGTGTTCCTTAAGTTTTACAATATGTTTTAACACATACAGGTTCAATAAATCACTACAAATACTGTAATCTGAACAAATAATGCTAAAGAGAGAGGAGGCAAAAGTTTAACTTTACTATGAATCCATCTTTTTCTGGATTAAATGCTTATTCAGAGCTGTTAACAGATGTCAGGTATATACTGTAGGTGTAAATGTTGGCTGAAGACATCCTATGATATACATAAGAGTCCATTTTACAAAGCCCATTCGAGGCAGATTTATTTGATTAATTGTGCAATTCATTTAAGTGATCAGACATAACACTACGCTGGAGAAATGGGGAGACTCACAAAGGACCTCTATGATGAGCAAGTAGTTGGAGGAAGGCAGCACAAGGTGGTTATCAGTTTTTTGGTGACACAGCCCAACAAGTCGTGTATTATTATGCTTAACCAGACCCCAGTCTTGGTCCAACTATAGCTTTATCCAGTAACTTCTTCCTACTCCAGATCTGCATGTAGTAACTGTCCTAGAGACTGTTTCTCCTGCAGCTTCTCATCACCCACATGTTGCTGAAGGAAACTGAATCTGTGACCATAGTCCTTTACACTCATGTTGTACTCTACATGCATAGACTGTGTTTGTTAAATGTGCAAAATTAGCAAAAGCACATCATGGTTCATCCACAAGTGATGTTTTGAAAGCGACGTATATCAGTGTGTTACACACCATGTTGGGTGTAACATTAAACTTCACGCCGTTAATACTGAGAGGCCAGTCTTTAAGGCAATTAAGTGCAGTGATAGTAGGTAAACGTGTCTTAAAGAAGGAACCACCACCTCACCAATACAGCTGGGTTTCCGTATAAAAAGAGTTTTAGATTGTTCAGGGCACACTTTTCAGTGACTGTTGTTAACAGCATGTTTGTTTTGGCTTTTACATGGGTTCCAAATGTTTTGTTTAAGCTGTAAAAATGTAACAAAACCTTTGGTATGATGACAAGCTCATCAAAAAATACAATTTATGAATGTATGAAGGAACCTTAGACTGAGAACAGGGTTAATCTGAAGGTCAAACACTCTGCACATAATGATACATGATCCAGAATATATATTAGATATTCATGGATTCCACAAGGACATATCCAATGACTTTGGTGATTCCCCAACTTTTGTAAAATGGGGTAAAATACTCACTGTCAACTGTCATAACTAGCATCTGCTAGTGAGGCCAGCTGAAACTTGGGGGAGACTAAGTGACAGCCTGGAAAGACAGCTGACAGGAGGAAATAACAGCAGACCTGAACTGGGCCAACATTGGCTGGCAACTCATGATGGCAGCAGTCTAGTGTATTTGGTTGCATTCAGGCTACAAGTAAGCACAACAGCATGTCTGACAGGCAGCAAAAGCTGAGGTTGACGATGTCTCAGGCAGGGCACCCAGCTAATGACCTTGGAGAAGAACTGTTTTTTGATATGTGACTGTCCAACACAAATTGACACATGCCGACATCCAAATGTTACGTACTTTAGTTTTTTTCCTGTCGACTCTTGTTCAAAAGTTTTGGTGTCTGATGAGCATCAAATTTATATTAATCTGCAAAAAACAATGCCTAGCTGTTTTTAATTGTATTTTAGATACTCCTGTACAATCTAATGCAATTCAATACAGCAGCTCTGCCATGATAGCATGTCATGAAGGTTATAATTTATCAGATTTGAAACTGGTGAAGTCTGCTGAAATGTCATCCAAAACATATCTTAATGTGGAGTGTTGTTCTAAAAAGCTCCTGTGATTGAACTGCCAGTAGATATATTCTCTTCTTATTTTGAATGACCCTCACCCTTTTGACCAATCAGATCAGGCCAAAGTCAGGGGTGAAAGCTCACAGCTGTCAATCAATACAAATGCACTTCTGGTCTATTACTACTACTCTCACACAATGACCACCAGGTAATATAGCTGCTGGAAGTTGCTGTGGCTGACTCACAGGCTAGAAAGCTCATAATTCCTACATTAGCAGAGACAGTAAACAGGATGAAGATGTAAGTAAAGGGCTTGGAGGAGCACTGAGAGGGAGCAGTGGAGTGGTTCACTGTTAACTCTCATGC
This sequence comes from Sandelia bainsii, assembly GCA_032362345.1. Classification (NCBI taxonomy): domain Eukaryota; kingdom Metazoa; phylum Chordata; class Actinopteri; order Anabantiformes; family Anabantidae; genus Sandelia; species Sandelia bainsii. Next base: position 20,018,854 of record JAUMHL010000002.1, on the reverse strand, counting down.
CAGAACTGGTTTGATTTCTATACTGTAGTTTCATCATCTTTCCAGAACTGAGACAATGGCTGGGAGTCACTTTAACTATGTGGCCATATTATTATACAAACTTGTTATCTCTGTCACTTTGCATTACATCTACAACAAGGGGAAGCTGTCTGAGCGAGTGCTTTACAGATCTGAATCGTGCTAACCCTGGATAAATACAATCTGGATAAGTGCAGGTTTGAACAGCAGGACTTGTGCAGGACTATGTTGTAGCCCCAGTGGCAAATGTACCTCTCATGTAAACTGCCAAACACAGTGAACCTGCCTGTGACAGCTGATGAGATAACATCTGCATAACGGATGTCACATCACTATTAATAACAGCATGACACTATCATGCTAGAACTACTCATGTCATTATTTTGTGTCATACACTTGTAAATACAGTGGATATAAAAAGTGTACACACCCCTGTTAAAATGCCAGGTTTTTGTGCTGTAAAAAAATGAGACCATAATAAATCATTTCAAAACTTTAACCACCTTTAATGTGACCTATAACCTGTACAATTCAATTGAAAAACAAACAAATCTGTTAGGAAAAAAATTAAAAACATACAATAACCTGGTTGCATAAGTATGCACACCCTTAAACTACTACTTTGTTGAAGCACCTTTTGATTTAATTACAGCATTCAGTCTTCTTGGGTACACACCTGACATCAATTAAAGTGACTCTGATTAACCCCAAATAAAGTTCAGCTGTCCAAGTAGGATTTTTCTGACATTTACTCAGTTGCCTGCTACAACAAAAGCCAGGGTTCACATAGAGCTTACAAAGGATCAAAGGGATCTCATTGTTAAAAGGTATCACTCAGGAGAAGGGTACGAAAAGTCTCCACAGCATTGGATATACCATGGAACACAGTGAAGACAGTCATCAAAAAGTGGAGAAAATATGGGACAACAGTGACATTGCCAAGACCTGGACATCCATCCAAAATTGATTAAAAGACTAGACGAAAACTGGTCAAGGAGGCTGCCAAAGAGACCTATGGCAACACTGAAGGAACTGCAGGAATTATTGGCAAGTACTGGTTGTGTACTAGATGTGACAACAATCTTCCGTATTCTCCATATGTCTGGACTATGGGGCAGGGTTACAAAAAACATCCAGGCCAAGCTAAAATTTGCAAAAAAATATATCAAGTCTCCCAAAACCATGGGGGAAAATGTGTTATAGTCTGATGAGACCAAGGTTGAACTTTTTGGCCACAATTTCAAAAGGTATGTTTGGCGCAAAAATAACACGTCACATCACCAAAAGAACACCATACCCACTGTGAAGCACGGTGGTGGTAGCATCATGCTTTGGGGATGCTTTTCTTCAGCTGGAACTGGGGCTTTAGTCAAGGTCGAGGGAATTATGAACAGCTCTAAATACCAGTCACTTTTGGCCCCAAATCTTCAGGCATCTGCTAGAAAGCTGAAGATGAAGAGGAGTTTTTCACCTGTCAACAAAGCAATGATCGCAAAGATACATTCAAATCAACAAAACAATGGCTTCATCAGAAGAAAATTAAAGTTTTTGAATGGCCCAGCCAGAGCCCAGACCTAAATCCAATAGAAAATCTGTGGGGTGGCCTGAAAAGGGCTGTGCATAAGAGATGCCCTCGCAATCTGACAGATTTGAAGCACTTTTGCAAGGAAGAGTGGGCAAATATTGGCAAGTCAAGATGTGCCATGCTGATAGAATTGAATGCTGTAATTAAATCAAAAGGTGCTTCGACAAAGTATTAGTTTAAGGGTGTGCACACTTATGCAACCAGGTTATTGTATGTTTTTAATTTTTTTCTCTAACAGATTTGTTTGTTTTTCAATTGAATTGTATAGGTTATAAGTCACATTATAACAAGCTGCATGTGCTGCTGTTTTGTCAAAAAAAAAAAAAATTAGTTTCACTGTCTCACACACAGTCAAACACACACATTTGTCTATGACACTGACCTCTTCATGTTTGCTTGAGAAATACTTGACTCCTTAAATCTCAAGAAGTCCTCCAACTTTGGTGCCTGATGTCTTGTACAATGGCACCAAAATGGAGGCTGGTGTAACACTTTTGCCCCAAACAGTCAAAAACGCTGGACAACGGATACATTTAGGCAGCAAATAAACACGTTTAGGGTCATCAAAATTGTTGAATTTTTTACCTTGAAAATTAAGGCTTCCTTAAATTCACAAGGTGTTCTGTTACAATAACAGCAACAGACAGTTCTTTTATGCTGGACTTGAACTCTGGTCTCCTGCAGGAAAGTCCTATGTTTCAAACCTCCCCCTGACAAACTTTGATGGTATAAATAGATACCAGTTGCCTGTGTAATGTTCACTGCAGCTGCTATGTGTCATCAAATGGTAATACGTAAATATTGGTCATTTTTTGCTGCCGTTACAGTCTAAAAAGACAGTCCCTTAAATCATGATTCATTTCTGCTGATCTGTCTCAGCTCTGTTTCAGGCCTGTTCTGACGTTTAGCTGACAACAATGCTGACTCTTCTATGCAGCATTTATAACTTAAATAATCATTCTTAATTGTGCTTCATATATGTAATTACACCTCGCTGTGTGAATGGCATTTTCCTCACCTTATAAACTCTGCTCTGCCCAGATCTTTTATTTTCTTAACTTTTCAACTGAAGGCTTTACTTTCTTTAGTGAAGAGGATAAGTGTATCAAAGGTGAATTTTCCATCAGCATTTAAGTATTTTCCCCATATACTTTTGCAAAAAAAAACCTTTGTACCATACCTCATTGTTATGGCTGATACAGACTTCACCTTCACAACACAACAGTATATCAGCTTTCCTGTTAGGGTTGGCCAAGAGACGTACAATGAAAATGTACTGTAGATGTCATTCAAGGACATTAGTCTTTTTAGCAGGGATTTTGTTTGTGTATTGCAAAAATACTGCAAATATAACAATGTTGTAGTTCAAAGATAATTCCTGACATTGCACACAAAAGCAGAGAAAATGCCTACACAAAAACCTTCTCTTGACACAGGGGTTACAAACCGATATCCAATCTGCCCTTTATCTCTAAAATCCTTGAAAAAGTAGTTGCAAAGCAGGAACAATCAGCACAGAAACAGCACTGGCATTGGTCACTAACAATCTTCTCCTACCTTCAGACAACAGACTTCTGTCTATACGTCTATATCTCGTTAGATCTTAGTGCTGCATTCGACACTATAGGTTCGCAACAATTTGCAGCATTCAAAATAAACGTTCTGTGCTTGGAACGATTCTTTTCTCTTTACACATGTCTCCATTAGGCAATATTATAAGGAAGCACTCTATAAACTTCCATTGCTATGCAGATGACACCCAACTATATTTATCTTTGAAACCAAATGAAACAAATCAATTAGTCAAACTTCAAGCTTGTTTAAAAGACAAATGCCTAGGTGTCCTGTAATTTTCTACTCCTCAATCCAGATAAGACAGAGGTTATTCTATTTGGACCTCAAAACCTCAGAGACATGTTATCTAGTCATCTAGTTGTGCTCTAGATGACGCAGTATAGGCCTCAAGTACTACTGTGAGGAATCTTGGAGTCTCAAAGTGATGCTGAAAAACTAGTCCATACATTTGTTACTTCTAGACTGGACTACTGTAATTCTCTACTGAAAGGATGCCCCCATAACTCCTTAAAAGCCATAAATTAATCTAAAAATTCTGACAGGAATTAGCAAGAGAGTCATATTTCTTCTGTATAAGCTTCTCTCCACTGGCTCCCTGTAAAATCTAGAAGAGAGTTTAAGATCCTTCTACTTATATATGACTCACTAAATGATCAGACTCCTTCATAATAGACCTCATAGTACCATATTATCTAAGTAGAGCACTTCGCTCTCAGAGTCTACTTGTGGTTCTTAGAGTATCTATATGTAGAATGGGAGGCAGAGCCTTTAGTTATCAAGCTCCTCTCCTGTGGAACAAGCTCCCAGTTCAGATTTCTGAGGCAGGCACCCTCTCTACCTTTAAGACAAGACTTAAAATGTTTCTTTTTGATAAAGCTTATAGTTAGAGATGGTTCAGGTGACTCTGAACCAGCTCTTAGTTACACTGCTATAGACTTCGTCAGCTGGGGACCTCCCTTAATACACTGAGCACCACTGCTCACCTCTTCTCTCCTCTGTCCACTCATATGCCACCATTGCATGTCATTAACTTTGTGTCTCATCTCTCCTGTAGTTGTGCTTCGTCCTCTATGTCTCCCTCTATTGGTACCTTTCTGCAGGTATCCCCTGCCTCGGCATGCCTGGAGAGGACTCTTGTGATTTGGTGCCAGAATAGAATAGAATAGAAGAGAGAAGAGTCTATTTGGTTATTCTGGAACTTTTAATCATATCACATGATCTCAATTAGTTGGCATCTAGTTTAAGCTTAACCCAAAGCTAATTTTATTGCCTGACAATTCAATAACACCAACCTGTGTTGCACCATGCAGCAAAGCCAACAGTTAAAAAAAAAGAATAAAGGATGTACAGAGGGCAGAAATGTACCCCTAACACTAGCATTGACCACTGACCAGTCATCACTGTCCAGCTGAAAAACATAAGCCAACAAAAATGTTGATGATGTTCAGATGAAATGGTGAAACCGAGGGAGCTAAATGTGAATTAAATACACAATATGTAGAAGGAGTCACACAAACAAAAGTCTCCGTCTGCTCTATAATGAGACTTCAGTGGTTTGCAGAGACTTTCTCTGATCGCCCCCAAAACTTTCTTGACAGCCCTATGCATAAATGTCGTAAGACCTCTGTTAGGGTCCCTGCACCCACAAAATACACAGTCGCACCCACTCACTCAGGTTAGCTGTTATCCTGGTCCACTGCTCTGCACAGTCCATGGTGTAAGTAAAAAAAGTAAGTAAAATATAAAATGTAGTGCAGTTGCTGTATCATGTGATGTGTTCAATTAGCCAGCGGTTCTCCTACAACAGTAAGCACAGTGGAAACTTATTAACATGTCAATAACTACAGTTGCCTCTACAATTATCCAACAACAAGCAATTTCTACAAGCACATCTAATTTTGTTCGAATACTGTATTTAGAATTAAAAGATGTATTTGGTATTTCATAGCAAATCCACACACAATTTACATGACATGACACCACATGGCAGAGAGTGGACTGCTCTGCACAGTCCACTGGCAGGTTTCTGCAAGCTAGGCAACAGACTGGGCTTAGGGAGAGAGAGGCCTTTGAGAGACAGGTGCTAAAACAAACTGTTTCAGACAGAGGGTGAAAAGAGGTATTACATAAATTTTGGAAATTATAAATCATCCAAAACTATTTAAGTAGTGCCCCAGAATAAAAATATAAAGCTCAAATATGCGTAATACGTACGGCCCTAGTTCCCTCTGCTGTTATGCTAATAAAAGTTATTTGAGAATTTAGGGTGAATTATTTAGTAAGGTGTCACCTCAACAAAGATTCAACCGACTGCATGTAGTTGTCTAGATACTGTATCTGTTCCTGCCTCCCTGCCTGTACTGAGGGACACATGCTTTATTGGTTTCGTGATAAGAGGAAGTTCACTGTAATGCGCACAACTTTAATCTGCATACAATAGCATTGATGTCTTGTCCAGAATTTCCTTTGCCTGCCTCTGACACACAAACACACACACACCTCCCTAAGGTGAGGAGCTAGTACTGGCACAGTCAGTGGGAACAGAGCCACAGCCTATTGTGCAATAAACTGGTGAAATTGAATGTATTTGGCATTTAAATCCATGGGGACATCTGATTTACATTTTCTGCTGCAAAGCTGTCAGACGTTTCACTGATGTTTGACACTGTAACAAGGTTTTAATCTTCTTTCTCACGCATCCTCCCCAACCAAAGTAACAGTTCTTACACTGAAAAGAGAATAGGGTGACTTCATATGGTGCTCAACATAAATTTGTTTTTGTTATGGCATGGTGGAAAGAAAACACCACATATGGCACAAGTATAAACAGTTTTTCCCTCCAGGAGAACGCTATGCACAGGTGAGTTGGAGGCAATTCAAATGCAATGGAGCAAGCAAGCTTATATTTCCCAAAATAATATAGAACCAGCCAATGCTTGCAGCATTTCTCAACAGCCTGCCTGCCTGCCTGCAACCCACCGCAGTCTGCTCACTTGGGATTTTACAGCTTTTCTTGGGAATAGATTGAACACAATAGTACTTTTCAGAAGGCTGCACGTTCGTCATTTATTACTGCAAAGTCCTTCATTCTTCCTGCAACAGACTTGAAGAAATTATCTAGTGACCAATTCTAAAGGTCTCTGCTCAATATTACACAGCTGCACTTGAAAAGTGAAGTGTGTTGAAAAATCTGGTGTGGATAGTAGAACAGATTTAAAAAAATGTGTGTATGTAATGTGTGTTACAGGTAATAGATGTGGGTGTTTTATTGTGTAGGTGTGCGAGTACACATGGAAGAACATTAGCTGCTTGTTGTTTTGTATTCTGTATTTATTTTTGAGTACTTTTTTCCAGATTGAGCATCATTTAATGCTGAATAAATGTTTTGCCAGAATTATCATCAATCCTTCAGCTCATTAAATATGAGGCCAGAAAACCAAATTAATGTTTCGTGAAATTAATTTAAATTAATTAATGCCGCTTTCTGCATTAATTTAAGGGTGAGGTGAATTGCTTTCCTCTGACCCCTGCAGTGCCACTTGCATTTGAGCTCAGCGTTTAAAACACTTCAGGGATGAAGGTTATCATTCATGGTCTCAAGAATGAGTCACGCTACCAGCAGCACATTAATCTACTATGTACTTCATCTAAGTTCTCTTCTCATGGACAGGCTCACAAAATGCAAGACCTGCCCATTTAAAGTTTGGCAACCAGTCAAAATTGTGTTAAGCTGTTCATAAAGTGTTATGGTGAAAGGTTTAGCAGAATTGCAAAAACAGTGAGTTACAATGGCTCAGTACAGCTATACCAATAATATAATAAAAAATATAATTTTTGAATGGAGTTGAACATTATTCATTGGAATATACTTGGGAATAAGAACAGTATGGTTTATTTCAACATTTCATGAGTTCCTCTTAAGCAAATGAAAAATGCAAACTTTGCCCAGTTTTTATGCACACAACTAGAAAGACAGTAAAGCCATGAGCAAGATAAGCTTTGTCATACTGTCTTTGCTTTGATTTTAACTGACATGTTTGATGAGCATCATCTGTCAAAATCTGTCCATCTTATACTTCACATGCTGTACGCTGTCTAAATGAATTTTTCGCTGTACATCCCCCAGGGAGGTCTGTGAGAGACAGAAGACTTTTACTGTGATGGGTTGCCATTATTTGTATGCACATTCTGGTGGCTGTATTTTTATTTTATTACTTTGACCTTGATTATTATGGAAATGTGAAAAATAATTTACTGTGATACTTACTCACAATACTGTGCCCTGCATGTGAAGCAGTTCACTAGAAATGGATCTGATTAAAAACCCTTAGCTGCTGACACTGAGTAATATTTGATATCAAAGAGAATTTCTAAAATGTGCAGCATTTGTGAAATCACATTTATTTGACAGTCAGGCAAAGGATGTCAGTAGAACAACATTACTTAATTTTGTGCATGGATGTCAAAGACCTGCTCTGTAGTAAACAAAGTGAAGTCATTTATTATGTTCTGCAAAAGCAGAGCAGCCAGAAAAAAATCTTCTGCTGTCACAATAAGGACTGTTTCCTTTGCTGAATCACTTCCTGGCTTGGCATGTCCATAGGGAACTAACAAAGGCTTGTTGCTCTGTTTGTCCCATTCATTAGCATTTTCCCACTGCAGAACTGCATTTAATTATCACATAGAGAGCCCATTTACAGAGATAATAAGAGAGAGAGAGACTAAAGACAAGCAAAACTTCCCATTACACGGTTAAAGACTATATACAAGAAAAGCAAATCCTGATCCAACACCCATCCATTTTCCTTCCATATGTTCTCCTTAGAGAGAGATAAAAAAATCAACAGTTGCATATTGGTCATTACTTCAGCACTAGGAACCTTAATTGGCCACTGTAGCACAAAGATGTAGATTAATGGGGTCATATAAAGAAATCTGTCCAAATTAAAGTTATATTTCAAGCTCTATTCCTTAAAACATCCCATTTGGTCAAGTTAAAAACATCTTAAAAGTACATCTGCAGCTCCTGATATCATTCTGCAAAGGGTGGCTGCAGAATACTCAACTATCCATGACAGCAACATGGCAGAAATTGCAGTCTGTAAGGCGGAACAAATTGTTTAGCTGTATGCTGTGTGGGTTTTGGAGTAATCTAATAAACACCTTCAACATGACAGCATTGCTGTTAGCCTAAACATTTCTTTCTCCCTCCTTGCTTTAGGTACATGGTATGGGCAATTGGCTGTGTATTGTAAAAACATTCTTCAAGCATCTTTTGTGCATCACTCAAAACAGATACGATACTTCATAACACAGTAACACAAACCAGACAGTCAAAAACAAGATAAAATAAAAATCTGATTCATGCCAACAATTACTTGAGGCAGAAGAGCCAAACTGCAGAAAGTGTGTAATAAGTTGTACGTTTTAATAACATCTGCATCATTCTGTGATTTTACTACTTTTATTTTTGCTTCCTTGTGAACACAAATTTTGTTTTGAGCAAATTGCTTTCATGTGTGAAGTGACTCAATAAACGTCTCTATTAAGGCAGCCCACAATCTCTCTCTGAGCTTAACCCAGTGCTGTGAGTGCCTGAACCCAACCATAAAAAAACTCTGATAACACTGGAGTCAAAAAAACAAAACTAGATGCTGTAGAGCAAGATTGGATAATTTTGTAGAAAAAAAAAAACAGATATTGTAGATCAGATATTTTGGAAGGAAACATTTTATTGTCAACCTATTGACAATAAAATGTACACAGTCCATCTAAACATGTTTAAAATTTTCAGATGCAGTTAATTGAGAATTTACATACAGCACTGTTTACAGTACTGTTATGTATATTTTATATGAAATGAAGTTCATAATAAATGCTTTCATAAAGTGACAATAGTTTGTAGAAGGTTTGTGTGTGCGAGGCACTTACCCTAAAGTCCACAAATCGAAATGATATTTCTCGAAGAGTCATAAATGGAAAAAATGCCCAACTATGACTACAGCTAGAAGACACTTTCAATCACTGTGGGTGACATTTTCATATGAGTCTGAACTATTGAGGGGTGAGAAAGATTATGACTGGGATTAAATTTTGTTTTGTTTTTTCCCCTTCTAGCACTTAAAAGGAGCCCTTAATCATTCTGAGAACACCATAACAGTCCAAATGTGATAGATGTAAGAATACAAACAGATTTCTTCTGTCAGCAGAATGGCAGGCACTACTGGTCACCGAATGGGTTACTGTGAGTGCAATACAATCACGGAGACATCTCATCTGTCTCTAATTCATTCTGCAGCATGACAATGACCCCAGACATGCATCTCGAGCCATGAACAGATGGCAAAAGAGTCCTTAGGTCCACATTATCGAGTCAGTCTGAGGTTACATGAAGAGACAGAAGACAGTTTAGACAGCCTAAATCCACAGATCTATGATCCCCCTCCCCCCTACTAAAAACAGATTTGATTTAGTTTCTTTCCATTGACATCACTTTGTATAAGATTTATTAAAAGATTAAAAATTATTCATCACGTTATTATTTGAAAGCACCCTCATTTAACAGCATTTTATGTATGAAACCTTTACAGAATTGTATATACAGACGTGACTAAAAATAATAAAACAAGATTTTCTCTGAAATATGTTGAAACTGACAAAAGTAATTAGAATCCACTAGTCTGTAATTAATACAACAGTCATGACGCTTTAGATTTTCAGTGTAACACATTATCTATGATAAAACAAGAATGAAAATGGCATGGCCAAAAAACTCTAGTACTCTTTACCTAATATTTTGTAGCACTTCCCTTTTGAGCCAATCACTGCAATCAAGAGAGTCACAGCAAGCCACTTCAGAATGCTCCACTGTTTTCTTCTCATCTATTCTTGTTACTTTTAGATGTATCTTTCGGGTTATTATCTTGTTAAAGGATCCGTAACCTGAGACAGAGCTCTCTGACACTGAGCTTTACAGTGTGTTTCTCTCCAGATTCACCTGATTTCATTGTGCCCTGCACAGGTTCCATCTACCGGAGGCAGCAAAGTGGGCCATAACATAATCGGACCTCCACCATGTCTCATGAACCTTATATTGGTAAATAATGTTAGTTATGTCTAGGGCTGGGCGATATATCGATATTTTAAAATTATCGATATACTTCTAAATGAGATATAAAATGAAACAATCTCAAAAGAGCTCTTTTGCCTCTTCCCTGTTCTCCGACAACTCATAGCCCGCCCCTTCTCAGCGCTTCAGTGTTGCCAACTTAGCGACCCTGTTGCTACATTTAGTGACTTTTCAGACCCCTCTAGAGACTTAAAAAAAACAAACGACTAGCAACAAATCTAGCGACTTTTTCTGGTGTTATTGAGACTTTTTGTCGCCAAAGCAGATATTGCTTTCTACCGATCTCAACGAGCAGCGGGTGCTCCCCTGTCTCAAAGCGCTCACAGGCAGACAGTCCTGGCGCATCAGTCGCTCCAAGCTGCAGTCAGAGCAGGAGATATTCACCCCTCCACGTCCAGACTGTACATAAATTGCGCAAAACAAGTTCCAGCGAAAGCTTCGAGCACTTCAAATCTTCAAACAGCGCCATAAGATGAGTACAAAGATTGTGTTAAACTGCGTGCTGCCACCGCGGCCATGAAGCCGCCTCAACCCCCTGCCCTGAAACAAACCACGCCACAAAACTCTTACACTCGTGAAAAAGCGAGAGGTGGAACATTACCAAAGCAGTAGCTTATCATATCGCTAAAGACATGGTCCCTACATTAACAGTAGAAGAAGACGGCTTTATACGGTGCATAAAAGGGCACTTTCTTTTTTTAACAACTCTTAATTGATTAAGGATAATCAGCTTTATTGTCATTAATCACATTTATAAATATATATTTATAATAATAAAAAATAATAATAATATAAATATTATTTGAGTTCTGACTAAAGTCAGAACTTTATTTGAACTTTATTTGAGTTCTGACTAAAGTCAGAACTCAAATAATATTTTCATGGTGGCCCTAATCCTCTTCCGTACATTTACATGTTACAGCAAAATTTGACTTCTGCATTTAACCCAAGCCACCTATTAATCAGCAATGCAGCTTTTTTTTTTTACAAAACCTATTTCATATCTGCCAAATTTGTCTAAACTGCCAATAGTTTGTCATACATTCCTAAAATAACTATGACATTTGGAACATGTAAATTTGTCCCATAGTTTGTAATTTTTTGTAATTACTTTATGGGATCAAAAAATATCGAGATATATATTGTATATCGCCATTCAGCTTAAAAATATCGAGATATGAGTTTTGGTCCTTATTGCCCAGCCCTAGTTATGTCTATGTTGTTGCCTTTGCTTTGACTATGCTTGGCAGTTATTTTCTTCATGTCTTTTCTCTTCTCTCTCTTGTTCAGTGTGATGCACACAATGATACCAAATTATGGCTTTTCTCCATTTGAATAGGCTGAATGACCAAAAACACTAATTGAAGACAACAGTACACACAAAATATGCATTGCTATTAAATAATACACAGTCTGTAAGCAACACTTTAGCCACATCTGTGTATCTGAATATTGCTATGTGGTTACAGAAGACATTTAATGGACACTCATGAAATTCTTAATAGCTTTTTCAATGAAAATCCATCATATTTATACTGATAATCTTTGTAAAGTGAGGTTGTTGCTTCCCTCCAGTAGGTGTGGACACCAGTTGAATTCATGCCAGAGTGCTACAAAACTACTGTCAGCATGTAGTGACTTTAAAAAAAATGGTCTTGGCAGGGTTTTTGGCATTTATCTAGACTTGTTCACTTCATTGAACTAATATGAAGTGAATAACCTTTAGCTGAAATGGCCCCACACAGCCCTGAATGTAAAGCAGGACTTTGCCAGCTTGCTCTCCTGACACTTTGCAGAGCACAAGGAGTGAGATTCAACTGCTACCTTAGCTCTTACCATTTCTGCAGCCAATTTCACCTGTGTCAGGGACTTTGCATGCAAATAATACATATCTATAGTAGTTGCACAATATTATCAGTCATGCATTGCATGACAACATTTGTCTTGGGATTGATAAAGCAACATAAAATAAGGACAGAATAAAACAGTATGAAGAATACCACACATCATGGCATATTTTATAATCCTACTATAGACGGATGCTTTTGGAAACATGACCAGCACTCCCCTTAGTTACTGTTGCTATGCACGTCAGGCTTTTCTTTCTTGCACAGCACATATGCCGTTTACAATCACAACGTGGGAGAATTAGCACTTGGAACACCAAGTAATTTTTCAAACAATGGGTCCTTGGTTTCAGACGGACGTAGACAAAAGCAGGCTTCTCATTTCTAGCTGTTGACTGTCATTTTTTTGCCGGCTGAAACGACAACATTTACTGGCAGATTTTTATCAGCTGTAGCTAGATAGCTAATTAAGCTAACATTAACACCACGAGTTATTTGAAAATGCAGTTTCTATTCGGAAAGAAAATTAAGAACCCTGTAAAAGGAGCCTTTAACATGCACTTAATGACACAAAAGTAGAACAGATAGAGGCTTGAGGCACGTGTCCATGCTACATGTCCAACATGTTAAAGGCAAAAGGTCAGCAGCAGTACAGAGCAGCAAACAGGAGCCCACATTATGATGGCATCCAGAACCAGTTTAACTACAATGACAGCTTACATTAGCAGAAAACACACTAAGAGTGATCTATCAAAAAGAAAAGATCAATCTTTTTTTCTTTAAAAAAAAATGAAAATCATGATCCACAATCTGAATTGCAATCTTTCTTCTCAATTTTAAAATGTATTGTATTGTACAAGAAGACTAGAAGTAACCAGTGCCGTAAGAAATTTGTCCAGTTCACAGTCTAATCGTCCAATAGATATTAGGCCATATCATAAGTGCAGACGTGCAAATAGGTGAAGGTCTAAAACATGTTTCTCATCCTCAAAGAGGAAAACACACTGAGCTTGGAACCCGGGCTTCTTAGGAATACTGGAAGACACTAGCATATATTAAGACAAAGCGAGTTGATATGGAGTCCAACACTGGCCATCAAGGAAGCGCATTAATGAAACTAGAACAGGGCTCTATGCCTATGTGTATTTTTAGGGGCACTGGGGTCCCTAAATGAGAAATATAAAATAAAACACTGGCACAGTTATTTATGAAACCCAAATCCAGTACTGAATTTCCTACCAAATGTTCAAACTAGGATCAATCACTCTTACTACAAGTCCATACACACCACTTCACCATGTCCAGAAATGTGAGCTGACTATGAAAAGTTGCTGAGCTACAGTATGACATTTTGCTCGTCAAAGGGATGTGTTTAGTAAAGGCTCACATCTGTGTCAGCATGTGTGGACATGAGGTGACATTAAAAAAGAAAAAGAGACATGGTAAAGTATATTTTGTATTTTTTAATAAAAAACAAATGCATGTTGGGGGGAGCAAAAGCACAAATAAGACATTGTGTTTATCCTCTGTTCTTTCATTGTTTTGTAAGATGTGCTAGTCATACAGAGCTGAGTCACACACTGAGCTGTTTAAAAATACCTAATTACTCGTGCATAGTAAATACAAAAATGTTTTGTCTTTAAGAGACATTTTCACATTATTAAAAATTAACACAGCACCAGAAAACAGGAAGGTCAGTACACATTTGTTCAGACATTTTTATATTGGTTCTCACCACTTGAAACTATTATTTAGAAAAACAAATGATAATGATGATTTCATGTATTATTTCCCTTTGAGTTTAGCCTTTGAAGACACCTGGAATTATCCTGTCTTTGGTTACAATGAATCACACCTTCCTCGCAATTCCCTCTGCTCACGTAACAAGGAAAAAGAGAAGGTAATCCCTCGCTTAGTGGAACATTAATACCTCTGCTTCATACAGTATGTATTCAGATATAAAACTGGCTAAGAATGATGCCAGAGAGATGAATCAAACATGAGAGAACAATGCACAATTTCAGAATACAAAGACACTGTAGCCATGGCAGAACTGTTTGCATCTGGCTGCTGCATCCTTGTCGTCAAGAAACAAGGTGGACTGGTAGTCATGCATGCATCACCATAAAAGAATAGTGTGTGCAAGAACAGATGCACCTCCATTAATGACTTACAGAAAATATTACATTGCATTTACTGAATGGTATTTGCTGGATTAATTGAAATTGACGTTTATAAATTAAAAGGGAGCAATGTAAATTATATTCCTCACAACTCAAGTGTGAAATACATTTTCATCTTTTCCTTTAACTCATTTATTTCTTAGTGCATTACCTGATCATGTCTCTGTGCATTACTGCAACTGGCTCTGACTGCAGATAAAATTGAGCAGGGTGGGGGGAGCCAAAACAAAGCAGAGCAGACCATTATCAGATAACTGCACAAACTCTAACACCACTGTTAAACTGTGGTGCAAATGTATGGAAATGCAGAGGTGCAGGCACACACAGTCTCCAAATATTCCAGTGCACACTGTACACATGCAAACACTAACACAGTATTAATTTAAGTAAAAACTCCCCATTATTCTCATGATATAACAAGCCTGTGGTTCTGTGGTTGTGGTCTCACCAGGCTCAGGAGGCCTGCCCCTTTTACACCTAATTGGATAAATGTACTTGCTGTCATTTGTCTTTGTAGCCAGTGCTTTAACTAGAAACCAATGTTGGCTGCTCTGAAAACTGTAAGAAATCTCCTAAATGAGGCAAGAATTAGGTCATGTGATTACAGAGTCATGCATGGTTTATATTATACTTGCAGTGCAAAAAATTGAAGGGGTGTTCATCAGGATCTATCTATCTATCTATCTATAATACAGTGACATATGACCACATTTCTTTGGCTGTACATCTTTACTGTTTTTGAACTGGCTGATCTGAAATCTGCTCCATCACTGAAACTCATTACACACAGTGGAGACAGTGACTGGGGCTTTACATGAATGTGTAATGATACTGGGATATTCATGAAACATCAGGGTGTATGACTTTCTCCCTGTGTAAGTGAGTCATTTCTAACAAACCTGTTTCTCTGTTGCTTGTGTCTGTGGTTCATTAAAGTTATCATGCTACAGTCAGTATGATGTCCACATACTTTTGACAAGGATTTTGTTATGTCACTGCCAACAAAACATGGACTATAAACAAATATTTAGTGTACCTGAATAATGTGTTGGTGCTAATCAAGGTGGAATATTCACTTTTGGGTCTAATACCAAAAAGGATATCTCAAATCTACAAGCTACCAGATTAATGTAAATGAACTGTAAAATATTAAATTAGCAAAGATGCCAGTGCAGGGGAAATAACAAATACTCAAACATAATTTTTAGTTTAGTAGTTTAAAATATTTCCTTAGTGTTTTTGCTAATATGCTACAAATAGCCTAATTGTACTGATTCTATTTTCAAGACAAAACATTTCCTCCTGGCTGCAAATCAGTATTATTATTATTATTAATCAATTTAAAACAATTTTAGCATGCATCCATAGTCTCTTCTCATTAAAATAAATAGACAGAAAAAGAAACAATTTGGTGAAAAAATATGCCTAAATTTGTGGTACGTCACAGGGGGTTGTTGCACGAACATGTATGACAAAGTGTGCATCTGCTTAAGTTAATGCAAATCAAATAGCTGTTATTTAGTCATTGCAGAATGGGAATGTGCAGCCTTATTAGAATTTCATTCTGACATTTTCAGGTTTGACTGCAGCACCCTAAGGCTGACAACACACAGAGAGCAGTGCCAGCTGTGGTCACAACTGTGTTGGAAGAAACCACTTTCCTCAAAAGAAAAACTCAGTTGGCACAGAGTGGTCCTGCTATTCATCATAAACTGTAAGCTTTAGCTTTTAAAATGTGTTTCTCTTGTCATAATGGAATATCAAATTATTAAAATGACTAAAAGTTTGGTCTGGAGGTTCTCAGACAGATTTTAATTTAATGTCTATGCAAGTAAATGTTGCAGCAACATGCTGAGTAAAATGCATAACTTGCAGGTTCATAACACAGACAAGAAAATGATAAGTTGCCTCCTCATCATTTATATTCCCTTGCACTTAGTTGAGATGAATCTCAGCATCCCAAAACC
This sequence comes from Sandelia bainsii, assembly GCA_032362345.1. Classification (NCBI taxonomy): domain Eukaryota; kingdom Metazoa; phylum Chordata; class Actinopteri; order Anabantiformes; family Anabantidae; genus Sandelia; species Sandelia bainsii. The sequence goes on along the minus strand of JAUMHL010000002.1, from coordinate 20,002,550 downwards.
TCCCACAGTTGTCTCAGCTGCTCAAGCAGTTTCAGGTCCAGAAGGGGATTTGGCAGGACAACAATAACAGGGCAGACATCCAAAATTCAACGAGCCTCCCCTGTAGCTCCTCCTCTCCTTCCTTCACTTCCACTGTCCTTTCCTCCCACCTGAGGTTTACTTACACCCCTTAATCTTATCTACTTTAGTCTGCAACTTTTCTCCAGGTTCTTATCGGTTTCCAGCTCCTCTTCTTACCTTCCGTTATATTCTATGTATGTTCATCTCACTGTTTTATCAGTTTTCTTCTCTCATTGTTACAAACCACGAGATTCAAGGATGTTCATTGCATATGACAAAGGACTGACATTACCCTTACTCTTATGTGTGGAACACCCTTCTTTTCCACTTCTTTCCTGCTACAATTTCTTTTTCAGTCCTCTGAACTCACCCTTCCTCTCCTCTTCGCTATTTTGCTGTGCTACATGCAAGTGTTGGCCCACATAAAACCTAAATTCAGATTTCAGCTGGCAGCTTCATGGTCATAAGATATGAATCTTTGCTCATCCTGCACCTGGAGATGATGTTTCACTCCTTCAGTTTTTAAAATTAACTGGTTTTAATTAAATTTAAATTAGTTGTTTAGTATGTAAGCCGATTTTATTAAAACCCTCTATAATCAGTGCTTAATTACAAAATAAGACCACCACCCACAAAGAGTAAAACCTTCTTTTAGTGAAGGTCTGGTTGGCTGCATATTTTCTTGGTTTTGGTTCTCCTTAGCAAATGTTATTTTTATTATTATTATTATTTTGCTAATTTAGCTGTTCTCCAGGGAGATGTGGACGTGGCAGCCACAATGAGATCACTTTACCCCACCTTCTGTCATGCATGTGAGAAAGATGGTGAAGAAAGATGAGGTGAAAAAAGGGAGGGACGATGTGACTGCCATGAACCCTCTGGTTCTTTCTTTTGTCTCTTCTCTGTGGCGTGTGAGCATCTGGAAGAGCTACAGTAAGCTTTCCTACTCTCGCCCTCCATATTTCTCTCTCTCCCTCTCAGTTTCTACCAGGCTCTGACAAAGGCAACCTAGCAGACAAACGCAGTCAAGCAGAACACTGTGCTCAGATGTAAGGCTATTCGTTTTAGCAGGAGCAAGTCAGGGAAGTAGTCTCTCCTTTTCTGCTTCTCTGCTCAAATTTGAATCAGGTGTCAAGGCATTAGTAGCATCAGTGTAATAGACAGAGACGTTAACCTGCGACACAAATGATTTGTGCTTGTTTGAAATGCACATGCTCAGACATATAACGCTCTTAAAACCAGAAATCCTTGAAAGTGAATTTACTACAAATTCCAGCAACTAATGTTGATGACTATTATTTCCATAGAAGCAGAAGATGGAAAGAAGATCATTTAAAATATTCAGAGCATGTCACTGGTTTGTTTTCAGGTGCACTACCCCTAGAATCGACTTAGCGTCAGATGGAAATACCCAAGATGATTAGTGACACACATGACTCATCCGTATTTCAAAAAGGCACATCATCCACCAAGGGCTGCCTGGTGGCTGAGAGAACAATCACAGGTGGATATTGGTTCACACTCAGGTTGAACACCTAATCACAAACTTGATAGGACTTTGTCAGGTAACTGGAGCTGTAATTTTGCGCTCCAGTGGTTTCACAAAAGCACTTTGATATATATGTTTCAAAGCTGAAACAGACAGCTTATCTGATCAGCAGGCACATTTTATGATAAATTACATACAATGTGAGGTCAAAATAATGAGACCACCCAAATGTAAACATTAAGGCTCCCCAGAGTGACAAATGCGATTTCTATTCTAGAGTGGTTTAATTTCCCGGCAAGTTATCTGCCCTCAGGGAGCTGGATTAATTGTAGTAATTTCTAATGCAACACTTTGTGCTGAATACTCTCATTGTGGGATGCAGCTCCTTCACATGACAACTACTCCACTGTGATAATCAAGCAGTTGGAGGGAAACAAAAGAAACAATGAAAATGGGTCTAAATGTGCTGATTACATTTCAAGGTTGCTTTTATCAGAAAACCCTATAAGTGCCACAAATAAAAAAATATGTATTTTAGCAAGTAAAGCTCTTACTTCTCTCGATTAAGAAGCAGCTCTTACGTACGCAATAACAGCCAATCATGTTACATTGTAATGTAGAGCCGTTACTACCTGCCATCTTAAAATATACTGAACATGATTCAGCTCTTCACTCACACACACTCACACAGACACACACACATACACAGCAACAATACGAGCTACTGAGACAAGAGCTGACTCAACAGACACAGACACTGTCACATATAATGTCATTACAAAACCCAACAACAACGTAACCACATATGTGTATAAAACACAAAGGAATATGAGCTCACAGTGTTAGCTAATGTTGCTACAGACCTAACTGTAACATTCAGACACATCAGCTCCAGATTCCTCTAATGTGGAGAATAATGTCTTATTATATTGCGCCTCATAAAATACTGTATAATATGAAAGGGAAGAAATAAATGTCCGATGTATATTTAATTCCTAGTGAAAAGAAGGATCTGAAAGTACCATTACCATATCACATTATATTATTATATTGCTGTAATTGGCTGGTGTCGTATTTATTGACAGAAGCCTTGTCACAGAAAAATAATGTGTGACAAAGACGTTCAGGTGAGTTTCATGAGAGGAAAAATTAGTTTAGAAATCAAAAACTGATAGTGATCAAATGTGTGAGTTACGTAACTCTATGATGCAGAGGTTTGAAACACTCTGCTTCAACAGTATCTAATTTTTCTAGCAGTGAAATCTTTTGCAATTAAATCATTATTTTTAGTAACGATCTTGTCAGTTTAAATATTGAGCTCTAAATTTTTCCAGTTGCCACATTTATGCCACAATTTACCTTGCATACTTGAAAATTTATCAGACTGCAATTTTAACAAATCAATGTAATTTGATATAATGACGGTGTTTTCCTCCAATCAACAACAGTGTAATCAAGCAATTGGCAAGAAGCTGAGCACAGCAGCTTCTCATCACTGTGAGTTCTGTTTCTCAGAAATTTAACTCAAAAGTAAACACAGAGGACTTTTGTTTCCATGTAGTATCACAGGAAAACTGAAATTATTTTTACCTATAGCTTTCATAACTGTAATTTTCCACAGCATATTTATAGAAAACCAGGACAACTAATTGGAATAATTACGTTCAAAGCTGTATGATTGAATCAGTGACCTTGAAGTCATAAGACAGCCCATCTCACCATGAAGCCAACCAACCAACTTCACAGATAATAGAGTTTAATTCATTACTGACTTAATTTCCATCAGACAAAATGTCCTGAAATAGAGTAAGCTGATTCAGATGCAAATGTCTATTGAAAGTGCAACCTCAGAGGAGGTCAGACCTGGCACAGGGTAAGTATTCACCACAGCATCGCAGCTGGAGAGCAAATGCTAACTGCACAGAGAAGACAGGCTTCCTCCCAAACTCCTGACAGATCTCTCTCTCTATCTCTCTGTTTTCAGGACGATTCTGCTGCTTTATCTCGCCCAAGGCTCAGCGGACAGTCAGACTGACACATTCCAGCTGCTTCTGTGCACTCTGCAGACAAAATAACAAACTGAAGACCAGTGAAGATGTGTGAGGGGATGCATGCTGTGCCCTTAAGGATTTATGCCCTGGAATCTTTGAAGTCAAGTCAGATAGCACACATTTCTTGAGTAAATACCATTAATACTTCAATGTTACTAGTCAATACTGCTTAAACTCACTTTTCCTACTGCTATTAAAATACGTTTTATTATTCCTCTAAATACTTCTACCACTTTTACCATTACTAATAACAGAGTGGATCTAGGCCAAGGCCCCTACATCTAGTTACTGTATGTTTTGTTTGTCAGAGACCTCAGTTAAGAGACATAAAATTACCATAAACAGACAGAAAAAACACACAAACATATGTAAGATAGCTATAGAGTGACGACTGCAGACTACAGAGGTGTAAGACCATCATAAAGAGACAAATACAAAGAATCTACAAAATGATTCAAAACAGATACACATGCCTACAGAGATGCAACGTAACCATAAAGAGTAGAGAAGTAATTCATAACTCTTACTAATTTAAGAACAATCATAAGCACAATGCTATGGCATCTGTGTAACACAGTGTGCAATAATACCACATAGAACATGCACAAACCAAAAACAACAATCATTCCTGCACTGCTGAGTGCATTAGGACCTAGTATAGTTTGTTAGGGCCAGCTCAGCAAAATGTTAAGAGCTTCCATGGACCATATATGAACTGACATGTCACATTATTTCCAACACTTTTCTATTTGTCAGATGCAGACTGTCAACGCTACAGCGTGTAACTTTGGTGATAAGGTTGCCATGACATTTTCCAGATGGTGGCTGAAAAATGTCGGAAACAAAAGGCTGGTTAAATGGATTCCATCCTTTGCTGTGGGTTTGATGCTTTCTTATCGACAGACTAATTCCCTGAAGGAATAGGATGTGCCAAGGGAGACTAATGGAACAAATGGAGACTTGTATTCCCCAGACACCTTGTCTGAGGCCAAACTCGCATGCTCACTTCAGCGCTGCTCAGCTCCAACTGGCTCTATCTTTTGCTTTGCATCGCTTGTCACCTTGGGTTTGGGTTGAAAGGTCAAATCCACATCAGATTTGTCTTTATGTTAAAATGCAGAATTACTCTCTACGCCCAAAAGAGAAAGATAAGGCATTTCTGTGGGTGAAGAATCTACCGAGGCACAGCACGTAGAGCCAGGCTGACAATGACACATGACAATGACAACTCTTTTGGTGCTCAGGCTCCTAGTGAGATTGGATCCACAGTGACAATACAGCAGTATAAATAACTCCAGCAGTGGATTAGATGAGGGAACTCATAACAGGCTGTTCATACCATTTAGACTGAAGCAAATAAACACAGGCAGCAGGTGACATGTCCAACAGTTATTGTACCATTGAAGTATAGTACTCCTGAGGAAACATGCTGAACTCTCTGGATGTGAAAGGGCTGACAAAATCTGAGTGCTGGTGACTTTAAATATCAGCAGCAAATAAATCACATAAAAAAAACATCTTCCATTTTCATATCAGCGTGTTTTTCTCTGATACAGTTTGTCTCAGATTCAACATCACACTAATGCACAGAACATTTAAAACACCAGCTGGTGCTGTTCCACAACGGTAGGACCTTTTGGCAGCAGGAGCAGTTTTAGCGTGTCATCAATGATACAACAGGGTGTGGAGTCTGCTGAGCTGTTCATTTATGAAATGAGCAGTGCTACCATTGTAATCAAGGCTCGCCAACAAAATCCAATCTATACCCCATCATAAAACAACCTTGGATGATACAGACCCCATCAAAACCAAGGCCACTGAAAAGATTCCCTAAAGCGAAATGTTCCTTTGATTCACTGGAAGACAAGGATGTAGGGCTGAAAGGATTCCTCAAGAAGCTTGAATAAGTTGAATACAAAAAATCCTTGATGCAAATTGTTTTCCTCAAATCCATATATTTATATACAGTCTACTGTGTTTCTCACAGATGATTATTACTGTCACACAGTGCGGGGACTGCAAAATCGAGAGAGAAAACATAGAGAGGGTGGAAAAGAGAAAACTACAAAAAGTGGCCAAAGTCTGGAATCACGTCAAGCTCGGAAAAAACAAACAAACTGGATCTCAGCAGAAAGCATCCAGAACACAGAGTGGACCCATTACAAGGCAATTAAAGGATTTTCATGTAAAAGATTTGTATTCTCATGAATAACTTCTATTACATGTTGGCTTTTTAAAAGCACTTAAAAAAAACAATGAAATCTTATGAGTCCTCGACAGGTTCGAGTATCTTGCGAGTTACCTGCAAAATATTATGTAACAGATAAAAGGTTATTGTGTATGGGCACAGGAAAAAAATGAATAAAAGCTGGCAGATAGAGGACAATATAAAGATGAGAATGAAAACAGAAAGAAGCAATGAAAACAAAAAAAGACACTCTTTTTAGCTAGCGTAATTTTATCACATCTAATAATATGAGAATGTAGTTGACTTGCAGCCACTGGGAGTTTGGATACGTGGAAAGATCAGCGTAAAATCTGTTTTCTCTGTGTTACTTCCACAAACACCAGAAGCTGAGGGAGTGTGTCGTGCATCTGAATGGGACAGTATCCTCAGACAGCTCATTCTGCAAGTCCTACTTATACACAGCGAACAATCTGGATGTGTTTTTTGTTTAACTAATGTAAGAGTTCTAGGTCTGGATTTGATTAAGAGATACAGTGCAGGTAACAGGTCGGTCTAGCACCAAGCTTTGCTTGTGCAAGTTTACAAAACGTCCACTCGTTTTTGCCTCCTATAAATACCACAAAGCCTCCAAGAAGACAGCAAAGCCTGACGTTATGCCAGAACTGTAGTTAGACTGAAAACTTGCAGTTGAAAGTAAAGTTGCACAGCTCAAAGGCATTATTTTTGTATTATTACTAGTAGTAGTATTTCAATTTTAGAAAATGTTTTCTTAAAACCCAGAAAGTAAAAATGGCCCTTAAATAAGGATAAGGATAATCAGCTTTATTGTCATTGATCACATTTACATGTTACAACGAAATTTGACTTCTGCAT
>JAUMHL010000002.1:19943711-19983625 GCA_032362345.1 Sandelia bainsii | reverse complement strand
TGTTATTCATTTACAGCTTGCTTGTACACTGTATATCTCATCCGGATCATTCACACCTCCTCACACTTGTGTACATACCTCTGTACGTCTTGTAAAATTTTTGGTTGCTTATGTATATAGGGTTATTTTGTGTATATCGATAACTAACTTACTTGTTCTTCTCCTATATTCCTTTTGTTGTAAGAGCTCTGTAACACTTAAATTCCTCATTTGTGGGATAATAAAGGTTTATTCTATTCTATTCTATAATCTCTCAGAGATGAAATGACACGATTAAGGGCAGGAAGTTACTTGAAAGAACAAACTTGTCAGAAATACCACAGAAGATGACAAGCACCTTTTGCATCTGCAAATATTCAAAAGGTTATACTTCATTCATACTTCCTTCTCTTCTTCTTTTTTTAACCAAAGTCAAATTGTTATTCTAAGCAAACAGGGGCTTTCTCAGCATCATCATTATGACTAAAGTTTCTGAGGGGGCAGTGTGTTGCACTCTGGAAATCAGTTGTATCAACTGATCAGGCAGACCAAAAGCAACCTCACCAACAGAAGATCAATACATTGTTCTTTGTTTGCTGAGAGATAGAAAAGCAGCTTCATCACAGATACAGAATTTGCAGATCAGCAAAAGTAGGTCTGAAGAGAAGTGGTGTCAGACGACAATATGAGATTTTAAATGTGGTCTCAGACTTTTGGACCACACTGTATCTTCACACATATGAACTGCATATTCTGTACAACCTGAGTCCAGTATTTCAATAATGGACCCTCCGATAGTATAGTATGAATACGTTGAGTATTACATTGGGTTTAGTACACTAAAAATGTTAAGGATTATAGATTTTTCAAAGACACTCCACACTCACATTGCGGCATGAAATACCACACACACACACACACACAGGTATTTTATGTATGGACTTTCTGGATAGAAGGAAATTATTCTTTATATTCAAACACATATAAAGTTATCAGTTTCAACCATAGGACCGAGTCCCACTGCCCACCCATTACCACAGTGTGGGGCCAACAAAGTCACTTTATAAGCAGTAATTCTCAAAAACCCTCTGATTCACTCTAAAACTCCACAGCTGAGTTACAGTCCTCGCTTAATTCAACCACAGTAAAGAGAAGGAGCAGACCGGCAGACCATAAAGCTCTTAGGGAATGATGTAAGGAACAAGAAAATGTGAAAAAACTAGTGTGGAAAATGAAAATGGAGGACTGAAACGTCTGCAAATGAAAGCCCCTCTGGTCTTGTCTGGAAGTCAAAGCAGTGCATTTGAGGGTACTGACTGGCAGAGAGGTGTTTGGAGCCGAGCTTCAAAGGCTGGAAGAAGAGTGTGTGGCAGCACTGTGCCCGAAAGAGCAACTTCAATGTGAGCATCAAGGAGCCTGAGACAAACCCATCAAACTGAATGGAAGAGAGGGAGAACACGGAGGCACAATTAGTGAGTTACACAACTTTACCATAGCTTATGTGTTGTTTTCCGACAGAATATCCTTAAAATCAACTTTAATCAATTTTATATATTGATATGTGAATATTTTCAGTGAAGCAAGAGATAAAGTAACTTTTGAAACAGGGACAAACAGGGGAAAAAGGGCCATTTTTCCCACTGGAGCACAAAAAAGGAAAAATCCAATAATCTCAGGATACTGAGAACTAAATGTATTTCTTGCTTTAGTATCATATAATTGGGGGATCCAGTGGTCTCCTAATACTATCAAATCATCATTATTCAGACAGCTCAGTGCCATTGCGGATATTTGCAGAGCTGCACTGGGAATACTCTGATACACAGAGTACTTTCTGCCAGACCATGAGGTTTTTTTTTCTCCTACTTTTCCTTCACTGTTTTAATGGAGCGTGTAATTCTAAAGCAGTTGTTCCAAGATGTGCGTCGTTGGGAGATAAGACATTAATCATTTACTGGCACACAATGGACTAATTTCATTATTTAATGATTTGCATTGAAAATGTCGTTAAAAGGAGATTAGAGAGGCAACCAAGTGTAGGTACCACAACTGTTACTGTATGAAAGCATGTATATTCTCTGAAATTAACCCTTTTAATTATGTACTTTCCCCAAAATTGGGGATGATATGAGGCATTTTTTGAACCCACATATCCTGGAAAAGCTAGTTCTGTTGTCAGTTTTTTTAATGAAAAATGAGGAATTGTTAAACAAATTTAAAATAGTAAGCATAATTTAATCACAAGGGTTAGATTGTGTGAGTGTCCACAGTCACTGCAATGGAAAATGTGATACACACACACACACACACACACACATTTGTTTTTTGCAAAATGGCATCACCTCTCAGATTCTTAATCATCATATGGTCCTTTGCACATACACATACTGTAAGTAGACTGTACTCTCGTGCACACACACACACACACACACACCATTGCCAGACACAGAACACCAGCAATGTGCCTCAGGCAATGTAAATAACAGCCAACAAATATGAACTTTAATTAAAAAGCACCCTCTGTGCTCTGTCCTTTCAGCATTGTGTATCAGCAAATTTCCAAAGTTAAATTAAAAATACTAAACTTTTATTTCAAAACTTCTGTATATGTTCTTACTCAGTCCTTTATTATACACACAGTCATACATGTTGATGACCATTTTATTTACAGAGATCTCCAAAAATATAGCTCTGTAGCATTAATTAACTTAAAAACATTACAAATCTGAGCACTATAACTGACAAAATGTTGCACTTGATGACATGTACCTTCATTACAATGCACCAAAAATAGTCCCTACCAAATGCCAAAACCCATTTCCTCCTGTTTGTGTGTAAACTACAGTTATAAATACACCCTTGTAATAAAACCAAAAAATGTACACTATTAGTGACCTGTTTTTGAAAGATCACATCAGTAGAAATGAATGAGCTGGGCAGGGAAGTCAGACAGGACCACAAAATGAATGTATCGACAACCTTGAAAATTAAATGCAACTGCAAAAAGCTGTATAAAGTAGCTGTTTCTAGCGTGAGTCAGATTCAACTCACATACTGTGTCTACTAAAGAAGCAAACACTGGTTAGTGAAAGAGTTTGGACCTACCTTGGACCTTATCAATTAGAAAATGCATTAACTAATGTGAAACAAGCATTTTTCAAGTATTCCTTTAGCTGTAAATATGCAAGTTTGTGATTACAAGTATATTTAAAACCAGTTTTGTGTAGCAGGTATGGAGGTTTCCAAAAATCCCTAAACAAATGATGAAATATTTGTCAAAGGTTTAAATCATTGACTTCTTCAGTTAAGCAGCCACTCCCCACTTATTTCCACAAGAAAAGCTAAAGCAGGGCATCAATTTTTAAGACTTTTAACCTAATTGTGTCCAGTTATTTCTTACTATCCACTCCTCTGTCAATCAGACGCTTTAATGTTCCCCTCAGTGAGAGTTACATTGTGATAATGCACAGTGTCAGCAAGTTGTCAGCTGTCTGCTTCACTAAAGAAGAGGGAAACGGGAACTAGTGCCTGCAGTCTTCAGGGGTCTTTCTTAACCTTTACCAGGAAACTAGCTTCTTCTTTGATGCTGGCTGCAGGCCCTGGAGAATGTCACCTCGAATTACCTCTGAAATGAATCTGAAGAACTCTGCTGCCCCAAGTGATTATGATATGCTAATGCAGGTTTAACAGTGGGCACTTTGCAAAGTACTACTTACAATTAACAAAAAAAAAAGAAAAAAGAAATGCAGCATATTACATAATATTACAGACAGTACCATTAAAAATGAAATATTAGTATCACTTAATGTTGCCCTTTCCAACCATAAGTAACTGCCAGTTGACACAAATGGAAATCAGTCTCCATATATTCAAAGACTTTCTATTGTTAAATTATTTTCCATAATCGCTTTGGACTTTGTCACATCTGACTGAAAATAAATACATTTAACAGAGACTCCGATTTTCTAGCAACTAGGTAGAGCTTGACTAAACTGAATTTAGGGAGCAGATGCTCAGAAATTCCACTAATCTGCTCTAAATCTGGTCTGTATGTTTTGTCTACATGTACAGTCAAACCAAAAGTGGTGAAAGACGCTCACCACTGCTGACTGTCAGGCTGATATTTTAATGAAAGCATAATTTATTCCGTTATCAAGACACGGGCAAGAACTGAAGATCAGCCGAGGAAATTAAGTTCATCTAATACATGGCTCCATTTTCAATCAATCACTTCTGTTAAATTAAATATTTTTTTCTCTCATGATGAGCGAGAACAGATGTATGACAGCTAATTAACATTTAATGAAAAGAATCATCTGCAAAGCCATTCTTTTTTAATGAAATGCTTCCACCTCCTGCTCCTCCTCCAGCACCAAATCCAACTGTACCTTGTGACTGTATTGTAACTACATCAGTATAATGTAGGAAAAAAGTCTACACAACTTAATAAGAAAGAAGCTTCCTTTGTTTAATTTTCAGTCTCTTAACTTAAATTGCAGAATTTTATCACAGTATGAGGGGAGGTGGAGCTCTTACTGATACCTCTGTCAGTTGAATTTAATTCCCCGTTAAATTGAGTAAGTGTGAATCGCCCTGCCATAGACCCCAACAGCTCATTGTTCGCAGCCAGTCTCATTAAATCTGTCAAATGCCCATTTCCGTGCATGGTTTCCTGCCCTCACATTTTAATGAATAGCAGGAAGATTACAATAGCTTACAGTTATAGATGGTTTTGATACAGGGTGAAACCATGGTTCTGCACAAATAACCTGATCATTATGGCAAGATGGTTCCTTCCTCTACTGTTCCAAATACTGTTGAATTTCAAAAACAGAAAATAAAAACAAAAAACTAGCTTGGCAGGATGGCAGGACTCGACCTAGTCTCTGTAGCTCTCAATAATCCTATCTGACTTCAAAAAGATGAAAACTATAGTTTTTAAATCACGGTAATCGAATATGGTTATTTAAAATTTGAAACCGTCATATTAATTGTTGGAAATTTTACCATGGTTTACTGTGAAAGCAGTTAATCATGATGGTACAGTATTACCATAATATATTATCAATCATTAAAGTATAAATTCTCTGCTTTAATTCAAGGGGTTTAACAAAGGTATTAGTTTACTCCCTTGAGATGTTCTGCCAGGCCTTAACTGCATCTGCCTTCAGATGACTTGGCCAGGGAAAGATTTCCCTTTTCTCTGCCTTGAAAAACTCTTGGGCTGGTTTAGCTAAATGTTTCGTCCAGTGCTGGGCAGCAATTAAAATCTTTAATCGCGAATAATCGCTGCGATTAATCACACTGTTACTGGCAAAATTTAATAATGAATTCAAAAGTTGTTGTTTTTTAACTTTTATTTTAAAAGTACTGCTATATGAACAAAAGTGCAATAATATTTAGTCTGAAAACACTTTAAACAAATAAGATGGTTTTTAACAGCAGTATTCCCTGTACACAGTAGCACCTAAATATTTCTTGTAAATCTCAACTTAAACATTAATGTAATCAAATCAAACAGAAAACCAAAGCTATTTGCCAGGACATTAACATTTATCTAGTTTATTATAGAACAACTTGTTTCCCTCAGAGTCCAGAACCACCTGTGTGTAACCACAAATCTGTACCTTGTCCTTTTATTAAACTAACTAAACAGCTTCATGTTATTTATCTTATGTCATGTCTTATGTCGCGTTTACCATTCTCCTCTGATCTCTGAATCGGGCACAGACACACACACACACACACACAGGTGAGCACAGCGCAAGTCGCAAAATATGTCACGTCAACCACCTGAAAAGCATTTTTTAAACATAGATATTAATTTGACTGCTGTCATTAAAAGAAACACATGAAGGTCATGATTCCTTTAGGTGTTTGTGTCTGTGTCCGTTGTTTGGGTGACTTGCTGCATCAACGGTGTGTATTGTATTCAAGTGATACATCAGACTCCAAGTTCTCCAGTGACAGGAAAATTCAACTTTGCAGTGGTTACAAATAACTGTGGTTCTATCAACTTGTCTCAATGAAAATGTCCGTATGTGTATTCACAACCAGTGAGCAACGAACTTTCATCATCATCATAATAATAAAACTGCGTTAACGTGCGATAAAATAATTGTCGGTGTTAATTAATTAATGCATTAATGTGCCCAGCCCTAGTTTTGTCATTTTCTGTCTACGATATGAAGCAAGCATCCAATGAATTTTCCAATATTTGGCTGAATCTGAGCAGAGTAGAGTACCTATATAGCCCTGTACACTTAAAAATTCATCCTGCTACTCTTAGCAGCAGACACATCAATAAACACCAGTGACCCAGTTCCACTGGCAGCTATACATGCTCATGCGATAGCACTGCCCATCATGTTTGACAGATGTACTTTAGTTCATGGGCTGTTCCTTTTTTTCTCCATACTTTTCCCTTCCCATAATTCTAGTACAACTTATTCTTGCTTGCATCCATCAAAATAAACTTGGTGCTGGTTAATTAGTCATGTTATCTGCCTTGGTAGCAAGCCTAAAATATTTATTTCACTAATGCTAGACATGCTAACTCTCACAGTTGGTTGCAAACGTTCATTTCAAGACAGCATTATGTTAAATTTGGTGGTGAGTAGATCTCCCGTAGATGTGAAATCATATTTTTGTATTGTATTCAAGTATTGCCTCCTCTTCGCAAGCACATCTTGTTTATGATGTGACCTCCTTCCTCTGCCGTGGCCGTCTGTGGTTTCTGTTTGGTACTCTGAAGCCATCGCACACAGCTGCATGACTGCTCTCACCAACAGGAAGAGGAGGGGTTGTGTTAAACTCTACAATGCAAACAAGCTAAGGGAGACAGCACTTTCTGTCCTTAATGAAACAGCTGCTACCACAGCAATGGTACAGAGGTTTTGAAACCGTGGCTTTTTCAAACCGCGTCATACCTTAAAACCGGAAACCAACCTATGCCTACTCAAGAGTGTTCTTGACTATACTAGATATTGTGAAAGGGTTCTTCTTCAGCATTGACAGAATTCTGCAGTCATCTACTTTACTTGTGTTTAGTGGGCTTCCAGGTCTTTTGGTGTTCTCCTGTATTTTTTGTTTTCCTCATACTGGCCTAAAGAGTGCAAAACCAGCACTCAGAACACCTTTTATCTGCATGATTGGCCATGGAATAATGAGTGAACAGGCCACACCTGGCCTTGAAACTTCTCGTCATCAATTGTCCAATTACTTTTGAACCTCAGAAAATGAGGAAGCATGTCTAAAAATGGCCGTAATTCTTTAATGGTAAATCAAGTACTTTGTTAAACCCATTGAATTAAAACTGAAAGTCTACAGTTAAATGATATATTCATTTTGAATCCACAGTGGTACTGTATAGATGCAAAATTACAAAAATTGTGTCACTGTTCAAATACGTCTGGACCTGACTGCACAGTGAATATCCAAATTGAGTGATAGGAAAAGTTTTAATTACAAGTTTTAATTAAAAGTATACAATGCATACACCGCCACACAATTACACAACTGGCTACCCTGCAACTGCCAAGCATAAGGTCTGTTTTTTCCCCCCACAGCAGTAAAGTTGTTAATTAACTATAATATGATAAATTAATCAATATATAAATTTTCAATTAATATTTAATTAACATTTTTGATACATAAATTAGTATAAATGGGAGATTTTTTTTTTTTAACGGTGGGATATCTGCAAAGTACATTCTCCTTTACACTATTAAAAATATAAATACATTTTTCAAATCCCTTTGTATTTTTCCACTTCTCCATACATTAACTTCATACATTCAATGCTCCCAACCCAAATAATCCTGTCTTATGATCTTAGGCACTGTGTTCAGGATTTGCTTTTTCATAGCAACCTTTCAAGCATGGAGAGTGCTAATAAATATTCTTACAACTTGTACAAGATTCACAACCCAACATATTCATTGGCATTCGCCCATAAATATATTTCTTCTTGAAGCCACTCTTGGTTGAATGTCACTTTCTAGAGCAGTATCAATAAACAGCACTGGCCTTGTGAAGAGGGCAGAGTTACAGTTTATTTGTTGACTTCCCAAAACAGATATGAGGTTTCACTCCTCTCCTTGAGCAAGACATAAATCTAACAGACGCAATAAGCTCAGAACTGGAGATCATTAACAGCTCACGACGAGCGTCAACTTTACCCTGGGAAATCTTCCCCTCAAAGGGAGAGTTGGCCACACAGAGCTTTTTTGTGGAAGACCATTTGTACCCTGTTGTGGCTAGCAGGGGACTAATATCTTGTTCCTGGCACTGCTGCTTCCAGATTTTTATGAGGTCTTCACTCTGCAAAGGCAACATCCCGCTGAACCGGCAATTACCTGCTAATGCACATTGGCTAATTTGGATCTGGGGAGAGGAGAATTATAGAGCAATCAGCCTGAATCTAAAACCACACTATGTGTGCAAAATGATAGTACAGTATGCATTGCTGATGGCATTTTACAACACAGCCGGCAAATATGATATCCTTGCATTATAGTCCTATATTACAGCTGTACTTTTTCCCCCTAACCGATGCAGACATGTTCTCTCTCTCTCTCAATTTTACATAATAAAACTTAGCATTTACTTAACATTTTGAAAGTATTTTTCATCTAATGAGATAAAAATCTTCAAAAGCAGAATACCTATTCAATATGCACACATTGGGTACTAAATGTTCACCACATGTTGAATTCGTTTCTGTGCTGAAGAGTGCATTTACTGTAGCAAAAAGCCAAGTAAAACAGAGGTGGTGGAAAGGTCAGACATACTCATTTAGTTCACTGAAGGCATAGAGAATTGTAACTGAAAAATTCTAGCTATGGTACGTACTGTTCAAAGAGGTTGAACACTTGTTTATAGCTTGGGTTGTTTTCACCTCCACAGTGGCCCTCGACAGAGCAATTATGAATGAAATGTGACACAGATTCCTATAATGCACCATAACAGATTAAGATGTAAAACAGATAATGTGGTGTAATTAACTGAAAACACATACAGCATCAGCCTCTCCCCATGTGCCTTGGCTGACAAGAATAATCTGAGTTCTTCAATTATTTATTTTGATTTTGATTTGAATGATCCAATATAAATTCTTAATATCCCAAAACTGATCACTGCATTTGCACATTTTCTCAGTAAACATATACATGAGCTAATTCTATGTGTATGCAGTAACTACTTCTGGTGCAGTTATTAACAATAGTAAAAAAAAAAGAAAAAAAAGGGCTGTTAAGTGATTTAAAAAAATTACATTTCCTGCGATTAATTATTCTAAATTAATCGTATATTTGCATTTTTGCTGTGAAATTATTTTAAAATATTTCAGTACAGATGAATTTTTCAGATGAGTGAATAAATGAATACTCACATTATAACAGTAAAAACAATAAAGCGCCATCGGTGCAATAAAGTAACCAACGTAAATATGGATATTAAAGAAAATGAAAAATAATTAATAATAATAATAATAGCAGCAATAAAAATAGAAATTACATTAAAATATATACAGTACGCAATGAAAGGTGTTGGGGTGCTTGATGTGAAGTGTCTATTGTTCGGATGGCGCACAGATCAGTCTTTTCAGTGGACTCAACCTGTGGCTGAATGAGTTTCCCATCTGCCACAGTTCATTACAGCGAGTGAGATGGATTTTTGTAATTGCCAGACTTGAAAGTTAAATGTTTCTTTTAGCTTTAAGCTCAGAGCTTAAACGGGTTCGCCGGTAAATGCTTTGCTGAGGTGATAGATCAGAGATCACCAAGTGTCTACCTGAGGCACATCGGACCAAAGCCCTCTCACATAGTGACGGTACAGAATGTCTGTAGTGGAATAAACCAACCAGTCATAAACTCAGACTGGTTGCACGGGATTAAAGGGCAACATGGAACACGATTAATCAGAGTTATAAAAAATTTGCGAGTTATATTTTTTAATATTTTTTATAATTGTGATTAATTAAAATTAATGGGTTATGTTGACACCTCTAATTAAAAATCAAGTTTTTACTACATGGATATATACAATTTTCAGTTAAAAAGTAATAAGCAATTTTGTCTCACAGCAGTCTTGAAAACTGTGACATGAATAATTAGATTCATCTACTTTCTGCCTCTCATCTGGAGATGGACTATAATGGTAATGCCCGATGCCTTTCTACAGTAAAGTTTTCCAGGTCCTCTTGGGAAATCCTCAGGTGTCCCCAGGCAAGATGAGATAAAAGTAGAGCCCTATGAAATCTGTTTTGTTTTTTCCTAAAATCCATTTTTTCCATATTTATTCTTCTGAATTCCATGTTTTAAGTTATAATCATATTCATTCACCTAAAAAGTGACTAATTATGGTGTGGATGGGAAAAAAGAAAAATGCAATAGGAACAAATCTCACATTTAATGACTGTTATTCAACTTCAACAAAGTGCTGGGGTTCAGCAGAACATTTACTGCTTTGGTAAAGCATTTCAACGTTTACTCACGTCTTGTTTCAGCTGATTTGTTTGCATGACCATGACTTTGCTGGAGTGAACGGCTCATGTTAGTTTGCTTCTTGTCTCTGTTTCTGATGGGAGTCTTTGTAAGTGGTTGTCACATGTGTTCTTGCGGGTCCAGTCTATTGTGTGCTGGCAAAACTTACAAAAGAGTTGTTCTCCCGATTCATAAAAATCGTTTGGGTATTGTTCTGTTCTAAACTTAGCACTAAGCGTTGAATTCCATAGTTTTTTTAGAGGACTTCGGTGTTTCAGCAAGCCTCTTCGCCATAGCTAACCGCTGACTTTTTTTCCTCTGTGTCTTTGCGTTTGTGCGTGTGGAAAGCTGAGTCCCATCTAAACAGGTAACACGTACAGGGGGCTCCAGCGGCCAAAATTCATTGTTTTGCCCACACACTGATATCAGCGAATTATATGACATTCCGCATTTTACAACGGATTCCATTTTATTTGTTGAATTCCACGATTCCGTCCACGTTTTCTGCATTGCGGAAATCATAGGACCTTATACAAGTCCTAGTACAATGCATACTGGAAACCTCCAAATGAAGGCAACCAGGAAGCATCCAAATCAGAAGCCCGAACAACTTAAATAGCTCCTTCCAATGTGAAGGAGCAGTAGCTCTACTCTGAGCTACCTCCAGATGTCCAATGATAGAATTTAACTCTATTGGAATAGTATGAAAGTTTTATATTATAAATAAATATTTTTCCAAATATATGCGTAAAAGAAGATTATCACCTTTTATTCAGGCTAATATGGAGGACTGTGCACTGCAAAACACACTGGAGAGCACCTGTTGAAATCCTGATGTTCTGTGCCAAAATACACACAAGCAATCGGATCCCGTCAGACGGGAGATGGAGAGTGTTAAGTCTAACTAATTAATGTTCTATTAATAACTTGAATGTTTATGTATGTGTCATTGCAGATCTATCTTGAAATGCTTTAGTGAGTCCTTGAAAGTCTGTTGGGTGGAATAAACATTTAAATGGGTGAGAAAATAAGTTTTGGAAGCCATAAATGTCAGCTACTTGCAAAGTAAATCTAAGTTATTGGTATTGATCAACAGCTCTTATCAACTCTGGCAGTTATATCATTATGCTTTTTTTCTGCTAAAAAAAAATCAAACTTGTTACCCTTTTAATAATTGATTAAAGTATAACTTCAACAAGCTCAAAAAAATATTTTTATAGAAATTCCTGCAAGCTATTTGGTTTGTGAAATAAAGATTCTACAATGATTAATATCTACAAGAAGAGTAAACATTTTAATCATATGTTTACCAGTCAAAAAGGAAAAGCAATTACTATAAAAAACTTAATTAGTTCTGTCTCGTGTCTCTCCCACGCAAGCACTCTACAGTATATACTGTATAGATTTAATGCACGAGGGCTCATATTTTGACAGCTATTAGCAGAGGTGATGTACATATTTTACCTTGTAACTACAGAGAACTTCTGGGAGTTCTCTTCATTAAAATGAGTCAGGAAGAGAAATGCCGCTCTGTATGCACCTGGTGAACTACACATTGTAATTTTATTAATCTAATCTTGTTATTCCATTATTTTTTTACACCATATGTGGCAATACAGCTATTTTTTGACACTGATTACTTTACCACATATTAAAACTAGATTTGTTTGACTGGATTTCATTTGTATGAATAATCCTAATAATTCTAGTAATCATGAGCATGTGTATCTCCTAGATGAGGCATAGAGTGTTTTTAGTTATTGTGAATTAATTTTAATAGCACTTCTCAGACCAGCTCTGCTAATTGAAAATCAAAATGATGTCATCATGAACTGTTCTCAGGTTTTGTTTTGTTTTTCTTTTTTAATCCTGCTGGAATGAGTAATGTACTGGATAATTTCATTTCCTTGGTCTTCACTTGCATCATCTGACATTCTTTCCAATGTGCCTTTAAAGTTTTTGGGGGAATTTAGGAAGAGATCATTTTATTTTCTCCTCGCCTCTACAAGAGGATATCATCTTATAGACACTGTTTGAAGTACTGAAGGTTCTGCATGAGATACTGCTTGAATCTCCAGTGAAACAAATCCACCCACTAATCTGCTGCCCTCAACGCCCTGCACTTTATTACAACACTAGTTCAACTTCTGCTGAAGTTATTATGATGTTCGACGTGAAAACTGTGCACCCTGGGAACACGTGTCCTTGTATGTATCTCTGACAAAGAAAAATCTCTCAATTAAAATCTATGGGTTGTGCCTGAAATTCTCCACAGAATTAAGTGAATGTTTGTTAGAGTGGGACACAGTTCAAAGCATGAGTCAGACCCTGTGAGGAGTGTAATTATGGTGCTTAACATTGTTACAGAAATACAGCTTGCCAGTCCGATCCCCTGTGCTCATTTTAAGTATTAAAGATGATTTTAACAATGTGGTGATAACAAATGGTCATTAGCCAGGGTATCCATCCATTTTCTTAACCGCTTGTCCTTGTAAGGGTGCTGGAGCCTATCCCAGCTGTCATAGGGCGAGAGGTGGGGTACACCCTGGACCAGTCCATAGCAGGGCAGACATATAGAGACAAACAACCACGTACACTCACATTCACACCTATGGACAATTTAGAGTCACCAATTAACCTAACATTGCATGTCTTTGGACGGTGGGAGGAAGCCAGAGTACCCAGAGAGATGCAAACATGCAAACTCCACACAGAAACGTCCCGCAGTACGCCCCGGGGATTGAACCTGGGTCCTTCTAGCTGTGAGGCGACAGTGCTAACCACTACACCACCATGCCGCCCACTAGCCAGGGTGTAAAGCATTTAATTTCTGTGAAATTATGTATGATGGAGAATGTAAATGTACTCTTTGCTCCAACCTAAAACCTCTTCACAGGCAAAGCACAAGTGTTATGTAATAAACTTGATGATAACAGTGGTCCAATTAGAAACCATGCCAATGAGCTACAATGTCAACAACAGGGCCATGACATTGGCACCTAAATGGAATGCAGCCACAGATAATGCCATCAATTACACCTGTGTCAAAATGTCAAAAAGTCAAACTGTCCAGTTTGCAAAAAGCATTTGGCTGAGAGCATACCTAAGACTAAGAGCTCGCAGGGGAGCTGTGTTTATAAATTCAGAGTGCCATTAATAAATGCCATCTGGTGAAATAAAACTAGACTAAAATGGGTATAAAACCCAGAACGTCAGGACAAAAAGACAAATTATCATCTTTGGCTCTCAATACTTTAAAACTAGAATGAGAACATTTGTTAACACCTGCTGCATAATACTAAATTTGGAGAGTAAAAAAAAATATTTCTAGTAATACAACACTACTCAAAAACTTTTGGGGAGGTCTCCATGAACTCCACAATCCCAACACTGACATTAATCATCTCTGCTGTTCATCTAATTTTATGGCAGGCTATATACCACAAGGCACACTTAAATTAAAAAAAATAATCAGGGAAGAGGAGAGTACCAGGGAAGATCACTAGCAAAAATATATTCGAGTACAGTTATCATTGATTAAGACTATCAACTGTAACTTCAACTGAAGGTTCAATATGTTAGTCGACTTTTCAGCATACTAACTATTCACTTCTAATACTGCGTCACATACGGCCCAATGTAATAAGCTCAAGGCAGGTTGCTAACACTGATTGATAAAAGAGCTTTCAGAGGCTGTAGCTCCCTCTGTGTGTGTTTTATTACCTTTTGTGTCCAAAGACAGGAGAATGAGGAAAAAGAGAAGTGACATTAGCTAATGCATAGCTGGAGTTTTAATGGCGTGTGGAGACAACAGAATATCCATTAGCCATTGCAGGAACTCTGGAATTAGATTTGTGTCTATTTAGAGTGATGTGTTAATTATTTGGTCTTTAAATTGGCCTAATGTAGCTGTTGGTAATTCATAAATTCAAGCCATATGTGCTATGCAGGCAGGTGTAAAAGCAAATAACTGTTACTGCATTATTTTAACACTAGTAAGTGGTGTCCAGATATTTCAATTAAATCTTATACTTGACGCAGTTTGGCTTAACAGCAACAACTAAAATACTATCTGCAGCAAGTTCTGTATAGAGACCCTTATACTTTAGCCATCCCCTCAATCTTCCTTTAACTAAATCCATCTATTTCTAGTATTATTTTGAATCACATATAAATGCCAGTGCAAGAGCAGTTTGAACACAGCCAAAAGAGAAGAAGGATGTTACCGCTAAATCAATAGGCAGGGCTTTACTGCTTCAACATATGGGAGTTTGGGAGTTAAATCTTGCTTGGTTGCTGATTGAATTTTACAGCGAGAGCCTTCAGGAGAGTGCTGAATGGTAATTACCCCAATGTAGGAACAACCAGAGTGGAAAGAAGTGCTAAAAAATTGAATGAGAATGAATAGCAGCAGGCCAATCCTTGGGTGTAACCCATCTGCTTTGAAATGGGGCGAGTTTAAAAAAAGGACACAGGAAGCTATAAAAGGACAAAATTGCAACAGAAGACACATTGTGGCCTTGGCTCTTAATGACATTAATGAGTCTTTGCAGGACAAGAAGCTTAACATTTTTGTTAACAGTTCACAGTGGCTATAGGATTCCTCCAAATTCACATCAAATTTCATTGTTTAAATTGTAAATTATGGCTGTGAATACAGCCTGCTGCAATGGCTGCTACAGCAAAATCTGTCAGCTAATTTCACATTTAACAACTAACCCCACACAATCCACATGACTTAGAGGGTGCACTCAGCTAACTAATTCTCCGTGGCTTAAGGGCTGCCCTTGGAGATGAGTTTCTACTATGGTTGGCGAGATATTGTAAGGCATAGGACAGAATAGAGATCATCTTTAAAATAAGGTGTACTTTTTAGATGTACAAAAGTTTTCAAAAACAGGTCATCATTAAAGGTTAGGTTAAAGTCAGACTATTTATATTATTGGAAAACAGCAACAAGAAAGTCCTGGATTGTCCTTTTGTGTATATATACACACATACACACACAGTATAGTACTAAACTGAATATCTTTGGACTGTTGTTCAGACAAAAGAGAATCTGAAAACCTACCCTGCATTCTGTGAAAGTGTGATGAGAAATTTAAATTTTTTGAGATTTCTAATATCAATCTAATAATCGGCAAATATTTAGCTTGTGATTATTTTTTACAATTTCCAGCCCTAGTGCTATGATATGTACACATCCAGTCAGTTTTGTGTGATGGTTGACAGGGTATAGTCATAATAGGTTACAGGAATTTACCAAAAAGCTAAATTCCTATTTCTGATGGTGGTACACGATAATTTGATAATAAAACTTTTTAGCTTAAAACTGTACCAACATGTTGTTGATTGGATATTGTTAATTACAACTTTTACAACTACAAAAAAGAGGTATTGATGTCACTATAATCTATGAGAATGCATTAAATACTAATAACAGAACATTTTTGCTTAAAAAAAACTAGAGTAATTACTTGATTATCAAAATATTTACCAAAATAGTAACATTTCAAAGTTGCTTTCATAATGTTTCATTGTTCAGTCCAGAAATAACTAAACTATAAAATTTAAAACTGGGAAGAATTCTTAGCTGACAATTGTGCTTTAAAACCAGACTAGTATCAGTTGTGAGGCAAATACACATCTTGTTGTATGCTGGAGGGCTCTCGTTACAGTGATGAAGATCTGGATCAGATCTAACCAACTGCAGACAGCTCCAAGTATTTCAACAGTGACACCTCTTGTATTGTTTTAGCTCTGTACTCTAGCACAATGAATTTGAAATGAAACAATGAATGAGGCTAAAGTGCTGAATTTCAGCTTTAAGAGTTTTTTGAGAAAGGTTCATTTCTTCTCTGGTCACTCAATATGGAGGACAACACTTTCAAGTTAGTGCTGAAAGTCAGCACTTTGAACTCACTCATTGTTTCATCTCAAAAGAAAAGGGTTGGAAGAAAGAGCCAACACAAAAAGAAGTTTTACTGTACCAAATTAGTCAATAAATTGATTAGTCCGTGGAGAGCTTTTGATGACTAATGTTGGAAATGATTTATCAACCAAAAATATTGGCTGGTTGAGGATTAATTTTATGGTGGCAGTAATTAATTGAAAAATGTTAATTGTTCAAAATAAATTAATCAGTAACTATTAGGTTTCCCTTGAGCTGTAGGATACAGTATTATAATGGCAAGTTTTGATATTTCATAGAAATAAATGTTAACTAATTAATTGAGCAAATCTGCAGACCACTGTGTCCAATCATTGAAATAATGACGACAGCACCTGTAATATGGGGAGTTGTGAAGCACATTTTTTGTATATCTTCTATAATTACATTTCCTACTTTTAGAGTATGGACAACAAGCAGACTGTTTACAGTCTAACCAAATATCTGTGTGTAAAGCAATATCTAGTCTTACAAATTCCAGATGTGATTCAGGTTTAACCGTTTTTCTTTTGTTCTTTGTCCTTACAGGGCCACATTCTGTACTGTTTATCTCCACTGATTCCCATGACACCGAGAACAGCCAGGTTAAAGATAGATGTATTAAAGGTACTGTGAAGAAAGATTTACTAAATCAGAGTGTGTTAAAACTTTGAACAAGGATATCCTACCTTGACTGAGCCT
This sequence comes from Sandelia bainsii, assembly GCA_032362345.1. NCBI lineage: Eukaryota > Metazoa > Chordata > Actinopteri > Anabantiformes > Anabantidae > Sandelia > Sandelia bainsii. Next base: position 19,966,531 of record JAUMHL010000002.1, on the reverse strand, counting down.
TGACCTGCCTGAAAGGAAGCAGTTTGGGATTACATAGGTCAGGTCTTGTACTGGTGCTGATGAGCTCTGTGGAGACTTTATATAGCTACCAGTATCTCCTTATACCAAATTCCTATCCTGCATCGCTCTCCTCCAGAGAAAGACAATTTGACTCATGGGTTTCTTTTTTACTTGCAGGGAACAATTGTGAATGATTCTGCCCTCAATTGAAGTTGCTGTGCATCCACCTCGCCATGACAACATGTTACGCTGCTCGATCTATTGACTCACTTTGTATCCAGACAGACTATGACTGGTATTACTCTGATCACAGGGTGAATACTGACTTGACAAAGATCAGGATCACACTGACGGTGGACATGCATATCCTACTTTAATTCCTTTTTAGATTTCACCTTAAAGTGCAAAACAAATAACCACTGATTATATGTAGCATGGTTCCATCCATCATGCTAATTGTTGGACTTAGACAAATAAACTGCTGGTCATGCCAATTTTCCACTTGGGTGCTTAAAAGCATAAAACATGATGAAAATATGGCATTACTTTGTTGTTGTTTGCACTTTGTTCCATGTATTAATTTGAGGAAGGTTTCAATCTCATCTTTCCACACAGATCTGTTTTGGTCTGCTGCTGTTTTTCATCTTTTTAATAAATATTTGAGTCACATGCTTCATCATGTTTTTTTTTTTTGCAAAGTCTGTTTCCATTGCACTTTGTCTCATTTCGCATATATCACTACTCCAACATTTTGGAGTATTTCAGGAATTTCCATACAGTTGGATTAATACAATACACAGCCCTAAGTTTGGGAACTCCTGGTCTAAACTGACTTAGCTCCATTATATCACAATCAAAAGCAATTTCCTGCTGACTACCAAGTGCTGTATAGTATATAATACATAAGTATATGTGGTTAAGGTGTTCACACATCATGTGACCATAGCCTTCAGCTTTAGAAAACCTGTATAAAAAAAGAACTGATGGTCCTTGATTACTTAACAATAGAGCACATCGTGTGCATCCAAAGTCACAGGGAATATGAGGGGTCCCCAGTATGCAATTTTCCCATGATCCTTATCTTTATTAGCTCATTATTTTCAGTGGAGCCAGCAGTGGCTGCTGATCTGTGGCATTTATCCGGGAGAGCAGAAACAGCCAATTAGTGAGTGCTTATCTCATCACAGATATGGAGGTGCAATAAAAATTAAACAGCACAGTAAATGTTATAGATAGATGTGGATTTAAATTAGGTTGCTATTATGTATATTGTAAAAATGTTGGTATTGTATTGGCCGGCACAGCTAAATTTGAAAAGCAGTTGTTTTCCCTTTTTTTCTTGTTTAATTTTATCTTGTTACTTTAAAGCCCTATGGTTACCCTTCCACTACATAATTATTGTACTGCCAAGTCTCATATCGACAGTGTGACAGTGAGTTGTTCTGTGTGAATACAAACAAATACAGGGTCATCCCTCAACTGCTAGTTGAAAATCTGTAGGGAGTCAGCATGCTATTACAGTGCACTTATTTGTTATATTAAGAGGTGTTTCTCATGTTTGGCCACCTTTTTACATAAATCAGGGGGTCAAACATTAAAAACTCCTCTTAATATAATGAATAATGTCACAAACTAATCACTTATTGTGACAGTTTCAACTGAAACTGAGAAATTTATGGCAGAACTGCTGTGTTAGATTGGATGACATTGTAAAGGTGTTCCTAATAAAGTGGCCAGTGAGTGAATCACATTGACAGTCAAAATGCTGTAATCATAAGAATACTGACAATGCCTTGCACTTTACTGAGAGCAAAAAAGGTTGTTTGTAACCTAATCACTAGAAGACAGTCGTTACTGACTGAGAAATTGCCGAAAAAAGAGCTAGCAGAATTATATGTTCAACTGGCACCCACACTCTAGATGTCAGCCACAAAAACACTCAACAATCAACAAAACAGTAAATTGGGCTTAAAAAAACAACACTTACTTCCCATCTTATGCTAAAAAGTACTCCTGCCTGAGTGCTTCTCAACTGTGAGAAAATGAGTGTAAACTACATAAATGCTAAACATTATTGGATTTATTTAGGCTCAATCACAGATGACAGTTTATGAACCATGTAGGCTCATGTCTTCTTATTTGGCACATCCTGAAAACAAAATGACAGCCCAACAGAACAGAGTGTGAACAACTTGAACACACCAGCACTAAGATGTGTTTTCATGCACTAATGGAGAAACCCACATGTGCAGATACCACTAATACAACAGTTTAGGGTTGTTTGTTAAACTGAGAAACGACAGAGAAATGACTGTGGCAGAACCTTTATAGTCCAGCTGCAAGATCTGTGGGTCACTGCTCCTGTTGCCATTAGCTTTCAGTTAATTTGCATTTAAAGATTAATGTAAGTTCTCTGTTCCTTGATAAGGTCAGTCGCCATTTTACAACATCTGATTCTTGGTTGTGGTTTTGTTTATTGGTGGTTTGAGTGCATTTACTTTATTGACAACCAGAGCTGGCAAGCGTGTAATTAGGGTTTTCCCTTATTTACCAAGTTGCTAAGGCTCAGTGGTTTTTACTTTGATGGTACCACATTTTCAAATGAAGCTAAAGCCAATCGAGATTTTGGTTTTATTCCACTACTTGCACATAATTGTGTTTATTCCACATAATTCCAGTTTACCCACTACTGACTTATTTATGAAATCCATAACTTAAGTTACTAATGCTGTAAATAATGTTAACTGGTAATGCTATATAAAAATATCGGCACAGATCTTAATGCTCTACATTGTAACAGAGTAATGCATGAGTTCTACCTACATCAGTCAAAATAAAATGAAATGAAATAGTAGTAGTAGTTAAATACTATAATGCCGTAAACCTTTTAAGAATATCATATCAATGGTTGCAAGCAACATGACTTTCATGAAAGCCAGTGACTCTTGGTAAAACCATGGTAAGATCTCAATCATTTCTAAGGCCCCATACAACAAAAATGTCATATAGAACCTAGTGTTGTCACCATACCACAATTATGACTTTGATACCAATACTAATACAATCCTATAAGAAAAACCAAAAACATGAGGAACTTTTTTTTAATCTCGAATCTTGAAAAAAGTAAGTAAGTAACAGTAAGTAACATGTGACTTAATTAAAGTCCTGATAGAAAACTAGAAAATGCACTCAGTAGAGCACAGACCTCGATTTGTGTTCAGTCTACTTAAGTGCACTACCATAGTGTGTACGCTAAACCTGGGTTACTGTTGGCTTATGTAGCCATCAGTAGTAGTAGTAGTAGTAGTAGTAGTAGCAGTAGTAGTAGTAGTACCTCAGACACCTTGAGAGCTATAGACAACCACTCTATACAATAAGCTACTGCCCCCTGCATGGGTTAATATTTCCCATATTTTCTTTGTGTGTCTGCTTTGCCCATAAGCTGTGGACAGTTGGAAGAGCTCCTGTACTTGCAGCTATGCCTGTCATCCACCAAGAAAGCTGCCTGCAGCCTGCGCCTTCATGCCCACCATGCCTGCTGGACACAAAACACTGCTCTGCTGCCACACATCAACGAAACTCAGAAAATACAGCTTTTACTAACACACCGCCATTCGTGAAGTACCAGTACTAATAAAACACGAGTATAGTAGCATTTTGAACAGAAAGGTATTGTTATACTTTTCCTAGTATGAGTACACCAAGCAACACTACAAAAAACAACATGCTGATACATGTAGTTATTTTTCCTGATTAATTTGACGTTAACAAAATGTAACAATTCAAAAGCACCACAAACTACTGTACATCTTACTAAATGATCATAGAGTTTAATACACCTCAATAAAATAGTATAAAAAAAAGACTGAACATGATGATCACTGTCACCAAGATTTAATGCAGGGCTGTTTTATTATATTATTTGACTATAAACTGCCACATCCATCACGTCATCATGTCCCAAACTACTCATTAGATATTAAGTTAGAGCCCTAACCAATTAATCAAAGAGATTATGTGGTTGGAAACAGTTTCATTCAGCCAAAAGAATATCACAAGTCTGGATCCTCCGGCGTCATCATTGTTCTGATTTACAGCTTATCTACACAGAATGGGTTTCATTTGCACTTCCCAATCATCTGTCTGGCACATGTCTGACAGAACAGGCTCCTATTTTAATCAGTCCACCTGCTTACACAGGCTATACGGCTCCCGTTTTACTCATGCTATATGCACATAAGCACAAAATGAAGCACGGTTTAAAGCTCCAAGTGTTTACGACCATTACAGTGATCGTGTTGTGACCTACAACTCAATACTGTGCCTGAATACATCCAGTGCAGACACGGATCACCAGAGCTGCTGCTGCTGCTACACTTTCTGTGCAGACACAGTGTTACATGTCATTTCGATTAACTTTCATCAACACTGTGGGAAAAAATTAAGAATTTCCTGCAATTTAAAAAGCAACTGTCATTGTTACATGGTTATTGGTCGGATAAGTGAAAACCTGTTAACTGTAACTTTGCAGGTGTGGGACAATATTGGCAGTACAATACAACACTCAGGGTTTCTTCAACAGCTATGAGCACCAGGGATAATACCCTAAATCTTTCTACTAATAAACTAAGCACGCCTGTGCCAAACTGGAACACAGGTCTAACAGGGGACTTTTTACAGAAGAACAACCAAATGAGAGATTTCTGCATGTCTGATGATGACCATAGCAGTATTTGCCAACTGGTATTTAGGCATGAATAGATTCATGAAGGAGAAATTGTGTCCCTGTGTGGTTGGCTTGTGATAGGCTCGCATTCGTTTGACATCTCTTATTACTGGCACATCTGGGGGACTGGCAGCAGTGGTGCTGGTTCCCAGACACTGCCAACAGATTATCGTAAACAGATCTCTGAGCCAGAACAGTGACACAACTGCATAAAGCACATAGATGGGTTGATCTTCGGAGGATTAATGGGGATCAATGGGCACTGAAAACACAGACATGCACAACATGAACATTTGTGTGTTCACACTGTGTTGGCAACATTTGTCAATCAAGCAAATGGGATCGAGGCTCTTGTCAGGGTAACCTTTTTACAGATGCCAGTTGGTAAAAGTTTCAATTAATTATCTAAGGCTCAGGTTTTATTTGTGTTAATCTTTTGTTATGTTTGGGAGGTGAAGAGTGCTGCTCTTTGAAAGAGGATAGGTTATATAAAGACCTATTACAAACAAATGGGGGTGGAGGGATTTTAAGAAATGCATGTTCTCTGGATCTATCATTTAGAACGATGATTCAGAAGTTTCACAGAAGGTACTAAAAACAGTATTTATCGAGCACAATGTGAGATGAACATTAGCATGAAAAGCGTCTTGAAATGTGAGGTTTTCTCTGATTTTATTATCACTGTAATTTAAAATATCTTTATGTGTAGGACTGTTGAAACAAACAAACTGAGTGCATTGCCAAGGGCGCTGGCGAGCAACAAAATGATTGATGAAAGGACAAAAAATGATTGATTGTTTAAGCCCTGTTTAATGAATCTAATCATCTAATCTGCTCACTCACCATACTTTGACTTTCAGTGGTTAACAAGATAATAGCTTATTCAAGCGCTGAGTAATAACAAACCCGATATTAATTAATTTTCACACAAAAAAAAGTTAATTATATAGAGACTTGGTAAGAAAATGATTACAGGACAGAGACGCCAAGATCCAGAGTGTAGTGAGCCTCAACAGATCCGAACAAAGGCAGAAGATGATAAGCCACACAAATAATGAACAACAATTCTTAACTTAAAATGCACTCATCTATATTAAAAATGTAACTGAAACTAAACCATGTTATCTGTCATACAACATACTGACACACAGACCTACAGCAGAAATAAAGCCTAAACCGGTTCTGAGATACTAGGAATCGAGTCAAACTATTCAAACAGAATATCTAAAGAGTACATACATAGTAGAAAACCACATTAATAGTGCAAAACTGTTGTAATGATCACCATCTGATTATTATCATAAAATGCATTTAGATGTGTTGAAATACTGGATATGTGAGCACATATAGTAATACACAGTATGAGTGCTCATGTCTGGTGACTGTGAGGTTACAGGCAAACAGTCAGGTGTGTGGGTGTGTACAGCTGTGTCTTGAATAAAACAGCAAAACTAGAAACTAAACAGTGAAAAAAGGAAAGCAGAGAAACCACTTTAACGCTGAACAATAATGAATTTATTCAGGCTCAAACACATATGACATATAGCTTCATACAGTTTATTACAGGGCAAATCCTGACAATGAAATGAAAAACTGTGCAGCAAAAAAAAAAGAAAAGAAAATCTCAACAGACCAGCTCTAATATTCTGCTTTTATGCCCAAAGGGGCAAACTCACATGTTGATAGTGCGAATACAACAGTTTAGGGTTGTTTGTTAAACTCCACTTGTGAGAAATGACTGCAGCAATAAGCTTCATAGTCAATATGTCGACCGCTGGGTCACTGCCCGTGTTGCAGTTAATTTACATTTAAATATTAATTCAACTTAATCATGGCATTTTACAAACTCACATTGCTGGGGTTTTGTTTGTTGTTGGTTTGAGTGATGCGGTGAACATGTAATTAAGGTTTCTCTTATTAACTAACTTAGAAAGTCACACTGCCTTTTGCTTTGAGTTTCACATTTTCGACCAGTCACTCAAGATTCAGTTTTTATTCCATTTGTGCTTCCTAAATCCGAACACTACAGAAACATACTGCAAAAAGTGCAATTTTATAGCAATACTGTAATTGCGGTTTAGAATGCAGTTTTCATTTTTTCCCTGTACTATTCACTACACTCTCTGCCTGCTCGATATGTGTGAGGGCATGTCATACCAATCATTCAGCTCTGGCCTTGGTCACTGTGATGAACAGCATTGTGTGTTTCTCTCATAATTTCTTGTGGCATCTTGATTAGTGTTTTTATGTGGTGATACTGAAACACTTTAGCCAGTGACACCTGCTGACTCGAACTGGAGTCGACATTTTTTTTAAATCATTTTAAACTACAGCTTAAATTGGCTTTTTCGGGTATAAATCTGTATACTTGAATTCACATGAGTTCACAGTTTAACTATTTTAATCAGTGATTTCAATTACAAAATTATTAATTGTTCAGTCCTTCCATTTGCATTATTGGGATTCTCCAATATTTATTTATTTATTTACTTACTTATTCATAATTAATTCCTTAAAGTTAAGAATAACTATTGGTAAGCACTAACTGGTGCCTACTTACTGATAAGGATAAAGTTCTACAGAGTGCTTGCTGTACATACGGTATCTTACCTGTTTTAATTAAAAGATTGCTGGACAAGAAGTACAACAGAGGATTTATTTTTGTGAGCAAGAATTTTGGTATTGAAGGTAAAGAGAAACACTATAGATAAATCAAAAGATGGAAGAAGGAAAAATTAAATATTTAACCCATGAGTGAGCAGGTTACAGGAGGTGTGGTATCATTTGCATGAGAAAATCTCTTTAGACACTTCTTTCCCAGTGCACACATAGCAGGTAACACACAGCAGGCAAATCCTGTGAGGATTAGGTCCATGTTAAGTGGGTCCCCAGGAGCCTGAAAAGTCTCCAGGCAGTGATTGCTTCAGTCAGACAGTGGAATGAGCTACAGCTTCCACTGAAGCGAAAGCCACAACTGCAGCTGGACTGTCTCTTTTTGATGACAACTACCCCAAACCGTGCACATCGCACAAACACTCACACACCTACACACTTTGCCCACACACCTTCTAGCCCTTGGCTGTTTAGACAGCGAAGCTGTGGGTCCAGAATCTTATTACCTTAAAGGAGGGTAGAGCAGCTGGCAGCCTCTCAAATTCATAAAAATCTCAATATCTGTTGTTTTTTAGTCTGTGACACAGGGCAGCAATGACTTGGATATCAGCCATAGTTTAATATAAAATGACATTCCTGGAAAAGAAAACAACAAATGCTGCTTTGTTACTGTTCATTTAGGCAGCAGATGCCACTTAATTTTTTTAATGTCTTTTTGTTACTAATTACACCTAATAATGCATGTTTGACGCGTATTTGTGGATTCACATTTTTTGCACCTCCCAAAACAAAACAAAAAATTGTTATGGTCTTAAAATCATAAAGGGGGTCTGGAGTCTCTTATCAATAAGCTGAGTCACTTTCATAAAACTGTTGTGACTGGGCCAGCTGTTTTCCCAGGTTGTGCAGCTATGAGAAGATCATCCACATTCTCCTAATTATAAAATGCCTATCTCCATGCTGCTCTTACACATCTGTGAACAAGAATACAAGATTTGACATGCCCTGATTATCCATGTGTTCATGATGCACAGCCTAGATTTGATTTGCTAATGTATGAGAAACTATCTCACTTATTCACAGTGCCTACAGTAATTTGTTGATAAAGGACCAAGAGGCTGTCTGTAATTGGAGGTACAAATCAGTGTTTCTCCTACCATTATACATGGGGGGGCGCCCCGCCCCCCCAACGGCACCACCCGCCCCCCCAAGACAGCCAAGTTAATTTTATTTAATTTGATTTTCTCTACAGCGCCAGATCACATTACAAGTCCTTTCAGGTTTCCTTTCCTGTAGAACAGGTCTGTACCTTGTTCTTTTATTAAACTAACTAAACAGCCTCATGTTATTTATCTTATTTACGACGGTGTCATTTTTGTCGCAAGGTCATGTTTATATTTCTCCTCTGATCTCTGTATCGCGTGCGATGGAGTTCTGCCTCGATGCGTACACACAAAGACACGCACGCGTGCACACACACAGGTGAACACAGAGAGGGCGCATCGGGAAATATGACTTTTAAAGCATAAAGGCCAAAACACACACACACACCGGCGCCTTTTTTGCCCAATCATAGCTGATATTAAGTAAACGAAACCAGCTGTTTATATGACTTTAGTGCATTTTCCTTTTCATGTTGTAGCATTAGGGCGGCACGGTGGTGTGGTGGTTAGCACTGTCGCCTCACAGCTAGAAGGACCCGGGTTCGACTGCCCCCCTGCTGTAGAGCCTTGCCCCTCCAGTTGCCCCCCCAACTCTTATGTCCTTAAAATCTTTTTTCTTATTTATACCTAAAAATTGTCTTTGTTTTCTTAGAAGAGATAATGATACAATAAATAATTTTAAAGTGTATTTGTGGATATTTTGTTGACTCCATTTACATATAGGGGATTTTCACATACTTCACTGAGGAGGTCCAGCATCGCCACCCTGCCTAGACCTCTTGCCACTCCTTTGGCCCCCCGTGTAAAATTTTCTAGATCCGCCACTGAGGTGACCACAGCGCTAACTTTATTAATTGTCCCCAACACAGATTCAGGATCAGTCAGAGTGTGACAGTAAATTATTTTGTGAACTTTTCCACATGCTGTCCTCGTGTGCTGCATCAGGAGTGTCATATTTAAAATAAATACACAATAACTGCTGCAAAACTACAAAAACAGAATCATAACCGAGAGAAGTGCTGACGCGCGTCATCCCCCCCACCCCACCCACACAGCACGCCTCAGATACTTTTTGAAGGCTCATCTTCAAAAACACAAACCCATTTACTGCTTGCAGCAGATACTACCATGACTGTAATTTGGTCTAAGTACTAATTTAGGAGGCATGTTTTAAAAAACATTGTGTTTTTGATCATCTATTCTTGATAATTAGATGGTAGTTCATGTAAAGCACAAGTGAAGCTGTGAAACAACTAAGAATCACATATCAAAATGTACTTTCTTTAAGCAATCAAACACAAAATTCATCACAGAACCTCTGCACCTTTCCACCAAAAGTAACCTCAATATACAACAGTAAAGTGCAAGGAAAAAGAATGATATTTCCCGATACGAGTGTGTAAAGTATCTAATTATTTTATTTTTTTACCAAGAATGCTTGGTGACTCATTATTATCTACACAATGGCCTTTCCAGTCTATACAGACAGCTCAATGTAGCAGGTTCAGCTATGCAATTTGTGTGTTGTGGTCGGTTATAGAACCTTATGGGACATACAGTACAAGAAATCATTTAATAGAGTCGAAGGAGCAAGGTAGCAAAGTGAATATAAAATGATACAACAGAATCCCTGGAATGCACCACCATCATGCATTGATCATATCTTCTCTCATAGAGTGACATTTTCCTGCAGTGATATCATCACCTTTGTGTGTTAACTGACTAGTGGTTCATTTTCTATCCAACACCCCTGGCTGCTACCAACAAGACAGTGACAAGAAAGTTTTGATATTGCTTTTTCTTTTTCAAGGCTTACCTTTTCTACTTGTGTTGCAAAACCTGATTGTCACAGTGTAGAGAAGGGATGTATCTGCCATGTTCCTGACAATCCCAGAAGCCTGTGCATTTATCCATACACCTACTTCTTATGTCACGTGTGATTTACCAAAAATGGCACCCACCTGCCTTCATTTTCTGGTCAGAATGGCCTATATAAAAAAGGTTTATAGTGGTTATAATGCTGCTTAACCCCAATATGCTGCACATCCACACATCATCTGAGTGTGCTTTTAATTATTTAGTCTCCCATCCTGGCTGAGGTCTAGTTGTTACTTGGCCAGAAAAAAACACTCTGAAAAATAGACTTAAGCCTCTAATGGTTAGTGCGATGATTCTCACAGTCTTCACTTAGTGTGCTGCTTGAAAATGAGACAGCGGGGGTTTAATTTTGTGAAGTGAAAATTATTCTGCATGAAGTGATGTATGGTGTTTTTAAGAAAGCTATGTACCAACTTCAGTTTAGTGAGAAAAAGTGAGTGTGTGTGAGTCATTGATATGGGTTTCTTTGAGCAACTGACTAGATATACCAAAGATACACAACAGATCAACAGCCTCCATATCCACAGGTATGCTGGCATCCAGTCAGTCCACACTTTACCACGTTCCCGAAGAACCCAATCTATTGCCTGCTCCTAATTAGTATTTTTCACACACACAAAAAGCCACAATTACAAGGTGCAAATTAGTGCTGGGCATCAATTCAATACTCTTGTTTACAGACTTAAGTGGAATCGGCTGTGATTTTGCATGGATCATACTATGCTGTTATTGAAACAGTGTTATTTTTCAATATTTCTTAGGCTATTTTATATCATTACAATTGTAAGGAGGGACAAGAGATGAGAAGAGAGACGGAGATGTGTAAGTAATTCAACAAACTCTCTTCCCGTATTTGTCTGACCCACACATTCAAACACTACACCTCATTCCACTGAGTTCAAGTGAGCTGAAATCTTAAGGAATAATCAAAACAGACCGCATTACTCAGCTGTATGGGGAGTGCCAAGGAATCATTTAAATGTGTTGAGTTTGACTGACACTCACCCAAGTGCACCCAACTTTGTACTTCAATAGGTCAGATTTTTCATTTCAACAGTTAAACAGTAAATCCATAATAACAATACCACTAATGAGCCTTAATAACTGAAATGTCTGGCAAAGTCGGTAACAGAGTTGATGCCTCCCTCTCATGTCACTACAGATGAGGAGAAAATGTTTAAGGGTTAGGGATGGGTGCTGAGCCATAATACTTTTTGTATTGAAGGATAAGGCTGGTGTTATGTTATTATATTTGTCAACACATCCTATTTCAAGAACAAAACCAACAATATATTTGTCCATCTCTTTAGCCTTTCTTACCATACAGTGCTTGGGTCCCTCAGTCCCACACCAACTGGTTGCTACTGAAGATGTTGGCATATAAACCTGGTTTAACCAAAACGGTTCAGTTACACTAACAATCAAAAGTTTGGGTCAGTTAGAAATGTTCTTGTTTTCCAACACATGTTTTAAGTTTTGCTGCCTTATCTTTGAAAAGGTTAATAATCAGTTAGGCTTTTAAATTGATAAACTTGCATTAGGAAACTCCACATGCCTTTGGAAAAGAAATGAAGACTAAAGTATGTTGATAACATGCCTCTGTATGCCTAAGTAGAGGAAGTTTCTTTCGGCTGCTCCCTTTCGGGGTCGCCACAGCAGATCATCTGCCTCCACATATTTGATTTAGCAAGGAATTTACGCTGGATGCCCTTCTTGACGCAACTCTCACTACAGTGTTTCCCCTACCATTATACAAGGGGGGCGCCCCGCCCCTCCAAGACGGTCAAGTAAATTTTATTTAATTGTCTGTACAGCGCCAGATCACATTACAAGTCTTTTCAGAATGATTTCCTGTGTGTTTGATGTGATATGAACATATGAACATCTGTCTGACCACAGCGCTAACTTTATTAATGGTCTCAGACACAGATTCAGGATCGGCCAGAGTGTGACAGTAAATCATTTTGTGAAGTATTCCTCATGCTGTCCTCGTGTGCTGCATCAGGAATGTCTGCATATTTAAAAAACATAATAACCGCTGCAAAACTACAAAAACAGAACAGAACATAACCGAGATAAGTAGTGAAAGTACGGTGGCCGAGACGTTCCAATCCAGAAAGTGAATTTGTGGATTGAATTTGTGGAGAATCAGAATCAATTGAGTGTTGATTTAGTTTTTAATGGAATTTGTTGATTGAAGAGAAATAGAAGGTTGAGATTTAAAAAAGAAAACTGGCATCAAATGTCTGGTAATCTTGCCTGCTTATTATTTAACCAATGCAAATATATAGATTATTTTATTTAGGTAAAGTTTTATTATGGTTGCATGTGTTCAGACTATTTTATTTCCAGAGCCTTTGTGATAAATATAAGGCTTTATAGAAGGCCAAATTCCTATTTCTCAGGGTGAAAAGTGAAAAGAAAAAAATTCAGAATTGGTAAAGGAACTCATCATTTCTTCATCAGTATTAAGGATTTCAAATTAAACTCAGCTCTACTGGGGGACCTCTTTATTTGGGAATATTGTCTAACTTTTCAATCCACATGTTCCCACACTATGGTGCTGCGGATTTACCACAGAATATTTGTGTATTTCATCATTTACATCTATATATTGGTTTGCTCTCTAAACATTCATTACTGGTGTTACTGACTGTAAGCATGTGACCACTAGGCTGCTGAGCACACAGATCTACAGGAGCAGAAATAACGATTCTCACCACACCTTTTTTAAAATTGTACTATCAGCAGATATAAAAGTAAGCATTTGCGCACAAATGGATGTTAAAACCTTTTTCATTCATTCCATCAATGATTTCTTATAGATCAAATGTGGAGTAGAAAAGACAGCTTTACTTGGAAGTGCTAGTGGTAACACACAATTACAACACAATCGCATTACAAACTTTGGCCTCAAAAGTGACCATTGACCTATTGAATATTTAACATTTCACAATATTACAGGAAATGTATTGGTACTGCAAACCAGGAAACAAATGTTTCATTTTCTTTTTTTTTAATGGTGTTCACCCACTGCATCTTTTATACATTCTTTAGCCCGTTAAAGTCCCAAGGGCATGCTGTTTATTTAATCTGTGTACTCTATCCTAAACAACAGGGTCACAGACTTTTAGAAAAAATTAACATACCAATACATATAACTTGTCCTGAAAGATTTCAGCTGGAATCTTTGTATTGATTTATCTTTTTAATATTAATACTTATTAGTAAGACAATATTAATACTTTCTGAAACCACTGTTAAGTAACTATGTGGCGTAAGTACGAAAGTAACCAAATTTATTCCCCAAAGTCCTCAACTCCATCTTACAGAAACGCCTTGAAGAAATTTCTTCAAATTTGCCACATACTGTCACTTGGACTCATGAATGAGTTGATTACTTTTTGGTATTCAGAGGTCAAGTTCACTGTGGCCTCATGTCTGTCATGTCCAGCCTATTCTTGTACAGGAATTTCTTCAGTTTTGCCTCTAACATCCACTTTGACTTAAAGTTGAACCAATTCAATTTGGGTGGTCAGAGCCACTGTGACCTCATGCATATCCCATATTCATCAACGCTAGATCTCAAGATACACCATGAGAGAATTTCATTACGCCTGTCACAAACGCCCACTTGGACTCACAGATGAACTCATTAGAATATAAACTGCAACTTGACTGGTTTCTGGATGCACACAGCTGCAACGCAGTAATTCTAGCTTCCCTGACTAGTCATTGTCGGTGATTCTCAGTAATCCTGTGAGGTTATCTGGAAGTTGAGTCATGGCAACTGGACGTCTTTCTTGACTAATCAGTCTGTTTGTTTATAAAATGTGCAAATTGTAAAGAGAAAAGATAAGTCATAATCATAGTTTCTGAGAACCCAAGATAACATCTTCCTCTGTCACTTTTTGGCTAAACAACAGTCCAACAGCCCAATCTTATCCAGTTTGGGAATATTGCATAATAAATACTGAAACTATTAATCAATAATCAGAATATGTGCCAATCAGTAAGCCGTTTTACAGTTAACAATCAAGTGACAAATTATTTTTTTCTTTCCACTCGAGTAGCACAGTAATTCTGAGAATATGAATGATATGTAGCTCTCACTCTTCACAACCTGTAGTGATGTCAAACTCAAGTGGTAAATGGAAAATCACTTTTCTACCTTAAAGGACAAAACACTTTACAATTGATCTATAATTCACTGATACACACATTCATGCACAACTGAACGGCAGTGGAGTGGAGCCATGCAAGGCACAACTTGTGGTTCAGTGTTTTGGCCAAGACACATGGCCATGTGCACAGAAAGAGTTGGAGATGAAACCACAAACACTGATTAGTTGAGGAACGGCTCTAAAATCTCAGCAGTCCAACAGTACAAAGTGTATGCTATTGCATTACTGATAGGATTAAAAAATGACTAGTATATGCTGTTACAGGAGATAATGCAAACAAAATTATGAAATAAGGACGTGTTTAATGAGAACATTTATTTCTATTATTAGTTATATGTAGACTGTTCTGCTTTTGCCTGAGTTAACCTTATGTAAAAAAAAGTATTGTGTCCTTTGAGATTTAAAGGTCTTAGCTTGTACTGAAAAATGGTTTTCATTACCGTCTTCCAACTTTCACAACTTCTTCTCATTGTTCCATATAGAACAGCATGTAAAATTAGCTCTGAATATGACCTCTTAACTTGACATGTTTGAATGAAGATGTTTACAGAGCTTCACGAGGGGAAATTAGTGAGAGCGCACGCAGCACAACAGTTTATTTAGGCAACTCACTGAGGGAGAGTACCACCAGCCCAATCTTCGAAAACCCCAAATGTCTGAAAGTGGCCAATTAATTTCTGACTAGTCTGGCCCAGTCACTGACAACAAATCCACCTGGTAAAACACCAATTTTCTTTCCCACATGATTATGCAGAGTTTTTGATTAAATAGGGAACTGAGTGAGCTGATAGCAGTAAACTAGCTAAGGTGTGGGTGTGGCCCAGGGAGCAGATGCTGGCTACATGGTTTAATGACTATCCTCCTACACTGGTTCAGACTATCCACACATGGCTTTTTTCCTCAAAGCGCTGGCTTGACAAGTGTTGCAGTGGTAAAAGGTGCACATGAAAGGACAGGTGGAGCTTCTAAAAGAGTGTTAAGATCGTACAATTAGGATAATGTATTGCTATACTGTAACTGATTGTAGGTACGGCCAACTCTTTCAAAAGATACAGTTTAGAGTGATCTTAAGGAGCTGCAATTGTTTTGAATAGACAAGTCACATAATGGTCGTTCTACAGCTCTAGTACTGTCTGACATAACACTGCAAGTGCATAATGTATATTACTCCACTTAGTACACAGCTCTTTTTGAGCTTTAATTATCCACTTTTAAAATACTCTTTTGTTACCCACTTAAAATAACGAACAACACACTTAATGTTGCTTTATGTCGTTAGGGCTGACTTACTTCTCGACAGAAGTAGCCAGATGAATTCTGAAGTGCAGTAGAGCATGTTTTTCAGTTACTGCAGACAAAACTAATGGCACAAACAAGGTGCAACTAAAGGTGGCTGCAGCGAAGGCCTGGCAAAGCATCTCCAGGGAGAAAACTCTTGGAATTGGATTTGGTGATGTCCATGGGCTCCATAGGCAATCATTGACTGCAAAGGATTTTAAAAATGATTGTGAAGTATTAAAAATGATGGTTATATTTATAATTATGCCACTTTGACCAAATACTTTTCAGCCTTGAAAATAGAGGAACTTTGCTTAAAATGGCTGTAATTCCTAAATTGTAAATGCCACATTTTTGTGAAACTGAAAGCTTAAACTTCAATCACAGCTTAACTGTATTATTTCAAATCCATTGTGATGGTGTATAAAGGCAAAATCATAAAAATTCTGTCATTGTCCAGATACTTCTGAACCTAACTGTATATCTTTTCCTGCAGATGTGAACTGTTGCTTACTTTAAGATAGATGACATGGGTTAGCTTGTGTCAAACTAAAAACGCTCCTGTTACTGGAGTATCTCTGCCTTGCTAAACACCAATGAGTGAGTTTGTGAGCCTGTGAATACTTCCATGAACCTATTTACATCTGTAAAAAAAACAAAAAACACAAAGTCCTTAGCTGATCTCACAGAGTAAAATTCACATCATGCTAGTCTATTTAATATTTATCACACTAAGACTTTACTTGCTTTAACAAGACTGCAAAAACAAATGAGTGCTGTAATGGGATTATTAGCTTACATTTGTTAGGGCACAGGGAGGCAAAGAGGGACACACAGTGCACTGTAGTCGTTGGGTCCTTTGTGGAAGGTGGCAGGTGGCGAACAACAGCTGGCTTCACATGCTGCTCTGCTCCGGTCAGAACTGTCTCGATCCAAAAACTCCCAGCTGCCCCGTCAGTCTGCCTGGCCACCAGCCACGTCTGTCTGCCTGCCTCTCTCCTTTTGTCTGTTAGCCCAACATTACCTCACTCTGCATTTGTCTCATTCTTTTCCTTAGACTCCCTTTATCTCCTGGATTCATTTTGTTTTTCCTGTCTTCTCACGCTGCCTCTTTCTTCTTCTTTTCCCACCACAAAGAGACATGCAGCATATGTCTGACATTAGTCTTGAGAGAGAACAAGACGGTATAGGCCTATATAAATAAACATCTACTTTAGAGCTTATTAGGCACTGTGGATAGCATAGTTTCACTGCTATTCTTTTTTCCCTAGTTGAAATATCAGTCTCTTGACAGGGTGAGGTCAATAGATTCAAGTCCCTGCTCTTAAATTACATCTCAAACTTGACACAGTTGCCCCCAAAGGCAAACAAAATACCATCAGAATTCAAAAATCTAATAGGACATAGGAATTGTTGTAATGCCTCCATTCAGTCCAGCTTTTCAGACTTCATTAAAGTACTTCCTGTTGACTGATTTAGTTGATATTCTACACATCACAGAGCAGCCAAATGAGGCAGAGTCAAAATGTGTCTGAGCCTGAAAGGATTGATCAGTTGCGCATTACACAGACCGGAGCTATGTCTGTGGCTGTAGGTAATGTTTTCAATGTGCTCTGGTCAGATGCAGTCCCGGCATTTTCTGCCCCCAGGGCAGCATCACATGAAGACATTCCTTGAAGGCATGCTCCAACGCAATTAAAAAGGGAATCTAATTCCCGCCTTATTACTTATTACACAGGATCACTACAGATCTGACTCTAGTTCCACCAGCCAGCTCCACATAACATTACTGTGAAAATATTCCCCCTCTTCACCTTATTAACAGAGCTCCCAGGTGTAGGATACGATAAAGCACTCAAACCTCTTAACTGTAATAAATTTATTCAGCCCTTCATCAAAAGGCTTTCCAAAGAATGCCTACCTGCATCTAACTAATCAAACCTGGCCTGAGAAGAACCTACCTGAACCATTGGGGTGTAAATTCATTTTCAACTATAAGACACTTGAGGTAAAAGGAACCAAAGGACGGTTAGACCTGATCTGGATCCAAAATTTACTTGACCCAAACTAGTCCTAACAATGAAAATCAACAGCATGACAAGCTAATAAGCAGCCACAGTGGGAAAAAAATTGTAGCAGCAGTACATGTAATTTGCACCCAGCAGTTCACAAATACTCTCTTCTTAAAAGAATCTCCTGTGTTCAGTGTTAATTAATCTTGGGATTTGCTCAAAGAAATTGTTTGTACAATGTGTCATACAGCCAGGTTGAAAGAAAGAACATGTTTATACTTGCTTTGAAGGGTAAGACTACAAGAAAAATCTTCTATTCCAGCGAGGGGCAAGATATGATAATTTAAATGTGTGAACCCAGCAGTAGACGTTCATTCCTAGTGTCACACTCAGTTTTACACCTGAAAAGTGACAAAAAAATCCTTGTGTGAAGCTTTTTTACTAGTTCAAACCCTGCTTGCTTTCTAACCAACACACACTTGACCTAATGCTGCATGGAGAGGGAGTTAATGTTGAGTTTTCAATTTTGAAAAGTTATAAAAAACTTAAAACACCTACAATTAGAACTGGGTCAAAGTCACATCATGGGTCAGATCTCAGACACTAGGAACTGAGGAAAATCATAAAAACATCCACAGCAAAAATTAAAGAA
Source organism: Sandelia bainsii (assembly GCA_032362345.1). Taxonomy (NCBI): domain Eukaryota; kingdom Metazoa; phylum Chordata; class Actinopteri; order Anabantiformes; family Anabantidae; genus Sandelia; species Sandelia bainsii. The sequence goes on along the minus strand of JAUMHL010000002.1, from coordinate 19,948,025 downwards.
TGTACAGCTATTGAGTTAAATAAAACTTTTGTTTCATATAAAAATAAAATACTGAGTAATCGATTGGTACTTCAAACTGTAATTAAGCTTTAATTACCTCAATTGATTTTGAAGACTGAGTCACTTCTGTACATGGCCACATACAGTACCATCCAGTCATAGAAGACATGACTAACCTTGCCAATGAACATCATGAGATGAAATGGAGGTAAGCCCATGTGTTGGATGGACATTAACTTCATTAAAGTCACTTCAGTTTACTTCATTGAGCTTGTTGTCACTTCTTAAAGCTTCAAATAACAAGTTCCAGCTAATGTTAGCCAGTTGTCACTGTGAGTGTATGCATGTTGAATTTTAGGCCTTTAACAGTAAATTCTTAAATATATCCAGAATGAAATTTAATTAAGTCAAACTGACAGATTACACAAACACCACTTCAGTCAGTAATTCACTCATTTGCATTTGGGCTATGCTGTCAATTTCAGTGTTGTGTCAGATTTGATGTGAAGCTTTTTCTCTCCAGTTCACCAGCTGCTTTGAACTGACTTCACTGGCATTGTCAAATCAGATCAGATGAGATGCAACCTGACATCTGGATCGACATTTGCAAATATCACAGAAATAATTCAAAGTTTGTTTTCATTACTTTGCCCTTCTACCACACTAGTCATTGCATCAAGGTCAGGCAGCACTGCTTTCTGGTTGGTCTGTCCTCACAGAGTACAGACAATATAAACAAACTTAATTACGGTCATGATAACATGAATATTGATACTCGTTTTTATACATTATTTAAGCAAGAGATAGAGATACTGTAAAGATACAGTCCACTAGCAAAGATTGAGACACAACAAAGGCTCCCATTGGAAGAGCCTTACTGAAAACAAGGTATTTAATACTGTTGAAACCACGTTCTTAATATAGCTGCAATGATTAGTCAATTAGTTGCTTAATTCTTGATGTCACACATTAACCAAGCACAGAAGACTTCAGAAGTTACAACTTAAGAGTTTCAATTAAATCACATACCCAGGCCCACAATAAAGTAAGTGCAAAGCTTGGTTTAGAATTATTACTCCTTAATATGGCTGATTTAGTAAAATACAGAAAAACCTATTTCTGTCACATTTCACCTCCAGTTTGCATTTCTATTTGCATTTTAATTTTTCTATTATAACTCACACTTATCTTCCATTATTTGTACATCACACTAGTTGCAAGTTGGGATATACATATGTGTACATATGTATATGTATACACATATACATAGCTGTATAGCTGTATACACATATACATATAGATCAATAATAGGAAAAACATGTACTCCCCAAATTTCTTATGAAACATCTCCAAGCCATCCTTTTCAAACTGTCTGTATAAGAAGTCAGCGTGTGGCCAGCTGGGTGCATGTGCCTTCAATTACACCCCTCATCGATTATAGAAGGCCGCTTCACTAATGAGCGAAGGTCAGCCCCTCTCTTCATCCATCACCGTCTTCCTCATCATCCTTTCTTTCCTCTGACTTTCTGTTCCTCGCTGCTCCCCTCCCATTGTCTGGCATGCAGCAGAATGTGGCGCTAGAGGAGGACATGTCAATGTTATCAGCATGCAACAGAAGAGAGCTCTGAGGGAGACCATGACTTTCAGCTGCTGCCCCAGTGACTAATTACCCACACTCCTCATCGGATGGACCCCCTCTCGCCACTTTGCCAAACAAACCACCAAGCTCTGGGAGGCCATTTTGCAGGTTGGTTCTAACGCCTGTTTTCACTTTTTTCATGACACTTTTAATGCTCAACATTACTAATGCTGAGAAGCTCATTAGCAATGGTTCACAGAAGATGCCCTCATTTAGACCCCATGACCAAGAAGCCCACTTGCATTTCTAACTCCCATACAAAATGTACACGTGCCGTGAAACTACAGTATGTCAGCTGCTAAATCAGCTAGCACTGACTAATTTCTAATGGTTGCAGCTGATACAGTGTTAGCAAATTATTCAATTTAATCTTTCTATAAGCAAATATGCAAACTGAATAAAGAAATGTGAATATTCATTATCTTCTACAAAACAATGCAAGTTAAAGACCTCAGTTTTGGACTGTTAGTAGTTTAAGATAGGACTTATCAATGATGAAAATGAATAAGGAATCAATAATGAAAACAGTCACTTGCCATAAAAAATAATAAAACAATTGTTATACAATGTGTAATTAAAACAATAAAACAACTGGTTGATGCACTACTTGAAGCAAAATTAAGAAAATGTTTGCTATTTAATGAAAAAAAGATAAATTAGCAACAAGAAAATCAAGGGAAATAAAAATTACTTTTGATGAATCAACATTTGATTTATTCAGGTTATTGCAAGTTTACTGAAGACTTAAGTTTTCAGGTTTATGCATATACACACAGTTCTGGCAAAAAGAAAAATCAATGAGCTTAATTAACATCAACTTTGTGCATTTTACACTTTAAATTGAAAGTGAAAGGCACAGATTCCATTACATTTTTTTTCAAGAGGCAATAAGTTTGATATTTACTACACAAACTGACTATAATATAACTGCAGGGGATTTCTGATCAATACCAATAACTCCGACTTCACCAAGTGCAATTTCACTTTCTGACCTATGCTGCTTTTTTCACAGCAAAAACTCTTTTCTCCAGAAAATTAAACTGATGCTTTACAATTAGTGTCAGTTACAGGCCACAATAATACATAAACACACCATGGATGGGGACATTTTGTCAATGTTGTGATTTCTGGTTGGGAAAAGAAGTTGATTACAATCATAGATCACTTAATGTCCCTTTAAAATTTTAGTGTAGTGCACTTAGTGTTCCTTTCAAATTAAAATCAAATAATATACACACACATAAACCTTAATAAGCACATAAAACAAATTCCAAGGATTTAATTTTAAGGAAGGACACATTGATCTTAATTCTCATTTAGTAGCCACTTCAGACATTCCTAGACTAGTACAGTATCTGGAACCACAGTTTCCATTTAGCTGTGACCAGTTCAGACTGATGCACAGCTTGAAACTATCAATCAACAACAGATACAAAAGCATACATCAAAAGCCATATCTCAGCTTTCTACATATGTCTGTGTTTTTCTGAGGAAGTTGGAAAAGCATGCATTTTACTTATACTGTGTATAGTATCAGCACCACCAAAGAGTTACAGTATTTTTTAACTCTGATTAGTAAATGATTTTCTGTTCTGTTCCACCATAAACCACAGCCACACAGCTATATTTTAATGGTCAAACAGAAAGGTTACTGAAAGTCAAGAAGTGAAAGATGTACTTAGTCTTTAGTGCATTGTATAAAAGGTATACTGGGAGCAGAAATCTACCAGCACCAGGTTCATTCAAAGATTAGAGTATAACACTTAAGGCTCAATTTTCCTTATTGCCATCTCAGTAGCAACTGCAGCCATTGTACCAGTGGTACTAAATTTCGCATTCAACACATTTCCCTATTTTTTGTAACTACAGGAGGCATTATTTGTGTTCCCTCTGCAGTGGCTGTCAACCTCAAAGAAACAGTTTCACATTTTAGGAAGTTTTATGCTGAAAGTCACTGGAGAAATTAAACAGCATACTAAATCAAGTGTGCAGTTTTTAAATTGTTAACAGACAGTATTGTATTATTATATATATTATATGTATGACTGAAAATGTGTCATTGAAAATGTGTACTTCACATTGACTGTAATTAGATTGACTGTACATTGGATGATTGACAAACTGCCACCTGAGTGTCCATTATTTTCATTTCAAAACAACGGTTTTGAATAATATTTTTTTGAAAAGTTTGTTTGCACAGTTAATCTTCAAAGAAGTTAATATATTGGTACAAATAAAAAATGGAGAAGCATCCACATACACAGCACTACGTATCTAGTGCAATTTGTTTACAGTACACTGACCGTGAACCTTTTAAACTTAAGATAAGCTGATGGTTTCTAATGTGTTTACTACTTTCACCGACTGCTCTCAGCTCCAGTGGCAGCTCTTTCATTGGACTATGTAATATACAGTAAGAAAAGAACCTGCCAAATGAGTTTCCTCTGCATTCTACTAATGAAGCATGAGTGTGCTCCTTTATCCAGGAAAACACAAAGACACGGGGGGAAACATGCGAGCTGTAGCCACAGGGAGCAGTCAGCTGGTCAGACTGAGGTAAATGCAAAGAAAATTCTTAATAAGAACTAATGGACTCTCTTACACACTCTTTCTGTGTAATTTACCTTCCTTTTAATAGTCATGGTTGACAGCAGCAGTAAATATAAGATATATAC
>JAUMHL010000002.1:19884127-19943611 GCA_032362345.1 Sandelia bainsii | reverse complement strand
ACCCCCCCCCCCCCCCCCCCCCCCCGCTGCCTGCACCCACTGGCAGAGTGTGATGTGTTTTTCTATTGTGTTTTGTACATTGTTAGACACAATGGGGATGACGGAATCATGCTGGAAAGGCACAAAATCATATTAAGGATTGTCTGTCTTTCCAAGGGTGGTGGCAGGATTACATGCAGGCTTCTACATGCTACTGTCTTTAAAAAAAACAGCACCACACTAGCCTGCACTTATGGCAGCTCATGTGAAAATTGAAGCCCAAAGGTCCAAAGACATTACCCTTTTGGAATATGACTAGATCTATGCTTTGCAGATGCTGGCTGCATTTTATTGCTTCACGTGACAATAATGTATCTTCTGAGTTGTAGGAGCCCATAGATGTGAACAGCTGTATTAGTTGGGACTAGGTTTGTAAAATGGAGTCAGGGATAGACTGTAGAGATGCTGCAAATGACTTCATTAGCCAAAATTACCCTTTTTGTTGGTAGTTTAGGCTTATATGACAGATGGTCACTGTAGTATTCCACTGAGGGACTAGATTCTACTAGAAAAAGGACTGTTAGAATGTCTCTGTTGTGTTTGTGTTAATTATATTTTCAATTGCTTAGCATTATTCAGTGTTTCTGATATTAAGGCTACACCAATCAATATTTTTGAAACATCAAATGACATGTCATAAGAGAGAGTGTCTCATGATGAAGTCATAGATATTTATTGTATAACTCTGCAGCTCTGCAAAGCATTTTAGTTTATGCCAACTCAATATTTTATTCTTTCTACTATCCTTAATGCTGTTATAAGCTGCTTTCAGCAAGAGAGCCCTATGAACCCACTGCATGTCATCTGTTCAGTACCAAATGACATGAGCATAGTGGACTATTAAGATTGTAAAGAACCAGATATTTCCCTCAGAATCTGGTGGAGACCGAAACTGATTTAAAGAAGCGTGAATATGGTGGCCAGAAACATCTGTATGAATACTAACATAGCTCTGTGTCTGCTGTTGCGGAGTACTGGAATACTCAATTCAATTCAGTTTATTTATATTGAGTCAAATCACAAGAATCATCTCAAGGCAGTTTACATTGTATGGTAAGACCTTAAAGAAATACATGGAAATTATATAGAATACTCAATCAGTACTCAACAGCAAAGCATCTGAATCCTTTGTGGATCTCAGCTCATGATTTCTAACAAATTTGAAAATAAAATTAATTTTTTATTATTGGTTAACCAGTGTATATTAATAGCAACTTTATTCATTGAAAATATAATCTACAACACAATAAAATGTTTGAAAACTCAAGAGTCTCTGAATACTTTCGGAAGCTACTTGAACACAGAAAGTACGCACTCCACATACGTACAGTGTACAAGTACAGTGACTATAAGCATGAAAAATTGATTAAATTTACATTTGCTGAAAATGTAAACACAAAAACACGGCACATTTAGAAATGTAGTGAACTTTTCACAGCCACTGGTGCTGAGGAGCTGACCTTTAAAGTGCATATCAGACAGCTGACTCACAGTGGTTCACCTGCACATAAACTCCTGACTGTTAGCTGAAGGCAATTCAGTCAAATATCAAACTACTCAGCGCCCAGTCACCATTTGGGGGCCATGGCTTCATAATTTGAACACTGACGAATTGAGAGGTCATAATACTCAACCTAAAACAATAATTATGTCATCACCTCATTTCATTTCTTAAAGCACCATTTCTGACATTTCAGAGTCACGTTACTGCGTTTTGTTGCAAATAACTACAGTTCCACTGCAGTGGGAGGTTACAGAGGGGGTAGAATGATTAGGGACACACACAAAAAGAAAATCACAGTGCACTGAAATTGAATATTAGGCCAGAGTCAAGGATCTATGCTGTTTAAGAGATCCCCTGGCATTAAGGGTTACACAGTTCCTACATTTTGTCATCACAGACGGAGCTTGAGTTGCAGAATCCAACAAATGTCAAATGTTATTTAATTTAAAGTCGAAGTTGAAAAAGAAACAAGTGCTGAGGTATTCGGAAAAATGCACATTGAGAATGTACTTCTCAGTTTACAACACTAAAATTTATTCCATAGCAAACTGCTAATACTAATTTAATGAGGAGTTTCACTTGTGTCAATACAGTCTATTTAAACAGCTGCACCCTATTGGCTGTTAATGAGTGAAGCTGGAGGAAAAACATGCTCCTCACTTCAGTGCATTTTTTGACACAGTTAAGGACATTTTATAGGAGTTAGAATTTAGCCTTCTCTCAAGTTGTATATATAGTAAATATATTATGTCAACCACTGCTGTATAAGTGAACTGGTCATTTTCACCTAACAAGTAAAACAACACACTGCTTTTCCAAAATGTCAGGTTTGTAATTACCTTGGCCTTCATGCATTTTTAGTTTAAATAGATGGTTTGAAATGTTAGTTCAGTACACCTGACGGTTGTCAGTTGTTTACTCCTTCCTTCATTTGGAAGAGTAATATGAAAATGAGCAAAACAAGATTCAAAAGACCGATGTGGCCAAACAAATAAGCCAAGTCTCCTAGTAATGAGCTACTGGCACTGGTCATGCTGGAGCCAAGTTAGGGCTAAATATTTCATATCAGAATCCAGCACCTGCAAAATGTAACCCAAGCAGTTTCTACATACAGTTACCCATTCAACAAACTGTTAGAGAACTTTGCACTGAAATTAAAAAATCTAAATCCAGTATCTGACACATTACTTCTGCAATACACACAGCAATCACAGTGCAGTGCATTTAAAGGCTCCACCTACTCACACAGGTGTTGTCACTTATCCTGGCTAGACTTCTTCTCAGGTTGAAACTCAGTGGATCTCTGCAGTACGGCACTATACCAAACAAACCAACTGTGACTCAGTAGAGCAGCAGTTCATGAACCCCACGAATGGTGGTTTGATTCCCGGTCAGTGTCACTGAACAAAGCTGAACTCTTGACGCCTTAGGTGCAGCTTCCTGTCCACAAGAATTTTCCTTAGCAGATTAATAAAGTATTAGCAAAGTATTTATTATTATTATTATTACTATAAATGATTAAAATGTATAATCTCTGTTACTTTAAGAGATGCAGCAAAACTAACAGGAATATCAGACAGAGATCAATCAAACACAGTCTGCAAAAACCAATCATGAGATCTACTCACTGGTGAAACACCAATTTGGTTGGACCACAGGTGTATAAGACCGTTACGGCTATGCCACCTAAAATTATTGATCAAGGGGAAAGGTTTGGGAATCAGTGTTGTTCCACAACAACCGAACATGGTAATAGCAAAAGCTTGTTGGCTGTCTCACCAGAAGAAATTAAACAAGGACTCTTCTCTGAAAAGAAGCAGAAATACTTTTGGCTTGTTCATTTTTCAACTTTGTAATTAAAAAGCAGTTGTGCTGTTCACCTTGAGGATATCTAATGCTCCTGTGTTATTTTGTGTGATTGTGTTATTTATTATTACGATGTGTTAAAGTTAGAAACACTGCAGCTCCATACACAGTTGCAGCCATGTTTAATAATGTTTTCCTCATTATGTTGAGGACTGCGGGGTGTTCACTGCTGCACCAGCTAATATAATGCCATTTTAACTTCCAAATTACTTTTTTTTATGCTGAGAGTACTCGGTTTGAGGACTACTGAAAGAGAGTCACTGTAGTTTCACCTGTTACTGGTTATGATTGAGGCACAACTGGGTGCTCCAGAGCCTGTCTTTTGCTGTAAGAATGCTCTCAAATACACAACAACCCCCTCTTTGCTTTGTCCCTCTGAATAGCCAAAAACATGAGTGAATTATGCAAATAACCTAGTCTGCTGATGTTTTTATTCCCATCTTTGAACATTTAGCATCAATCAATTAATTCCAGCAGTAGTACAAATAAAACATAAATGCATCTACTGCATATGCTGATTCATTTTACACATTTCAGTGACAACGTTATTCATGTAAAATAAGAAGGTAAAGTCCATTTGTCAGACTTCCTGTAACTGTATGTATGAGGATGATGTATTTCATTTTGTTAGGGAACATTCATTATGCATTTTAACTAGGTACTACTACTACTACTACTACTACTACTACTACTGCAGGCCAAGTTAAACTCTTCTTAAATTGTTAAAATCCTCACATCAGAAAATCAGACATCCGCAATTCAGATGATCGTGTTGTGAATGTGATATTTTCCAAATTTGGCTTAATGTTGTGTGAAGGCAGCCGTCTAGACGCTAATGGTTCAAGATAACTCAAGTGGACACCATTTAAATGCACATGTCGACTTAGATATTTGGTGGGCATCTGGTGAAAATAACACAAGGCAGGACACAGGAATACTAATAACAGGGAGCCGATTGGCTGTTCTCCAGAGACAGCAGAGGGGAAATGAGCGGCTTGTAGTGTGGATGCTACTATCAGCCTTCCTCTTCCCCCTGCAGTATAAGAGGTCATATAACATCTGCGTGGAAGTTCCCCTGTTTACCAACATCGGTACCTACAGCTAAAGATAACTCCAGTGTTTGGGAATGTGAGAGGAGTTAACACGTTTTTGAGACACCTGAAAACACAAGCACTAACCTCAAATGTGCAAGCACATGTTCCCAGTTTAATAACTACACCTTCCATCCAGGGGACTCTCTGTAATGCAAGTTCTCTTCATCTCGCAGACAGAATCTGTCAGTGTCTCCTTTTCTTCAACGGGTGATGTATGATAATGGCGTATTCATTAGATATAACTTCAGTGATTCCTACTGGGCCATGCAAGCATCACACGGAAAAAGCAAGAAAGAATAGAATAAGGAAGAGCAGGTGGACATTCAATTTCTAGTACTACTGTCATAACCATGTATTTATATGTAGAAGTAATTATGAAAAATATTTCCACAGGGGAACAGACTATGACATACCGTATGTTAACAAATGTTGTCCTTCCATTATCATTTATGTTATTAAACCTTTTTTACCTGTCATCACACTGTACGTGGCTTCAAATTGTCCATCAAAGGTTGAAAAGTTGCAAAAGTGCATTCAGTCTTGTACATTTACAGTATTTCATATTTCTGCTCAACTAGATTTAGTTTTTACTGATTTCCTCCAAAATCTCATTATGGTAGAGACATACTAATACACACTGTTTAAATGGCCAATATACCATACACACTGCAGTACGAGTACATTGCTTATAAAGACCATTACAAAAGTTTTCAAAATCTATTGCCTACATCAGGATATTGTCACTCTGTCCCACATGCTTCATTCAGCCACCTCACATGAAAATGATATATTCATATGAATACAGAATACATCCAGAGTTGATCAAGGCACCTACTTCATCAGTCTCTAGCAGCACTGAGCAGTGACAACAAATACAGAGCCTGATGACGGCTACGTGTGGCCATTCACCAACAAAGTGTCTGCACATTGCTGGAAATCGACAAGTCCCCTGGGAATATATTATCTAGTGACAAGACTTGTTGCTAGTGACTCAAGGTAGCTCTAAATCCAGCAAGACACAACTGCTGTGCAGCTTATGATTAATATGCATCTTCTAAATTGCAGGTATTCATATTGAAAGGTGATAAGCAGAAGACCATCAGAACAACTGGTGGAGCAGCATTAGGAAACCAAACGCTGCACAGTATGTTTAGATGTAATTAAGATATGTAGAATAGTACAGAAAATGTCACACTGCTTTGTATTGATTTTTTTGTCAAATATAAGCTGAATGTGAAGTGTGTGGGCTGAAAATGTGAACATAAGTACCTATATGTTACAGACAGTGGGCTATTTGTATGGTGATATTTACAGGAAGACAATATTACAAGGAAATAATTATATGAATGGCAGCAGCCATGTTCACAACCTAAAAGTCAATATACAGCACATGATAAGACTCCAATAGAAAACGCCTCAAAACAATGACAATAACCTAAGGGGAAATATGTTAAGTCAATTGTGCTCATAAAACTCAAATGTGACTATTCATATCTCCTCTAGCTTCATAATGCACCTGCCAAACAACCACCAACAATGAGCTTAGCCTCAATAAAGCCACAACAAAATAGAAATTTATAATTAATACCAATGCAAACACGCACACACAGCTAAATCAGCAGCATCCAAACAGAAATTAACAGCGAGCAGATGCCAATATATTGACAAAAGGCAGATTTGAAAACAGCCAGCAGCTTCCTAACAGCACACAAACACAGATAAACTGACAATAATTAGAAAACTAGCGATTACTTAGCTTGTTAAAGTGAAGCAGGGATGTGGGTGTCTCTGCAGGGAAGGCCTGGTCCTAAGGCGCTGAGGGCAGTGCAGGATACTCCAGCTTCCAGCTTGAAGTGCACCATTGTTGGAAGAACTTCAGCAGTGAAATTTCCATAGTTCAATTGGTTCCACAATTTCCTTAACAATGACATGATTGGACCGTCGACAGGTATGAAAGAAGCTACAGGTAGAAGATGCAACAGCAAGTCTTTAGAGAGCGGTTAGCATCTGGAGTAAGAACAAAGTGAAAGAGACGCCAGAGCAGTTTATTTACCGCCTCTACTGAAAATGGCGCCTCGAACATGTGCTCCAGGTATTCCCGCTAATTATGAGACAGCCGTGAACTTGGCCTCGCTCCAATGAAAGACGCAGCGTTAGTTAGTTGACTTCTTAATGCTTCTGAAGTTTGAAGCTGCAAACATGTAGCATGATAAACTTAAAATACCATCACTTCAGTTACGACAGACGTCTGGGTGGAGGTGAACAGGCGGTAGTCAAACAGAGACACTACAGGTACAGCTAATTAAGTTCTTCTTCTTCGTGTTACCTGTGCATAATGTCATTGGTGCATTACCGCCACCTACTGCTAATTAGGTTGTTACTGCGCATGCCTCAGGTGAACCAGGGACGGTAAAATACCTGAATACAGAGAGAGTAAAACTAAAGTAACTTGGCTTTGGATGATTTTTTTTATTCACTGTAGCTCTACTCTGACCTCAGCCAAGGTCACTCCTACAGGCCCCGAGGGCAAAGATTTAATGGGGCCGTGTTGACCCTCACACAGAGATCTAATTTCCCCAGGCAACCAGAAACTAACCAGTACTCTAGAACTGAAATGATCAGTTAATGATCCGATAATTTTGCAATACTACTGATGACTGATTAAACAAAAATGCCAAATGTTCCAGCACCTAAACTGTGAAAAGTTGCTCAATTCCTAGTTTTTAAAAATATATTAACTTATTAACTTGTGCTTCAGTGAACATTGTTTTCCAATATTGTAAACAAATGTGAAAATATTAACTACTTACTGAAATTGTTAATTAATTTTATATTTTATAACAAATTAGCTAATTAGTAGATCAGTTGATTTAGCTCCATGCTTATCTGCATGGGGGCCTCTTTGTACAGTAAGTGTTTGCTGTTATTACACAAGATGTGTCTTGCACCTTGTGAGGCTGAAGCAGAAGCTGGAGATGGTCTGTACCTCTCAGCCCACCACAGTGGGGGTGGGAGATGTTGCTTAAGATGGAGTTTAGTTCAGTCCTCATCCTCCCCTTTGCTGCTGCCTCCAGGCTGTCCAGTTTGTTTATCCTGCCAGCCTCCCCCGCTGTGGTGCTGCCTCCCCAACACACCACTCTACATAACATTGGTGCATACTTCAAAGAGAGGATTGAGAATGCCAGTCAAATGAAAGTAAAAGATGTAGAATGGTGCTCTTAATTAAACATCCTGCATTCCCATATGCATCCAAGGTCTGTGAAGTGGAATAGGATTTTGTCAAAATTTACTGGATGATGGAACAAACTCAAATGTGTATAAAAACATTTATATCCATACAGGTTATACTGACTGCTTAAATTACTAGTGAGCAGAGTAACGCGATCAATACACCATACATCCTTCACTATTAGTATTTTGCTCAAAATATCCATTCAAAATTCAACTCCCCGTGTTAGCCAGTTGCAGCCCCCTGACTCTTTGGATTGTGCAGTGAGTGTGCACTTTTTAAAAAATCTATATGCATTATATAAATTTGATAAGTGTATGAAATTCAGATGTCTTCTGTCACAGCTCGCTGTTAATGATGAATTATTGACCATCTGCATGAGAAGCTTTTGAAGTATAAAATTGGTGCATAATGAGAATTTGGTTCGGAGGCAGTTTCAGCTTCCCCCTCACCCTTGCATGATTACATGTTGAATATTGATTATGCATAGCCTTTCAAATGACATCAGAGATTAAATCAGTTTTACAGAAATTAAGTTTAACCCTGACTTGTTCCTATTCGAGTCACTGAGACAATGTTGATCTGCCGTATTTAATGTATATAACAAAGCCACGTTTACTTACTAATTTATATGGTTGTGCTGCAACTAATTTTCTAGAAAAAAATAATTACAGCATCACTAAAGTCCTAGGTGGGAATATCTTTAAAAGTGGGTTATACTTGTTTAATCATGAAACCATCTATAGGTTAAACATATTTTATGTGAAGCAATTCATAATTTTACTCATCAGCTGGAACATGTATTTGTCCCCAGACAACTACTTTCCACCTCAAAGGACCACTCAGATAATAAGCCTGTAATTAAACCTGGCTGCATTGGTTTTTTGATGTCCACAGAGGGAAACAGAAATAGTAGCATAACTAATGCCAGCTTCATGTTGTGCAGAAAGAGCTCCAGATTATTTTGGTCTGTTGTACTAAGAAGCAGTGACAGCCAGAACTCGATGACATCCCTCGATGTGAACCAAACTCTCTCTTTAAAGCACTGACGGACATGAAAGAGCCGTCTGATGTTCTGACCTGTGAGTTTACCTTTTGTTCATCTTGAACTATGGGCATTTGTGTAGCGAGTCCTGCATTTCAGAGCTGGGCTTTCAGTGAATCCAACCATGAAATTTGTACTGTACTGTACGTCCATCACTATCTGGCCTGTGTTTGATTTTCTTGTGTTCTGATCTGTATTTGTAATCTCTTCTCTGAAGGTTTAAGTGAAACCAATGATGAATCATCATATTGTACATTGTATATTGACTTCAACTTAATAATAAACAACTCTCTACAGTGATGGTTAGCATAATAATTCAGTTCTTGAATTTGAGTTGTTTTTTAAGGATTCATTAGATATATGATGAAAATTATTATTACATCACCTTCAAATAATATTGTATTGCAATTATATAATGTACATCTCACGTCAATGCTAATTAAAGTATTTTTTTTAGATTTACTGTTTGTTTGCAGGCTGACTGTCTTTGCCTCACAAACAACTACAATAATTAATTGCTGTTCTTACATTTTCTGTCTAATTGCTCAAACAATCAATCTGCTGTAGAGTAACAGAATAACATACAGCAAACACACAAGACGTTTCACCACCTATCCCAAAATTACTTGTGTTTGAAATATTGACCAGCATGAGTGACCCCCCCCCCAACCCCTCCCCTCATGTGGGCATTTGGCAGAGCAGCAACCTAGTGTAGAGGTGAGCCAACCTATCAGAGGTCAGACGTGATGTGAGAGGGAAGTGTCTCTGGCCCTTCAAACCTAGGTAGGCCTAATGGCCAATTAGTGGTTCAGAAGAGAGGTGAATGTCAGCTCATTGTTTTGATGATTGTCACAGCTGCTGGATAATACAGTATCTTGCCTTGGGGAGGAACACACTGAATTCTGGATTTCATTGAAATCCATCCACTCCACATGCTGCCATCAACATGGCACCAGTAACACCTTATTGATATTGATTTCAAAAGACTTAATTGTCAAATTTGACAATCAGATTAAGGATAATAAAATAAGTGTTAAGCCAAGTGCTGATTTGAGACAGTATTATTGACTCGAGATGTAAAACTGACTCTAACATAATTTAATCTTTCAAGGTGCTCCACAGTTATTCAGAGAGCTATGCAGAGGAGCGAGAACCATTCTTAATTTCAACAGTAAAATGATTCAATAGCCAATTTTGGAAGGTGTAATGGAATATAACAAGATGAAGTGAATCGCTGTTATTCTGTCACCAGCAGCTGGTTTCAGCCAAAGCCAATTTGTTACCATATTATCCCCTGCAAGCTCAGTTCTGTGGTAGTTGTTGTGTGACTGACATTAATGCCTCCTCCAATTCACCAAAGATTTGTGACCAAGCAAACACTCACAGTCATCTTTTATCAACACCCCAAACACCCATGTTTGACCATTATCTGTATAGGTACAGTATCTGATTTCTGCCTTGTTCTCCTTAAATTATGTACAGTGGCACCTGGAAGTTTGTGAACATAAACGCTGAATAAATATGACCTAAAACGTGATCATATTTTCACACAACTCAGTTAAACAAATGAGACAAATCATTTCACATACAAAAAATATCCTATCCTAACTGTTTGTGTGTGACAAAAAGTATGAACTCATTTGAAAGGTACATTAAAGTCAGGTGTTTCAGTCAGTGGAAGGACGATCAGGTTTGATTCTGGGAGGTCATGTCTCTTTAATGAGGAGAAATCTGGGTTGTTATCAAAGTCTGAGCATGACAACACAGGTTTGTGGAGGTGTGTCAGGGCTTGAACAAAGCAGAAGCTACTACTCTACAAAAAAACATTGATGTCCCCCCTACAGTTTGCTCAAAGATGTTCTGTGGACGGATGAGACCAAAGTAGAGCAGTGTTAAGAAGTGTGATGTTTAACCTTATGCCATCTGTGAAGCATGATGGCTGTTTCGTAGTTTAAACCTGTTTTGCTGGATAGAGCTACAAATTCTGAGTTGTACAAGCAAAGTCTACAGAAAAATGTGAAGATATTCAGCTGTGAACTGAAGCTCAACAGAAAGTGGATCATGCAGCAAGACAACAAATCTAAACACAGAAGTCATTCTAGCATAAAATGGTTAAAGCAGAATTCAATGTTTTTGGAATGGCAAGTCAGAGTCCTGAACTTAATGCCTCAGAAATTCTGTGGAAGGACCCGGAGCAGGCAGTAAATGCAATGAAGCCAATCAACATCCCTGAGCTGAAGCTGTTCTGTAGGGGGGAATGGGCTAAAATCCTCTCCAAGCCGTTGTGCAGGACTGATAAAGTTACCGGAAATGAAGTTATTGCAGCTCATACTTTTGCCCTACACACATATTTAAGATTTCATTGTTTTCCACAATAAATAAATGAATAGGTTTAAGTTTTTGTCTCGTTTTTTTTTTTATTGAGTTCCACCTACCACAGCACTGGCTCCTTCATCACATCAACACTGTGCAACGATGATGAATATTCACTTCCATCATTTTGCTGTAAAATATTGAGAGCAAACACAAACACAGCAAATGTCTTTGCTTACACTGCGTGTGTGACATGTGACATTCAAACAGAGGATTAATGGAACTTTAATGATCCCCAATGACAAATGAGATATCATGACATTAGCAGTTTTACTTCTGACATTTCCACAATGATCCCTCGGTACTATTGTTATATCCATATATTCTAAATTGTGCTATAAAATATAGAAAATGCACATGACTCTGTAGAGTGTGACTAGTAGTAAATCATGACTTATTACTTTATAATAGACTTCTTAAACCATTGGTGCATTTAAATATATCACCCCCGTGTAGGTTGAGACCTTGTAATCACATGCTAACACACTCAGCCAATGCGGGCCATTGAAGAGGAGGGCCAGCATCTCCCCTCTGCATGCCAACTAGCTTATTGGAAGTCAGCTTTGTAAGTGAGTCCATGGGTGGTTGTTCCCTTAAAAGAACTATTTGAATTCAAAGCATCTCAAAGCATGGCTCTCAGCTATATATACAGCTTAGATAGTGATCAAACGGGATCCTTCAGGGTCTATGAACACAAGCAGAACATGTATGTGAAAACACACAAGGGAATAAGTCATTTATTGAGTTTCATGCTCCTTCCTAGATATTTTCCCTCACACAATATCTATATGTTTCCAGTATTCCTTCACTAAATGTAAAGCTTTTGTATTGATGTGGAATATGATTGTGCAGTACACTAATATACTATGACTGAACATAGCTGAGGATAATTGTCCTGCTACCAGCAGCTCTAAAGCTCACTCATCAGACTTTGGGGCATAAAAACAACTTAATTTGTTATTTTTGCATAAATTAAACAAAAAAGATACAAGATAGTACTGTAATTAGTGAAGTTCTGGTACCTTCAGAAAGATCCAGGATTGTGTTCACTGCAAGTACCTGTCTTGTTCAGTCGAGCACACTTCCAGGCAGTTTGAGCATGACAGCGACAACTTTAAAGTAAGGATAATGCCATTCATATAAATGTTCTACTCAGACTATGTCCATAGGAAGAAAGCTGAAAATTAGGGAAGTCGTCCTTTAAATTCAGCTTGGTCAGTGACACTAGTAACAAGCACACACATATCTGCACAAATTGTGGGCTTTGGTACAACTGCTAATCAAATCAACCATTGTAGTAACTGAGTTTGAAGACAGTTATTGTTCTGATTAAACAAATAGCAAATAATGTGTTCATTAGCGAGATTAAGAGGTGCTAGTAGGTGCTGCATTTTGTTACTTTACACAGAGCCAGACTACCTGTTTTCCCCTGCGTCCAATCTCTGTGATACACTAAGCTAATTGGCTGCTGGCTGTTGCTCCGTATGTCTAATACACTGATCAGCCACAACGTGAACACTGTGGTTTTAATGTTGTGGTGGACAAGAGTCAGCTAGGCAAAAGTTTAATGCTGGCTGTGATCGACGGCTGTCAGAACACACATGCTCTGCAGCCTGCTGTGTATGGGGCTGCCTAGCTGCAAACAGATCCAGAGTACCCACACTCACCCCGTCCACTACAACATTAAAAGCACAAGGTGATGCTGCGAACGATCGGTGTACATTCTGAGTATAGGAGGGGTGTTGATCTTCTCATTTAACTCTCAGCAAGGCGGCAAATATGACTGAAAACTCTTATTTTCTATCTGCAGTACTTGTATATGAACTTTGATTTTGAAAATGATTCTACACAGCGATTCTGCTCCACAGCAGATACTGAGAGGATGTTTCACCACTCTGTGATTTTTCTTCAGTGAGCACCAAGAATGACAAGAGAGTCATTAGTGCATGAGGTGGCAGGTTTCACAGAGCCAAAGAAAGAGGCAAAGACACAGATTTATTTATGTGACTAGTTTGAGTGAGATAGCGTGGGCAGGGGGAGGACACCTTCTTCCTAGATAGATAGATAGATAGATAGATAGATAGATAGATAGATAGATAGATAGATAGATAGAACACATCTGACTTATCATATATATGTATATATCATTATCATATATTACAGATGCAGAGTCTTGAGAGTGAGTGATGTAGCTGCTACACTATGCATGGACAGTTCCCGGTTTGTATGGTTGATCCCTCTTCTTATCTCGGCACATTTGCAGGTGCTCAGTCAGAGGCAGACCTCACTATCTGCTAATCTACCACAGTGGAGACTCGAGAGCTGGAGCAGCAGAGTTGAGGGAAGAGCAGCACAGGGAGCAGAACAGAAGAGACGGTTCCTCTCTCACAAATAATGGTGGTCGATGTGAGATAATAAGAGATCCGAACAGCTTGGAGTTGCTTATCTAAAACTGCTGTAGGTGTTGTGCTGATTTGTAGTATTGATTCTTTTTAAAGTGTCATAAGATACCAAAATGTATTGATGTAGCTTACAATGTTGTGATTTTTACAGTTGCGATTGCTTCTTGAAAATTAGTTACTGTGGGAGTGAAAAGCTGAGAGGGTAGAGGAATGAATCCCTTTTGTATGGAGAAATGGGCTTTTATTGAACAGAGGAAAATGTTTCTGTATTGACATCAGACATATTTCAAAGATAGATGTGGTATAATAAAGATCATTTCCAATTAGATATAAAATATCAGAGAATCATAAAATGTAATATTCATGGTGAACCCCTATGGTAATTAAAGAACTTCATGCTGATATTACATTACAGGCGCGCTACAAGAGAGTTTGTGAGCGATGGAAACAGTGTGAATCCCTTTATGAGCCATGCTGAATGTGAACATTTTCCTCAATCCAAACAAAAAGGGAGCGAAATGTGCTCTAAACTCGTCACCCCCTCTCAACCCCCAGCCTTCACTGCAAATTGCTCAGGAAAGCACCTGGGCAGAGAAGCATACAGCTTTTATTAATCTTTCTTTTTCCCAATTCTTTGACTCTGACAGCTTTTAACTGAATTGTCTGCTCGGGCCTGTGTAGCCCTGTGGAGTCCAGACACAGGCCAGTGAACGCTGTGACATCTCCACTCCCCTCAGCTCTAATGCTGCTGCCTTCATCCAATTTACCATGAAAGGAATCCAGACAGTCCCATAATATGACCCACGGCTGCCTCGATTGAACACGGTCGACAACTCTGGGCCTGGGCTTTACACACATAACCAGCCGGCTATCTATAGAGGACCATTGGCTGCCTGCTACCCCTCGATAAAGCCCATTGCCCAGGGAAAAAGTGGTCATGTCCATGTGGCGACATGTCATAGTGAAGAGTGCCCCCTGGTGCTTCTGAGGGAGCAACACACTTCCAAAGCCAAGTGAGTAGTAAACACATCGCCTCTAACTGTATAGTCAGGGGGTGGTTTTACTGTCGGACACAGATTAAAGCAGTGTTTACTCTGTAATTTAATGCGGCAGCTTTGCTTGGGGTATTTTTTTTTGTTGTTTTGGTTCCGCATCCATCCTCGTGTCAGTCACACTTATCTTTCAAATGCAGGCAACTGCAGTGAGAATATTTTCCTTCACAAACCTTATCACAATGAGAACATGATTTGTCAGCATTAGGGCTGTACCTCCATTTGTTTAGAGGGGAAATTAGGAAGAAGAATATATGAAGCTATTTTAGTGTCACATTTTCTCGCGGTGGTCATAATTTTCAGGCTGTGATGCCACGCCTTGTTGATGTAATGAAGAATCAATGCCACGAGGACAAATATAATGAAGTCCAAAGTCTGTGGCTGAGCTAATGCAAACAAAAATGAGGAAACAATGTCCTGTTAAATCAAATTTAGTTGGATCAAGACTGAAGCTTTACTAATTTAATCCTTTAAAAGGTCTGAATGAAACATATATACTAAATGAAGTCTGAGCTGGGAACATCTAGTGGTATTTTACAGTACTCTCTATGAAGACGAAAGATACCTAAGCCCTAAATAACTCAAGATAAAAATGTTAATACTGCTATTCAAATCAAACTCATTTTTAGAAACATTTACAAACTGGGAGTTCAATGTTGCGCCAGAGGTTTTTCATAACTGCTAGGGGCAACATCAGCGTCGTCGTATCTTGTTTTGACATTTTGGGATGGACACATTTACAAAAATACGAAATATTGGCACACATTTCCAGCAGCTGAAGATTTTTTGCCCTCTTTCTTAGCCTGAAAGTTTGTGCATGAGTGTAAGGACATCTTCCCAGTTCTTGTGGTAGGAGTGTGTATCAATTTTTGGAGAGTGTGACAAATTAGGGCCCTCGGCTCTGTGATAGAGGGAACCAGGACCATCTAGCCTGCATTATTCATGAGGACGGGGTATGCCGAGCTGCGATATGGTGTCTGCCACCATAACAACGATACAGTCAGAGTGTCAAACTGTACGAGCAGAGGCCATCTCCCCATCTGAACCCACACTCTGATAAACAGGAAGCTGAATTGATGCCAAGCCAGTTTTTACAACTGGACATACTTCATTAACATATTGTTAGGATTTTAATTAGCAGAGAAACAGCGCCCTCCTGTGGTCTAAAAGCACTGAAAAATCTCAACTGTACAGTGGGTAAAAAACTAATTGTCTGAGTAGTGTACAGATTTAACATTTAAACACACAATAATATTATAACAAGAACATATTTTTTAGGCTGCCTGCTATTATTATGTTGCCACAGGCTTTTTTTTTGTCATTTTGTAAATTACTTTTTTATTCATCTAAATGGAAATATTTCTCTCATGTTTTATTCATGCTATATTAATCTTTCTCAAGTTAAAGCAAATCTCAATCAAGTAAATCTCAGCAATTACAGTAAAATATAAGGCACAAATTAAATATTTTACTTGCAACATAAATAATTATAACAGAATGTCACTCTCTTACTAGGGGCATGTGTTGCACAGAGAGTTGGAAATGTAGATAGTTTTATTATAAAATGAAACAGCTACTGAGAAATAATAATACAAAATGAGAGTCGGGACTAGCCTCACAGCTCTGGATAACAAGACAATACAAAACAAGTACATGTAAATAAAAGCAATGGGAGACTTCAATATCTCTTTTTTATTAATTCTGACACGCTGCGGCCAGATAGAAAAGTATCAGTTACACTTTTCAAGTTGCTTTCATGTGCAAGCACTAGACGGCATCTGGGGGGGGAAAAAACCTCTGAAAGAAAAACAAACAGGAAAAGAAAGACATCAAAATGCAAGGAAATGAATAAGTGCTTTTAAACCTAGGTGTTGATTCTTTATGCAGTATTTATTGATTCCCAGCTTCATATAAACTGGATGTTGAGGCATAAACATAGTACATTTGAACAAAAATATAACCAATATTTACAATTATTGTATTAAAAATACAAAAACAACTGATACATACTCCACCAATTGTCTTTTTAAAAGACATACAGGTCAAAGTAGTACAAGAAAGAATGAAGAAAAGAAGGTCATCACCAGCTAAATGTACATTTCTCACTGACATCACACATCAAATGGAGTAGCAGTTCTACCTACTACACTTATCTTTATGCGTGTACGTTTTTGTGCAACGTTTTATTTTTCGAAATAGGACTCAACCCGCTAATATGCACATTATCTTCAGAGTTGAATGTAAGTGAATGATGCATGTCACCACTGTATTACAAATTATTAACAATCTATCTGCAGCCATTACAAAAGAATTACAATAACAAAAGAAACCCAGGAAATTATTAGTGTGTAGTCACAGAACACAGTGAAAAACACTGCACTCATTCAACTTTTTCTCAGTCTGTAGTTTCCAAGACTGATCAATGTGATCAGTGCAACTCAGTGACAGAAGGAAACAAAAAGTTACTTTTCACAATTGAATGTCTAATCATTCTGATTGGCAGTCTTGAAAACACGTTCCTTCGCGTGTCAACTTCCCCACCGGAGTCAAAGTGTAATAAATCAAAATCTTCAGTCACTTCCACGGATGGCAAGTCATGGTGGAAAACTGGATGCAGGCGTTAGCGATATACATACAGCATCACTGCGCTGATGTCTGTAACAGCTGAAGAGAGTTTTTGAGGATAAATCTAGTAGCACAACAGATCTACAGCACTATAACACATTTGTTATGACCATAGCTAAAAAAGTATGTTGTCATCTGAAGCCACACTACAATAAAACAGAAAAAAAGCTTGACTTCATCTTGTACTGAGTCTTAATATATTAAAAAAGTCATGGGAAGTATCTTCAATAAGGCATTTCACTCAACTATTGCTTGATTCAAGACTGCTCTTGAAACAAGGTAATTCAAGACGGGAACAACCATTTAAAGAAATGTACGCAATCATGGCATCGTAAGGCGCTTTGGACATTCACAAAATGTGGCATATGTTCAGGTTGGGGGGTAAAAAGCCAAATCTGAATTAGTGGCTACTTTTATTTTGAAGGGAAATATCTGTATTATAAGACTCTGTACAAGATTATTTGCAAAGGTAGATAGTTGGAGGTACACACAATTTACATACTGGCAGCTTCTAAAATCTGCTGATGTTTACCACCCTGGTTGATCTATGTTCCAGTCATACCAAAAGAAAGGGACAAGAGGCAACTTTTCTAATGTCACTGCTCACTTACTGCTCCAATTTGTACTGATTCACAAATTCCCTGTCAGGGTCCATAGCTGACATCAGTTTGTAATTTGGACTCTTTTCTACTACTGCTGCACTTAGTTTAGTTACCTCCTATGCCTCTGATGCACTGTACTGACCAATATATTCGCTCTGTGCTTTTCGGTAGTGCCTACAGGCCACTAACAAGACAGTACGCTCTTGTTGTAACAGCAAGCCACAGGATGACAGTAAGACATGGTTCACTCATACCCTGGTATCCAGGCCAAATGTCTGGTAACATCTAAGATTGTGCTGAAAGTGCTATTTTTAGAAATGAATTTTTGTTTTTGTGTATGTACTTGTACATAAAATGTACTGTGTGTGCATGTACAGTATGGTGTGTCAGTACACTGTGCATTTTGGTTCTCCAAACTTCTTCTTCTTCTAGCTTTGATTTGAACTGACATTTCATAAGGTTTCATAAGGTTTTTCAGGAAATGTGAGATAATACTGGATTCAGAGTTCATACACTCAACAACAGATGGATTATTTCAGTCCAGGCAGAGAAGTGGTGGGCTGACTTGGTTTCTCTTTTCAGCCCCCAGAGTGCAATCAGCCAAAGAAAATAAAACAAAAAATCTAGTGGGAAGTTGAAAATTAAGAGTCAAGTCAACCACTGTTTCTCTCTGTCATCAAACAACAGTCTCTTTTGTTGTTTTTGCTTTGTTCAGTTTTTTAGAAAGTAGAAAATGAGAAAGTGCAGATGAAGCTCGACACACCATGATGCTGTTTTGTGTTACCAGGTGGATTTGGCGTTTTTCTCACTGGGTGGGTGCCGGTTTTAAGGAGCCAGTCCTGTTTCTAACAGCAACATCAATGTGGTTCTGCGTGTATGTGGCCAGGTCGACTCCCTGGCGCCAGTTAGGTTTCTGCAGTCTTTTTTTTTTTTTTCCCCCAAAGTGCCAGGCATTTTGTCATTGTCTTTGACCTTCACTCCATCTCTTCTTCTTCACAGTATTTTTTGCATGCAGGGTCATTAAACCCCCCATGATGCTTTAAGGCAGGGGAGGGAGACGAGCAGAGGAATCCACCAATCAGGAGGGAGAGCCAAGTGGAGGAGGCAGGCACATACGTAACTGATGATGACTCTATTGGTCTGTCTGTCAGTCTCTTTAATCCTACCCACCCCGAACCAGGGGGAGCTCAAGTTACTGCAAAAGGACGTCCACTGTTGTCCCTCACACTGCTGACACCTGTTCATCATCTGTGAAAAGAGAGAGGACAAAGTCAGAGGTCAGTCTGAGTTTATGATAAATGTGGACATTTCAATGTGAAAGAAGCTAATGAGACCAGCTACAGAAGAATGAAACGGTGGCTTCCTTTGGTGGCGCATGTGTACTTCACTTCCAAACATTTTGCCAAAGCACGCCAAACATCTTAATGAGGTGAAACATGATGATGTCCACTGGACACAATTGTGTTGTGTGTTGTGAGCAGCGGCATTTTTAGCTAATTTAGGCAGGTACATTTTTTTTATTGTAGTACTCCCAACTGTCCTTTAATGCAGTTTCATGTCTATTAGAAAAACTCAATCTTTCTCCCTCTGTCTCTGTCTATTTTTATTCTTCTCTCTGTGCTTCCTCACTTACAACAAGGAAAACCTTAGTCCACTGGCTAAAACTGAAGTGAATATAATATGATGCTGCTACATCCAGTGGACATGAGTTAGAGTTTATTTTTTGCATGTCTGTGATTTAACATTGTGTTTTATTTCTGTTTTCTTGTACAGCACTTGTACCTTGTTTGATAAGTGCTCTATAAGGTTATTATTATTATTACTGTAAGAAATTTCTGTAAAGGAACATCTTGCTCTGGTACATTTACATTAATGTTTATTTAAGTGGTGGTGGGTGGGAAAACATTGTACAAACTAGTTTTCAAGCTTAAATATCAGCCTCAATTAGCCGGAAGAATGTAAAAAAAAAATGTACTGACCGCATAACACATACACATCTACACACATTTCTGTTTTTCTGTTAATAGACAACTACAGTACATACAAAATTTATCCAAAATCGCTGTAGCTGGACCAGGTGTGTAGTGGTGCAGGAAAATGAAGGGGCATGTTTTCAGGCACCGAGTTTGATTGCATGGGTGAGAGTATCCTAACAGCGTTGTGCCGTTCGGCACATTATGTGAGACGGTGAGGGAGAAGAGCAGAATGTGTGGTGGCAGAGGAGTAGTGAGTTTCTGTTTGAACCATTATGACTCATGCATGATGAAATATTGTGAGTTAAAGGTGAGGGTCCACTCCAAATAAACAATTCCCAGATCATAAATGCTAAATTTGAGAATTGTAATTCAGAGTGGGACTGAGCCTACTGGTGTTGAGGGAGGATGTGTGAAAGAATGGTCAGTCTCAGTCCAAGAGTGTGTTCCTGTTCACATGCAGGTTTATTGGAGTGGAGGGGGAGGGGGGGCAACCTAATAAATTAGTTTTTACCTGCCTTGGGGAGAGGGGCCCTGCCTGATAACCCCTGTACACACACTCTCATGGTCTGGGAGTCTCAGGTGTATGCTGTGCCACTGGCTTTGGCTTCCTCAGAGCGACTAGTTTGGAAGACAAGGACTCACCATCCTCTTCCTCCTCGGGCTCTTGATCCTCAGCCGGTGAGCGATTGCGATGGAGGCCACCCGCCCGCTGTTTGGACCCTTGGTGGGCCTGATGGGAGTCGGGAGACTGGGTGACCATGCGTGAACGCTGCAAAGCGGTGGTGTAATCTGGGGGCCGGCGGCCTGAGTGGGTCACCGTGGGCGTGGGAACAGGTGGGGCTGGGTGCTGCCCTTCAGCGAGGTCAGAGATGGTCAGGGCCGTGTAGCCAGGGGGAGTCGGGGGAGGCTCGCGGTAACGGCTTTCTTTCCGAGCTGAAGGGACAAAAAAGACAAAGTGATGATGGAGGCTCTTAAACGTACTTTTACAATATTCTCCATTGAAGATGTACAGTATTACTTATGATCGATAGTGACAATAGAGAAGAGACAGAAAATTAAGATAAACACAAAGAAGTGAGGACATGCAGCATGTGGGTGACATTTTATGTCACAACTTTTTGCCTGTGCAGGAATTTCATCATTTTAAAAGTAACAAATCTACATTTTGTTTATTGTTACGTTTAATCATAAAAAAAATGTATCCAAGTAAAAACAATGTTCTTGAACTTGTACAAAAACAGAAGATTGTACAGAGTAAAACTAGGGAATTTACAGACTATTTCTTGGCTGGGCCAAGTGATTCCTGCAGTCTTTTTGTCACTGTGAGGTTTCCAAATAACAAAAGGAAGCACCACAAAGTCATGACAGCCGTTTCTGTATGTGTTTTGCTCCTGGCCTTCATTCCTTATTTAGATTTTAAAAATATGTGACCAAACAGTACTTAAAATACCACAACTGTGAAATGCAGTCACTCACAAATGAGGCCTTTACCCCCAGTGGTGATGGGTGATGGAGATGGCCGGCTGTGCTGCTTGGCCTCCTCTGACCCAGTGGATGTGATGCTACTTGTTTCTGGGTCAGCGTTGACGTCCTTCCCTCCTCTCCTCTTGATTGTGCCGGTGTCACCCTCAGAGTCCTCTCCCCAGTATGCAGCTGATGACGAGGAGGAGCTGGCAGATGCCCAGCTCCCCCTAGCCTGTGCTGCCCACAGTGCAGCAGGTCCTCCTAGTAAGGCCTCTGGTCCACCAGGAGGGAGCCCTCCGATGCCCCCTCCACCAAATGCCAGAGTTTCCCAGCTACGTCCCTGCTGCATGGTCTGAATGTTGTCATGGGAACCAGAGGAGCAAGAAGTCCAGGAGCCGCGGCCACTGTCGGCAGCATCGAGAGAAACCCGATCCCCCTGGTCCTGTGTCAGCTCCTCTGAACTGGGTGAGGAAAGCACTGTGGGACAGCCAGCATAAATACCTCGACAGTCCTGCATTGATGAGTAAGACCTAAAGTATGATGAAAAAAAGACAAGAATTAATATTTTTGTTTTAAAATACGAAAAATAAAACAAAATAGAAATTCACCTCAGAAGAAACCACTGATTTATGTTTTAAGTGCTGAGTGTTCATACCCGAGGCTGTACTGGTCGGGATCAGTGGTGGCTCTCCGCTCCAAACGTGGTCCCCCGATGTGTGAGTCCCCGACTCCTCCAGAGTGACGGAGTCTCCGCTCCTCCTGGGCCATGTCGAAAGATGAGTTACTGACGAGGCTGGAGCGAGAGGAGATCTCACTATGACCGGAGTCTGAGTACGTGTCTCCCATTCTGTTGTAACCTGAAGAGGAGAGGAAAAGAAGCGGAAGGGATGTTAATGCCCTCACTGTGAATGTAGCAAAACATGTTTCTCATTCTGTCTTGATACTACAGTCTTGTGAAAAATTTTCAACTTGTTGTGTACCTCAGTCCCACCCTTTAGTAAAAACTCAGATCTTCCCTGCATATACATATTGGCCCTGAAAAAGGCCTAGGATTAAAGCCCTAACATGTCCCCTCGACATACTGAGTGGCCTCAGATCATAGATGATCTTTAATAGTTTTTTTTAAAGAAGGCATTGCGCACAGACTGCACAAATAATTGTAGAGTCCCATTTCCAAGTTGGCCAACCAGCTCTTTGGGGCTGAGTGCATTAGATTCTTACTGAAACAGCATTTTCCTATGACACTCTTGCTTTCAACACAATGCTGAAGAGTGTGGAAAAGTTGAGATAATAAGTGTGATGGGATTAGGAATTGCACAGAAAAGTCTGGGGAAGTGTAGAGAAATCACTGGTGATGACTGCTGACACATGTAAGTACATTTTTTCTAGTTACAGGCAACTGTCACTGTGGCATTTACTCCAGCTCAGCTACACAGTTTAATAGCCTAGTGGTCATTTCCCAGCCATCGTCAGTACAAATCACCTTCTTCAGTTCTGTTCTGACATTTTAGGAAGCTTCAACTATAAAGATACAGAGTGAATCCAAGCTAGAAGAAGTGCCAGCTGGTCAGGATTTTCTATTACTAGGTGATATTGCAGTTGAGCTCAGGCTGAAGAATAATCACATGAATTTGAGATCCTTTTTTTGTCACTTTAAGCTCCAGCTCCAGAAATGCGAAGACAGAAAGGTCTTTCTATAAAGCCACATTATTCAGACACACAGTCCCGTGGTCTACAATAAAGTCAATTCTAACTCTAGACAACTTAATCACTTACATGATTGATGCTTTTTCTAGAATTTGCAACAGCGATGTGTTGGGAACACAGACAACCTGATGAAGACACTTGTGGTTTCTGGGGAATGCAGGTTAAAAGGTTTAAAACTTAAAATACTGGTCTTATGGCTTAGATTAGTCTTAAACTACATTTAATGGATCTCATTAAATCACTTGACTAGTCAATATGAGGGATCACAGAATTCTGTTCACCAGCAGACTGTTACTAGTTTACATTTAGCTGCAATGCTTTAAGAATGTTACTGGCTCTCTGGCCTACTAATGCCCCAGCCCTGGCATCAGTGCAGACAGGTCACATATTTATAAACTGAAGCTGGGTGAGAATTTGGTGGCCTTGATGACTCCAATGTCTGGTTAATTTCCTTTACAGGACATTTAAAGTAGCCTTTTTATTTAGCTTTTTAGTCAGCAGGGTAACAAACTGAATACTGAATGAAAATAACACATAGGTTTGGAATGAGGTGAGTCTTATTTCATCCATCCATCATCTATACTAGTTATCCTACTTAAGGTTAGTGGTGGGCTGGAGCCAATTCCAGCTTTCACTGTGGGAGAGAGGCAGGCCATGGAGACACAAGAAAAGCATTACAAATCCACACAGAAAAGCCACAGTCGGCCAGCGGGTTAGTGAGCAAGGAGTGCTAACCACTTCTCCACTGTGTTGCCGATGAGTCTTATTACGGAGATAAAACTCTCTATGCATAATAATGCATAATGCAATACATGAAGGAAACCACCAGATGGCATTTGTCGCACATCATGACAGTGAAGTAGCCTGAAGAGTGGCAGGGAGGGAGATTATAGGCTTACCCTTCTTGGGCGAGCTCTGGGGGGAGGTGGGAGGAGAAGAGAGCTGGGAGGAGGCGTTGGACACAGTGTCCTCTGGCTGTCTCCGGTGCCTTTCGCTCCCCTCCTCCGACAGAGACAGGATCTTCTTCAGAGACTGGGGGGAACTGGTGCCTGTGGACATTTGCAAGAAGATCAGCAGAATTAGCATCAGGAACACTGCCATTACCCAAGGGTGTTGGGATGCTAAGCTGCATTGTCTGGGATTCTTTTTTTTATTTTTTTTTATTTGCATGTTGCCAGACAGCCTCTAGATGGCAGAACTGTCATAAACAAGCATGGAAAGTTGGGTTCTGCTGTTGTCTGCAAATAATAGGAACATCGCACTGGTGACATGTGTAAGAGCACGTAAACAGTACAGACTTCATGTTACTCAATTTATAACTGTCTGTTCAAAATAATATTTACTGTACATATAGTAAATATACCTATAAGTTCTGATAGTACAGGTATGCATTTCAATTTACCACTCTCATTATTAAAAAGTATAAAGTTTGATCATTAACTTACCAAAAGGTGGCAGATCCTTGACTGGCACTTTCTTCCGTGATGGGTAAAGAGCCACAGAAGGGACCTGGAGGGCCTGGTTTCCTTTGGCCAACTGGCCCCTCTGTTGGTTGGCAGCTCTGGACACGACAGGGGAGGTGTCTGGTCGTTTCCCACCAGCATTCTTGGGCACTGAATAGGGTTAAAGCAGAAGGTAAAGAAATAGTGTAGATTTTATCAACAAAGATTTTATGCTTTAACTGAAGGATGTATGTATGTGAGTTTGCAATTATGAGACACTTTAGTAAATCTATGCATTAGCACAAATTAAAGTTAGCATTAACTATGGGAAACAGGCCTAGAGTTGCTGTTATTTTGATCCCCTGCCAATAAGTAATAAAGCAAAAGTGAGTGTCTTGTTATGCTGGTGGTCCCACCCTGTCTGTCTCTGGGCTGTGAATCCTAGGAACATGTGGGTCTCAAGAGAAATACTGTATGTACAAAAACAAAATAAAAAACTCAAAGCTTAATTTTAAATATTTCAAAGAGTTGGCCCTACACTGGGAGATAAAACAAAATATGGTTCATCTTCTACCTCAAATTATTATTTTCTATGATATTTCTAATCTAACTACAACTTGTTAATGTCTCTACAACGTTGTTTCATAAACTCACGCGTACTGATGGAGGGTTCACATTGCAGCGAGAGTGTCTGCAGGCTCTCCTCATTCGTTTCCAGGCTAAGGTTGGACAGATATTGTTTGACCTTCCTGGCCATCTGGGCGTCCTCATAAAGCTTTTTGGCGTTCAGGAAGGAGCTGCGACGCACCCGCTTCTTGTGCCCGCCTGTCTGGGTGACATCGAGCACCGCCGCATTGGCACTACCCTGACTTAGAGACCTGGTGGCACACAAGGTCACCCACACAGAAAGATTCACATCAACACACAGAGGAACAGAGGCACAAACAAAGACAAGGGCACACAAACAGAAAATGTACAGAAAGACTCGTTAAGATATTTCTTTAGTGTGTAAGTTAGCCTATGTTCTTAAGGTAATACTACTGAGATGTACTGTGAGCATGGTATTCAAACGCAGACATGCAGAGAGCAGCTTTAGGTATTCCTCTCCACTGCTAAACATTCCAGACATTCCAAACAGCAGCAGAGGGATGAGGAATGATGGCTTTAGTGAAACAACAGGGGAGTAGAAAGGGGGAGACTACGAGTGTAACACCGTCATAGTTTACATTTCTGTGGCTTGAGTCAGAGCTGGTAGTAAAAACCCTTTTTCTGCACATGGCCTCAGCCAAATAAAACACAAGGACAACAGGCTTCAGAGTTAGTTAACAAGAAGTCAAATTTGTGCTTATCAGTGGAAAGAAATGTATTTATGGACCATTTTAAAAAGTTTAATTTAAGTAATGTATTCAAACATTCTTTTGTCTTGTGACCACAATTTAGCATCATTTCAGATTATTACACAAAAACAAGCTCATAATTACGTGATACAGAATTTGTAATTACAAGTTTATTTTCTCATAATCTAAAGATGCTAAATCGTACTTATGGGAAATTGAAGCAAAAATATTCCCTTAGCTTTTCAGGTAAATACAATATTTTGCAATGTTCTGTATGCATAGTGACGCTTCATTTGACCACAGGAATGTAAAGCATAAAAAAACCCAACTTGATATGCAGAATCACTGTCTGTTTGGAGGTTTGATACATACAGGTTATATACAGATAAAACCTCAAAAGCAGGTAAACTCTGAAACTGTAGCTGCAGGCATTTTGTTAGGCAAAACAACATATAACAAATGGTCACATGTGCTATCCCACAGCTGAATGCTGGATGTAATATCTTTCATTGGAAAAATCTGTTTTTTACATGTTTCAACATTTTGTACAATGTAAAACAGTCCAGCATTAGCTAATGGTAGCATGCATGACTTTTGTTTAATTCATGTCCTATAGTTAGGGTCAGTCAGTGTTAGTGGAAGATTAAACTCAAACCACTTAATGGAAATAACAGAAGAGAAGAAGCAAGCAAATTGGCGGAAAAAAAGGATTGTAGTGTGAAGAGGGCAAAAGGTTGCAGGGTCACCATACTTACCCTAAACTTCTCCACTTCTTCTTCCTAGAGGGCGGGTGCCAAGAACGGAGATGTACGGGGGAGGAAGAGGGGATGAATAGAGAGAGAAAGAGAGAAGGAGACAAAGCTTAGGACAGGACAGACCACCAAGATCACCAAGAGAAGCAATTTCACCAAAGACCCACATGACAGGCAGCAAGAGTTGAAATCAGATGCCAACACTCCACTAGGAAGAGACATCATTAGACAAAGACACACTTTCACAGGAGCACTGTGCACATCTTGTGCTAACAATGTGTATAGGAAAACAGTTGCCAGAGGGAACAGCTGCTTGAAAGAAAAGCGTGATGCAGAAATTTTTACTGAATCTATGTGAACCGGCTAACCCCAGAGTGTTTGGTTAGTCAGTTGAGTGCCAACTGGTCCTACAGGGAGAGTGAGGGATTATCAATAATCTGAAATCTGCCTTCGTGTTTGAAAGTTCCTTTACCTGGTCCGGAACATGAGGGCTGGGTCCATGCTGACAGAGGCCATGCGTCCAACATGGCGAATTTCTTTGGCAATCATCCTCAGTTTCTCAAAGTTCACTAGGCCGTCCACTTTAGAGTCATTGCCTAATAAATATGGAAGGAAAGAAAGGACCAGATCAGTACTAAACACTGTCCTATCAAAACATAACACTTTGATGATTAAAACAAAAGTCAGTCGAAAAACCACTCAGATTATTGCCTATTTCCTGTAATTATAATGAATTTACAGGCTGCAACACCAGAACAATTCAATTTGTTATATGATACATAAAAAGCAGAAGGCGGTTAATTCAATCGATAGAAAACACACAACACAAACTAAATCAGTCTCACTAAACTACTGGCTACATGTGAAATGGTACTTTATATGTGAACCTTGATTAATTGTCTAGAAGCAAAAGAGGGCAGAATCCATGTTTTATGTGTTGCCAGTGTTTGAACATTGTTATTCACTTTCTAAACACACTGACAAATCAATTATTGTAAAAGATCACCTGCCTATGTTGTGATATAAGAACAACGACTTCATGCCATCTACCTTCATGTAGGAAAGTGAGGTCCTTCTTGATGACAGGGAACAGGGGGATAATTGGTGGCTGGAGGTTCTGATTGTTAAGGACATTCCTGTACTTCGCCATATTTCTTGAGGGGTCGAAAAGGTCCTGCAGGTCCCCGAACAGCTTCTCATATTTGCTAGGTAGCTTTTCCCAGGTCCCCCTCAATCTAGATACTGGAGCCAGGTTCAGACCACTGTGAGGAGAACCATATTATATGCTTAATTTGTATTGAATTAATAGTTTCCTTTATTTGTTTATTCACAAAATATGATCAAATACACTCCACAGTTTGTGCAGCTTATTACATGATAATTAAGATAATCAATGGTCATTTGATTATATGTTTATGCTGAAAAGCACAACCACAGCTAAACAAAATCAAGATGTCTACTCAGTAAAATGTGGTGTAAATCTAACACTTGGTACAATTTATTGCATATTTACTATTCCCCATCTCACCTGATGATGGCGAACATGGAGTTGAAGTTCTTGCACTCGCGGCAGTGCAGAGCAATCTTGATGAAGTGCTTGATGGTCTTCATGCGCTTCAGCTGGTTGGACTCCCGTGTCACCTCCGTGGCCACCCAGAAGGTCTCATGGTTAATGGCCTCCTCGAAACGCTTCAGACTAGCCGATCCAGTCTTGGAGCGCAGTTTGAACAGGTCATCGATGTACTCAGTGGGCTCGATGGCACAGAAAAGTTCGAAAGCCCGCATGGAGAGCTGAGTAGCGACCTCCACCGTGCTCAGCTGTAACAAGGAGATCTGTCCTTCCCGAAGCAGGTCCTGGGCATCCTCATCTGAACACAATGTCTCTGTCTCCATGTTGCTCTTTAGGTAGTATCTGACGATGGAGGAAAAGTGTGTTAATTTTGTTGTGTTGAAATGATTAAATACAGTAAGTGAATATGATTAAATACGGTAAGCCACCAGGTCATTACACTAATTAAATATTTACATAACATATTTTTTCCCTTACATATCCCTAACATAGTTTTTCCCTTTAATATTTACATAACTAATTAATCAGCTAAAACACTTCTATGAAAGACTATCATCATGTAAGGAAGAAGAAAAGGGAAAGGACTGATAAGAATAATCCAAACCACAAAAAAGGTGACGGTGAGCACATTAGACTAAATATGTCATTACCTGCCGCTCAGCTGAATCCTATCAGCTAGTTTAGAAAGCTGGTCTGGTAATCGCCTCTGTTTGATGACGCCCTCAGGTGTGACAGACACCTCACACAGCGAATAAGCCTCAGGCGCTGCAGTCAGGGCAAACTCTCGGATAGCCTGGGCCACCACCTCCTTAGCCGTTGTGTCCTTCCCGATCATGATGTACCGAGACTGCTGGTCTGCTTTGAAGACTCGCAATACCTGATCTGACATATCTGTGGAGGACACATGATTGTAATGACGATATAGATTCAGCATTGTTGAAACAGGAGCAGTCTTATTTTTATTATCATTTATGTAACAATTTTTTGCAATTCGATTTCAAGATTTAGCAAAACCAATTCCATATTCCCAGCATTCCTTAAGAGTATAATACACCAGCATCTGTCACTCCCAAGACCAGATTTCCTACCATCCTATCACTGTTCTGATCAGAAGCACACCTCTACAGATCATATGACCCCAGATCTCCAAAGCAGAATAAACACCTATGTGCCCACAGAAAATCATCTGAAAGGTCAGTGTGCAATGCTGTTCGATTTACTTAATTAGCATTCACAAGCAAAAATGCAGATTTATCAGGTTTGTTACATCTGCAAACTAGAATACAGCAGTTGATGAATGTTTAAGTCTGAGATAGAGGCTGACAGCAGACAAAAACACATGACTCCACTAGAATAGGCAGTGTCATGGGGAGAGAAGATACTCACTTGGTATGACTGGTACTGGAAGGACATAAATAACATGTGATAGACAGGAGTTAATAAACATACAGTAAAAAATGAAGGGCTTATATTTCTACCACTGGCTCAATAGGGTAACAACATGGATTGTGGGTTTGGATGATGGGTGATATCACAATGTACGGCAGAATAGGTATCATTATCACGCTATATAATATATTCCATGATATACAATTGTATTTGCATCATCTCTCTTAAACGAGTAATAGCATATGATAATGTGGTTTCAAAGCCCAAAATACCCACTTTTCAGGACACCTAAATATTGAAATCTCACTTAAACAAAAATCTAAATGTTTGGCAAGAGATGTGTTTTAATGCCAAATATTTTGAGAAAATCTGTTGTCCACTGTTGCCATAAATCCCCAAGTGGCACATTATAAAAAACCACATGACATCTGAAAACACACCAGGCTGGTTGTTGAAGTCCAGGATGCGGTGGTGAGACTGCAGAAGGTCTGGGTTTGACGACGACAGGTTTCCACTGACGGGCAAAGCTGGTGGGATCTGTTTGGACTGCTTCATCCCCACAATGCTGTCGTCCTGTGATTGGCCCACGCAAACGTCACTATGGAAACAAGACGGAGAAGCACGAGAGAGATGAGACTGCAGTTCTCTCAAACGAAACCAGAGGGTGATATTTGTGTTGGCAAGAAGTGGAGCGTGTGGACTATATATTCCAAGAAAATACAGTATAGTCGAATTTTACACCTAATATTGGCAAACGCTGGTTCACATTTGGATCAGGATACAGAAATATCAATTTGAGTTTGGTACCTGGTGCAACACCACTAAAATAACAAACTGAATGGCACCCTACTTCCCTTAAGAACTGCAGTTAGAAAATATCAGTATTGGCATAGCTAAAAACAATCCTCTTTCAATTCAGAATTTATCACAGCTCTCAAATTACAATTAATATTTAGATTTTTGGTATAAATATTTCTAATCTTTCTTTCTCAAAATTTTTAAAATATACACACACGTCAATAGATTCTCTTACTTGTATGGTTTAGGAGGCAGAATGCTGGTGAGTGTCTTGTCGAAGATTTTCTTCAGCTTGTTGCGTCCTCCCACTGTGTTGCTCTTTGCTTTCTTGCTGGCCTTTTCCAGACCCATCACCTGCTCCACGTCCACCGCCAGGTCGGGGATGGAGTGGCGACTGGCCTTCTTGATGTCTCCAATCTTTGGAAGGTGGGGTGCCCCATTCTTTCTGTCATGGTCATCTTCACCTTCAAAGTCGTGGTCTTGATCTGGCCTGGTTAGCAGCTCTTTAAACACTTTAGAAGAGATTTGAAATTTGTGATGAGCCATGGTATAACTATAGATCAGAGTGATGGCAATCTACTTGTTAACAACCCTTTCTTTTTTTTAAATAATAGGGCACTCTAGGCATCTCATCTCATCTCATCAGTTTTTGCTTTCTCCTGTTTATCATCTCACAGATTTGTCTTTGCTTGTGTGCAAAATGCTATTAGAGATTTGTCTAATTTCAATGTGCCAGAACTTTACCTAAAAGATTTGTTTTCACAGTTATGGACAAGTGGGTGTTGTTCTTCAGAATCTCGTTGGCTTTGCTGAGCTGGACATTCTCAAAATTCTGCCCATTGACCTCCAGGATCTACAGAAAAAAAAAAGAGAAATCACAATACAAACCTCTACAACAGAAATAACAAGAGCAACAGAGGTACACTTGGACCTTTCCTTTCACACCCCAACTTCCACTACTTCCATAAGCATCAAGTAATATTTTTTATTAAACAATTATTATCATTATCTTATTTGCTTATAGGTATGATAGGTGAAGACTGGGTGTTTCTACAAAGCCCACAAAAAGTTTTCAGACTACAGGAACCTGTTAAGGACTTGAGTTGGCCTTAATTTAACAAATCACTCTCTTTATTACTATTTTTCTGTCTACTAATTGAATTGAATGCTTTAGACTAATTTCTCTTTTGGGCACATGTTTTGTGAATCTACTGGATGACTTGGCACTTTATTCCAATAATGATTAACAATTGATTAATAGGTACATCTGAGGAGATATTTGTGTAGGGACATGTATAATGTTTCCCTATGAAAATTCGGAAACAAATGAATGACACACAGGAAATCCACCCCACCCCAAATCACACTACAGACCCAAAATTTTCATCTCTTTAACTCAGTACAGCAGAAATAATGAGATGAGTGGAAACTCTCTAACAGATATAATTCCAATTTAAATCTGAAGCTAGCTATCGTTATATATGTGTCTGTGAGAATTCAGTTGCTCCAAGCAATGACTTCTGTCTCACTTGTTACTGTATCTTGTTAGCCGTCTACTATATTGGATCTGAACAGGAAAAGTGTTGAACCTTGAAATAAAGGAAATGTTCTATGTCCAGTTTGCACAATGCATTTTATCAAGTGAACAAAGAGGCTATAAACTCAAAAGCTCTGGCATGTTGTACATTATGAACTTTCATTTAAACATGATTTAGAGATAAACCTTTGCCATGTCACCTTCAAATCCTCTTGTCTTTTTTAGTTTTTTAGTCATGCAAATATCTCTGTAGTTTGTCTATATTTGCATTTAAATACATTCTGTTAACTAGCCTTTGCCACTTCCTTTTCAGTGAAAGGAAGATGAAGTCAGTCTTTGACTGTGATGTAAGTACAGACCTGTACCAACAAGACCAAATGTCTGTTTTTGGCGCAGCAGTTAATAATGAAACGTTGCTTGGAGTCAAGCATTGAGGGACTACTGCTGATGGCCCAATGACAAAACAAGTGAGTCTGATACTAGAGCTCAGTTACGATAGTAACGGAAGCTGTAACAAAATGGAAGGTGTAAGCGCGTATGAGAGGGTGAATGCGTCCAACGAGTTCAGCTTCTCTGCTTCCTTTTGGGGAAACAGCTGTAGGGGATGTTGGGTGTCAAGAGGGCTTAACTCGCATCCAGACACTCTCAAGATGGTTTCAAGGATTATAAGGGACTTTGCCTAAAGCCGCGAGGACTGCTCAGTGTGAAAATGGTTACAAAGTTGAGTTGCGAGAAGAAAGCCAACCCAGGGTGCCCACAGCTACGTGGTAAGTTCAATTTAAGACTCAACAAAAAAACCCTTTTAATGCTAGTTAGAGCAAAATGAAAAACCAATTTCACAACAAAAATGAACTTCAGCAGGAAAAAAAAGATCAATTCAAGTGCTGGTCTGGGTGACAAGAGTGATTTCTCTCTACAACTGTAGCCGACAGAAAGAAATATGTTTTGGAGACACTACAAGCAGCTGCATTTAAAGTTTTCATCCTTAAAATCCAGAAGAAAAATATCAAGATTTCAAGCAACGGCAGGCATTGTCTTGCAACAGCACCGTCTGCTGTATTATTATGTGTACAAATCAAACCCAAAAAAGTAAAAGTGACACCAAAAAATATGCAATAACAGCAGTGGTAATGAAGATATTTCACCTGATCTCCACGCTTAAGGCCGACTTCTGCTGCCTTGCTTCCAGGCTCCACAGTATCAATGAAGATGCGAAAACCCTTCTCCTGACCTCCGAGAAGGCTGAATGCCAGCGGAGAGTCCCTGGACGGCTTGGTCAGCGTCACCAGCCGCAGCTTGGCTTTAGCAGCACACGCTATATTTAACAGTCTAAGGTGCCCACACATTTTCTGAAACACACAAACACATGTCAGGAAATTTATTATCCAAATATGGTTTTACATGTTCAAAATCTCTACAAAGTGCACTTGTTTCACTTACTTCTTTCTCCAAATTGTTTTCAAACTCTTCCAGAAAGTGAGTCATGGCAGGATCACCCTCAAAATCATTGAAGTGATTATTTACCCACAGTAAGACTACCCGTGTAACCTGGAGCAATTACAAGATAAACACAAGTCAACACACACATCACTCCTTGACTAGTTGTCTAAGTACAATTCTCTTAACATACTGACCCAAAAAAAGCTCAGTGAATTAATGGAAAATCTCTTTTTATAGCTATGATGTATATATGTTTCTAAACTATT
This sequence comes from Sandelia bainsii, assembly GCA_032362345.1. Classification (NCBI taxonomy): domain Eukaryota; kingdom Metazoa; phylum Chordata; class Actinopteri; order Anabantiformes; family Anabantidae; genus Sandelia; species Sandelia bainsii. The sequence goes on along the minus strand of JAUMHL010000002.1, from coordinate 19,910,102 downwards.
AGATTGTGCAGTATATAGCTTTGTTTTCTTTAGATTAGACATGTTTCTGATCAATAGCTGAATTTTGAATTGCATGTATAGAAGAGCTCCATCTGATTGTACCTTGTCCCTGAGGCTGGGGTCATGGAACCACTCCAGGAGCTTCTTGCCCACGACCATGGGGCTGGAGAGGAAGGTCCTGTAGGTCAACAGGAAGTCCTCAATGTAGGTAGGATCCACCACTGAGTGCTCCTCCACTAGGTGCATGGTGAGACGCTCCGGTGTGCCCTGAGGTTTAAGGTTTGAAAAAGAATTTCATGCAAGTTAATTGGTCTGCAAAAATGTATTAAAAAACACATATACATGTAATTACTTGTCAAATTTTGATTCACTCTAGTGTCTTTTGAGCCCACTTTATTTTATTCACAGGTTTTAGAAAAATGTAGCTTGACTAAATATAGATTAGTTACCTTGATGACGATGTGTCCTTTTCTGGTGCCAGTGCGATCCAGTTCACGGTGCTCTTTCACCATGACAATCTCTCCTTCTTCCTCAACCTTTTGCATGTTCTTCTCCACCTGGTTGAGGATGCAGCAGTAATCCTGCTGGGCTATACACACAAACTGGACAAGACAGGGAAAAAGTTGGTGACAAACTAGATACATTTAGAAACACACTTAAAAGTGCTTCATAAAGGAGTAATATTGTATATTTGAAAGGTGAATGTATTGGCTGTTTAGTCCCTTCCCCGAATCTCCTGAAGCCTCGACAGGTTATCGCAATCACTTCAGATTTATGGTTATATGAATACAACTAATAACTACTGACGAAAAACAAATGACTAGCAACTAAAATAGTATCTCCTCCTTAGGAAAAAGAGAAAATAACATTTAGGAGCATGCCATTTCCCAAAAAAACACTCTGGTGGCACGAGTGAATCACAGTGGGATTTAATATCAAGAGATAGCAGGAGTTGTGCGATGCTTTCCACACTCAGATGCTAAGGAAACTGGCTTATTAAAACTAGAAGATGAAGTTAAACCCATGGGTCCTGAAAAATGAACAGTGATGATCCTACCTGGCAGTCATCCACCTTGGTCCTCATGACACCCTTCATGTATTCCTTCTCCATGGTTGGTGACACCCCGAAGCTGTTCCCCATACACAGGATCTCTGTCCGGCTATCAGGGTACGTCACTTCCACTGAACCATTCAGAATCACTGACCACGAGTCCAGCTAGCGCCAAAACATGATTATAGCAGTTAGATGTAAAAAAAGAGAACACAAATGAGAAGAGAAAGGCAAAGGAATAAAGGAAAGGGGAATGCTACAGATGAATAATATTCTCAACAGCTGGTGTCCTTTAATGAGTCAAAGTTATTTATCAAAAAGAACCATATGCAGTAACTACAAGGGGACTGCTGCACTAACAGATGGTTTCGTACTTGCCTCAGAGAGATACAGCTATAGCATGGAATTATTAAAGCTAACCAGCAAAACACAACTAAGATAAGAAGTTGCAATACAAATACAAACATGCTCGACTAAAACTATGTCCAGTTTGCACAATGCATTTTATCAAGTGAACAAAGAGGCTATAAACTCAAAAGCTCTGGCATGTTGTACATTATGAACTTTCATTTAAACATGATTTAGAGATAAACCTTTGCCATGTCACCTTTTGTAAAACTACAAAAATCTCATTCTTTCTATTCTTTTAAAGGACAAAGTGAAAATAAGGATGTTTTCATGAATTCCTCAAAAGCTGACAATTTGGCGATTCACAGCTTTCACCCTGAAAGCAACAATATACTCAATGAACCGTGAATTCTCTATGACCAAACATTTATTTAAGTGACCAGGCCTTCGAGGTAAATTCTGCTCTCTATTGTTGGAGTGCACAACAGCAGGAAAAACAACGAAATTGTCTTCATTGAAACTCAGTTCTTGTCTTGACTGGGGAGAGGGACAGAGTAAGTGTAGCTTTAGTTGCCAAAGGGATCCTAGAAAGACCCTGCAATAAGAGTCACCATTCAGGTTTAATAGAGCAGAAAAAACATCATATGGAATAAGAAAGATTCACTGGTGTGAAGGCGTGAGTCTAAGGTTCGGTTCACAGATACACAAAGATATACAGCGATATCAGAAAGTATCAGACTCTTTCACTTTTTGTTGTATAGTTAATCTTAAATTGATAAAACAGCAGTTGCAAAGAACCCATAGTAACAAAGTGGAAACAAGTTTTTAGAACTGTTCCTGCATTAAAAATCAAAACTGAAATACCACAATTACAAAAGCATTCAGACACTTAATTTTGTACTGTATAAGACAATTTGGCAGTATGTACAGCTTCAAATCTTGTTGGGCAAGTCTCTACAAGTTTTTCCACCTGGATTTAGGCAGTTTATCCCATTCTTTCTTTTCCGTCTTAAGGGTAAAGATCAATTTTATTCACTCAAAATTATATCTACAACACAAAACCTGTGTGAAGAGGTTTGAATACTTTCAAAAGCCACTATACAAGTACAATTAAAAGTCAGGACAAAGTCATAAGATGGGGCTTAAATGTGCATATATATGGACCAACACACACCTCCTCTCCATCATTCAGAACGATGGTGCCAGCGCGTTCAACCACTGCGAAAACCATGACGGCGCAGAGTTCCCTCCTCACTGACATGGTCATGTTGGCAAATGCTGGCAGTTGATGCATGAACTCCAGTAATTGCTCTGCGAGAGGGACAAAGGAGAGACAGCGGAGGGAGAGGAGAAGGTTGAGAAAAAGAGCAAACAGAGTCTTGACACCCAGAGGAGAGAACGAGGACACACAGTGCTCTTGGCAAGCCTACACTGCCCTCACTTCCAGCCAAGGAGGCACAAGCTGGAGGCTGAGCATCAAAATGGATCATCACCACAATGAGCAGCCAACAGAAGAATCATTATTAGAACATGAAGCCAAATATCATTTTCATTGATGCAAACGTTCAAGGCAAGCCAAGAATAATTGCTGACACTTCACTCGGTGACCTCTGTGTGAATTAAATAAGTTAACAGCAGACAACTGAAATCATACTTAACCCTTTCTTGACCATGATCAAGTTTAAAAGGATCAGTTAATCCAAATTACAAGAAAACACATTTTCTCACATATCTCGAGATGTATCTCCATAGTCGTTTCTGTGGTTCACAGACCATACCATACAGTTTTACAGGACTATTTCCTTGGAAAAAGTTATTTCAGTAAAATGTGACCACACTGAAATCTATTTATTGTGTTAAGTAATGTGTTTGGTTACCATTTTTTAAAGGAAAAGTACATAATATAAATAAATACAATTCTAAAACAGATAACCCTTAACATAGTTTATTCTAATATTCTAACTAAATAAATAATTTACTAGCACTGAGCAAGATTAAACCTGGACATATCTGTATATGCAGGGTAAATGTAAGTGGTGGGTGACTGGGTGTGTCATATATGTATAATCCAGGGCTCAGGACATTCTGCATCACTCTTTACTGAGGTCCAATGCAGGACAATAAAACTCTCTCCCCATTTACCAACCATCTTTTTTTTTCACAGACTGGCCAGCAGCAGTCTGGCGTTCTAGCTGACCTGTGCTTGGCATGGCAACAGCGTCGTGTGTTAAGCTGCGGAAGCACTGAAAGTTTAATGTGCTGGGAGAGGTGAGGCGAGAGGATATGTCGGAGTGACCTAGAAAAGCCTGCCGGCATAGGGAGGAGCATACAAGAGGGGGATGATCGAACAGGGTGAGGGGGTGACACTCATTTTTACTTGCTCTACATTCAATGCATCACCCTCCCCCAGTCCACATCTGCAGCTACGCTCTGAGAGCGCATGTACTTATTTTTAAAAAACATGCCTATCATTATCACTGGAGTTGAGTCATAGCTTTAAGGGATATGATAGTGCATGTCTGATGTGGCTTTGAGAATGACTCAAAAGCCTTCATAGTAAATGAGAGCAGGAAAGCAAAGACAGCTAAAGCAAATACAAAAAAAGATAACGCCACAGTAACTCATTACAAAAAAAAAACGTTACAGAAAAACCAGTCAGTAAAATCTGTGACAGGGGCTCACCTATGTCATCGTCAGTTCTGTCCATGGGGTCCTTCTCCAGACAGTCCCGCACGATGTCCCGGCTCATGAGGGGGTCCGACGCTCGCTCGATGTCCTCCTCATCGTCGTCCTCCTCAGAGTCAACTGCGGTCTCTGGCAGGCCACTCAGGTCCATGTCACCTGGTTCGTTCTCTGTGGCCTAGAAACAGTAAACAAATGAGAAATGAGTCAGTGATTAGTGATGAACACGAGGAGGGGTTTGGTGCTGCCGTCCAGTATCAGCGGTTGGTAAAATACAGCTGGATGTCCTGCAACCACAAGTTCAGAGTTTGGATCTCTGCAATAACCAGTGTCTATGTAAAACCACCTTTACTCAAGACACCAAATGACCAACCTGCGTGCACATTACAAACGTTAGCAGAGACTCGGACATAGCAAATTCATTCATAAACAGCCAGGATAAAAATTCAGCATAATAATGATACCAAGATGCAGGTTTCATAACATGTACACACTGCTGAAATCTATTTATAGTAAAAAGAAAACATCAGCTGCAACACACTGCATTTCCAACAAAACGCAAACTGTAAAATTGCTGTGCAGATTTGACCCATTTCATGAAATGTATCAGAGGCATTCAGTACAGTATGAAAAAGACAGGCATCAACACTGCATACCAAACAGCCTGCTATGCATAGTAACAGGCTAATTAACTCCCAACTTTCCTCTGCCTCTCAGCAAACTCCACCGCCTGTCTCAAAGCCAGATCCTGTTCTTTGAAAGCACAAGATAAAATATGTGTGGAGGTGGGAAAATGAAGTCAGATGAGGAGTGAAAGTAATTCAATTACTTGTGCATGAGTGATGTCTCTCAGCTATCATCAAAGAAAATCTTTCTATAAATGACCGAGAGGCCATATTGCTTGGTTCAAGCTAAGACAACATGAAACCGTCTTACAGAACAAAGCAATTGGAAAAAAACAAAACAACATAAAACATCAGCTCTGCTACCTCCCAACATCAACAACAAGCCCTCTTACCTCAAGCTTCTCAATAGAAAGAGAAGAAAAAGTTGCCTTTACAAACTGTCCGCAAAATCCCAAAGCCACACGCATCTTCACCTCCTAGACTGTCAGTCTGCTTTTAATTTTTCAGGCTCAGAGTCCCCGTGCCCAGTCTCTCACCGAAACCCTGTCATATCTCTTCAAACGCCATGTGCAAAAGGCTTATTAATGATTCAGGCCGGTGTCTGAGTGGCCATTTGGGCATCACTGGCAAACACACACACACACCCTGATGGATGGCACCGACACAAGGTCTGCAGAGATGATGTGAGCGTATGTGTGAGGCCTTATGACAGTGGGAAGTCTCAGATGAAGTAAGAAGCAGTAAACAATAGAAAAAAAAATACATCAATTACAAGAGCAGATCCGCTAAAATAAAGCCTATATTAAGAGAAGGTTTCAACAGTTTCAACAACTGAAACCAGAAGGAACTCTTTATTTTAAAACCACAGAAAGCTGAATATTCACTGCCCAACCTCAATGGACAGGTTTACCTTTTGTCTGCAGACAATATATTAGAGAACAAACATAAATCAGCACAAGAAAAGTTAGGATGTATATTCCTATGTAAATGGGTAAATAGGGTGCAAAACTCATGGTTATCTCTATGTGAACATGCCACATGGAGATAACTGTGTGGAAGCATGCTGCATTTAAATACAGGTTGACTGAGCCTTAGTATCCATACACAGGCTCCTTTTCGTGTCACACGTGGATCAAAAATCCATAAATGTGCAGTAAGCATTAAGAGTCAGTGGGCAAGTCAGGTGCTGTTAATATTTCATCAGGGCTATTCTTGGATCAATGCTTTCAAAGTCCTTCTGAAGGACCAATATCATGATTTATTCATACACAAAACAGTGCACCATGTTGCCGGTGACGTGAGAATGATGTGGGACTCTTCCCATGATGCTTCAGTTGTAGAGATCAGTGGAGGCTGTGGATATTAGAGCAGCTGGATAGTCCAGTGGTTCAACCGTTCACTCCTTCTCATCAAGAACCTGTAGTCCTATATGTTCAGCAACTCTTCACACCAGCACCAGCAAAATGTTGAAAACTGTAAAGCAGACTAAAATTATAGATTAACACCATCATATTTCTTTATACTGTCAACTTCCTGTGGTCTCAGGTGTGAAGAACTAGGCCTCCTGTGATCATTTTATTCAAAAACAACCCCGGTGAGCATCACAAACATTGCTGGTGATCTACTACCTGCAGGGTGCAGCTTTAGCTAAGGATAAAAAAACACTTTTGGGAGTCGTGCTGGGAATCATTTTTACCATTTTTAATGCTTGTAGTGTACATTTTAATGTTGTATCGTGAGTGTGGGTGGTATAAAAGGTGTTTGTCATCAGTTGTTTCACCCTGCAGCCTGGTAAAAAAAAACACCTTCTTCTTTAACTACAACCACTTAATCCTCATTACACAGCTGGTGCATTGGTTACCCCAAGTGGTCTTAAGATAAATCTGAGGGGTCAGCAGATGAATAAGAGGCAAAATAAACATTTTTATATCACACCTTCCATTTTCTGTGAATTACTAGTTGTGTTATTTCCCCTTCAGGCATCTAAACATTATTGAAATAAAACAAAAAATAAAAGCACTATAAACATTTCAGTTTCATTTTGTGCTACACAAGCTATTCACAAGCTAAAAAAGTAGAAAACTATTACTCTGATGGATCTTTGTCTTGGTGCGAAGACTGTGGTTGAATTACAGTTGGGCTGCAACTGCTAATAATGATTATTTTTTTAATTAACTGATGTAAAATTATGTACATTCCCACAGCTGATACAGCTTGTTTTGTTCACACTTTTCATTAAAGACAGAGAAAAATTAAATTTGAAAGACTGACACCAGCAAATATTTGGCATTTTATGGTCAGAGACAGAGAGCTGCTAAATGAGAGATCTAGCAAAAAAGGACAGAGAAAACAGGGCCGTATTTGTGATTCAGAGAGAGACATCAGGACACTGCCACAGAGCTGTTAACAGATGGCTCTAAGACCTGGATCACAGACTGGGGACAGTAGAGCCTGTTCGACCTGCCCCTGCCAGCCACAGCATGGCCAAACATATATATACACTACCATAAGATAACGCACAACTCTTAAACAAGCTTCACAATAATTAGAAAGCTGTATTCAAATAATTCAATGTAATGTTCCTGCACAGACTACATATAAGCCAGGAGGGACTTGAACAAAATGACTGTGTCCGATGGTCCAGAGCATATTCACAAGCACGCTGACAAAAACATACGCACACAAATAGGCACACAGCAGGTGACAGAATTAGGAGCCAATAGGGTGGGTGCGCACTGCTAAGAGGATTAGTTGCAGGGTTTGAAGCACGTCCACAGTCACGAGATCTTGTGTATGAGTGTTCTTTTGACCTGAATCATGTTGTATTTACCTCTAAATAGGGTAACATTGCTGGGCTACTTTACAAATCTCTTTTTATTCTTATTGTAGTTATATATTATTACTTTAGTCATTACATAATCATTACTTTAGTCACATCCTAAACAACAAAACACTTTCAGTGAAGTCTACTCCTGCTTTTTGTGTATTTTGGCATTAAGAATTGAATATAAAGCTTGTTATCACATCATATGTACAGTACAACACAGCTTCATGGCAGTTCTGTACTTCTGCTTTGAGATGATGAGCCAGAGCTAAAGTCATGATGTAGGCTGGACCACCTGCTCGCAGGCACCCACGTGTCTTCTCATCACCTGCTGAGCAGTGACAGTGTCCTATTAACGTCTTACAGGCTATTTGGCTGCCAACCGTTTCATTCTTTCCTTAGCCCACTTAAAGAATAAGTCGGCTATTGGCTATAAACTGCGGATTAATTGCCAAGTTTAACAATTATAATGTGACATACAGTTTTACTGCCACTCTTTAAAGTAGACCTAACGATTCCCTACATTTCCAAGCAAAGTTGCAGTGAAAAGATAAAGTACAGTGTTTCTCACACTTAGACTTTACTTAGGCTGCACAAGTATATTAATAATGTCCATTTACTCATCTGAAAGAACAATGCCATCAGTAATCAGTTAACTAGATGTCATCCCCCCCCCCGCACTCACACCTGTTGTTACTTGTTTGCTGCTTTAAATGTCAGCAGCAGGTCAGATCAGCTGTCGCCAACTAATGTTAATTCCTCAATTAACATGACAAACGTGCGGTTGTCAGTGTGTGTACTTTCCACAAGTTGGTGGAGAGATGGGCTTCAATACAGCAGCGCTTTATGTAGCCAAAGACTTTCTATATAAGGTAAGAGGTATCACTCTGCAACACCTCTCAACAATCAGAGCGGACTGGGTATCTCTCTAGTCTAGTTCCAAAAACTCAAAACAGAGTCACACGTCTTTTCTAGTAAAATCATCTGCTGACCTCGCATCAGTATTTGACACAACTTGATATAGAGTAGAGTAGTATATACTACTACTATTATACTAGTAGTAGTATGGAGTATATCTACTATGATAGCATAGTACTACAGACTACTCCACCTACTGAACTATCCAGAGGAATCCAAGGTGTGGATCCAGCACCGAGGTGGGGAGACCTTACCTGGTAAATGTCTGACAGGCTGCTGCTTCCAGAGTCGCTGGTGATACTACATCCTGAGTGGCTGGAGGAGACATGGGTCACCTGTGGGTGCAAGCCGTCGGCCAGGTGAAGTCTGCTGAAGTCTGCGGGGAGCTGCACATACACACACAACATACACACAGATGGTCAGTATCAGCCAAACCAGGATCCACCACTGGTCACTCACACGCATGCTGACTACGAGGCGTTTGAAAACGGCTTTCAACAGCTTGAAAATGAAAATATAACCTTATTTGCTTCCCCTTTATTCGCCAACCTCTTGTCATTTTACAGTGAGCGCAGTTGAACCAAATAGTTAGTTAGTGACTGAAGACTATAATGTATTTTTTGCATGTGATTTACACATACAAACACGATATATATAGACCATATATAAAAAAGTCTTAGTGTCTATTGTGTATAAAAGAAATTATCTTTGTCCCGCAGCTATGATTACAGTGTTAACATAATTTTAAAAAACACTAATTAGTATATCTGCAAGAGCTCAACTTTACACATAATTTATTATGAAAGCAATGAAAAAGACAGTCGCTAATTACATGTAAATCATTCAACTTCACTGAATCTACCAACACCATGTACTAAGTTTAAAACAACACAGAACTAAAAAACATCATCTTCACCATTCCTCAGTTAAAGAGCACAAAATATCTCATGTAATCTTGCAAAATCTAGTTTAAAAGATCTTCAGGATTTAATAAATGAAATAAATAAATAAATAAATAATAGAGAAAAGAAAATGCCAAAACGTCAGTAAGATAATTTTTGATATATGATATTATTGAGATTGTGATATCAGCTACTAACTGTTAACAGCACTGGAACTCCTTTCATGAACTGAGTAAACAAACAAGAAGTGGAGCATACATTAAGGAAATACCCTAATTAAAGCATGCACCTAGAATAACCTAAATGAACTCGAGGCAGTAATGGGGAAAACCCCTCTGAGTATTTCATACTCTATGAAGAACCAGAAAGCCCTGCAGTAATTAGCCATACTGTAAATGAGCCAACCCACTTCTCTATGGAGATGACCCTAAAATATAAAACACATCAGAAATCCCCTGCTGGATTTTTTTAGGAGGGGAAATTAATAAAACATAAACAAGTGTAGAAGTTAGTACAGAAACAGCTTTTGTAGTTTACTTAAAGGACATGCTGTACTTTTTTTGTATGTACACCATTAGACCTGAAGTGATTACTCAATCAACAGTAAACTATTTCATAAATTATTAATGATTTTAATCACCCTTCAAGCAGAAATTATAGATATGTGCATGTGCTATTGGTTTAAATGTGAGTTTTTCTTCTTCCCCTCGGTTTTATATCATTATCAATTACATATACATACATATATTTTGGATTGGACACAATTTTACGGCATTATCCTGATTAATCAGTTAACTGAGAAAGTAATGTGCAGATGATTCGATTTTTACAATACTTCTTAGCTGCAGGCCCATAGAGTAATGCTTTGATTTTAAATTGAGGTATCTACAGTAAGAAATGTGTGATAGTCTGATAAAATAAAACCTAATTTTAATTCCTCAGAATAAACATCATAAATAGCTTTTTTAACGCTAAAACTTACTTTCTTGATACAGTATAAAAGATATTAACATTTGGTTAATCTACCATCTGTGAAGGTCAAGCAAATATTAAAGCCAGCATTTTATTTCAAGTGGCATTTTATACATTATTCCAAATTTACAATTTATTGTGTTTTCAAATGGAAAATAATCACATCTGACAACTATGCCAGAGGGCTGAATGATTAATTTAATCAAACAGTGTAAACTGGTTCATGGAGACGTGAATATTTTATGGCTAAATGTTTTATTTACTAATATATATTTAATGCTCAGCAGGGAGAACCCTCTGAACCACTTTAAGCTGCACATGTGGCTTTGTGGCCTTTTCACATGTGAATGGTAGACAAAATGTAGAATTTTATTGATATATAGTGATTTAAAATGTTCCTCTGCGCAGTAAATATTCAAAAAGTGCCAGTAAATGAAGATCAGACCATGAATTTCAGAGAAAAATCTAACTTTGCTCAACAAATCCTAATGTAGATGTGATATTAGGCCAACTGTAGAGTCATTAGGACGGGCTTTCAGCTTGCTGTAAAGCAGCATCTGACGCAAAATGCACTTTGGATTGTAAATAACTATACTGCCTTAGATAGTTTTTGGAAATCAGTCTCAACAACTACAACACTGTGAAGACTCACTTGGATGACAAATGGAAAAGATTGGACAGAAATACATCTTGGGAGGTTCATTTGCATGTAAATGGGTTTGAGCAGTCATCTGCTCTCAAACATACTCTAAGAAAATGTCTGTCGTCACAGCTCCTGAAGCACTCGTCTGCATTACAGCTTAATTAAAGAGTTTTTGAGAAGGGAAGGAAAAATTTTTTCCTGCCATAATCACAGGAATAATGGAAACTAGTTTTGACTAGAAGACTTCAAAATATTCATGATCCGTCATTACAACTAAGGAGCTTTAAGGTGTTGAAACGGAATTGATTTGGTAAAAGGTGTAGTAAGTTATCTGAAGCCCTTTCTGAGCAGTGAGCTGAGGGCAAATTTAGAATATGAGATATGTCTATCCACAAATCATATTTATGTGTCAGTGATAAGAGACTGAAAACAAGACAGTGTCGCTCCTGTGGCACCGAGGTGAGACGTGATTACACAGTGTCAAAGATTGCCATCACGTTTAATTATCTGGCTGGCTGCACTAACCAAAACGGTCGACCGAAGGGGCCAGTCAGTCCCTAACCCCCCTCGGGCTACTATTTCCCATCCTCTGTCTGGCAGACTTCACTCTGAACGTCTCCAGCTGACTTTCATGTTATTATTGTGGCTGGCCATTATTGTGTTAGTGTGACAAGTCTCTTTGTCTGTTTGTAACTGCAGTGATAAAGCCCCATCACATTTTCATGACATCTGGGACCAAAACCGATTATAGTTCAGTATATCACTCTTGTGTACTCTTGTGAAGTGAAGTTGTGTTGGAGCTGCCACTATGATCATTTACATTCATTACATTTATTATTAGACAGTTGTCAGCACTGTGGCTTTGAGGCTCAACTTTCAGCTTCATCAGCGTTATCTTGAAAGAAAGTAATACTTACATTTCCTTAATGGCAAAAAAGGCAATGAAAAGATTAAAACCCAACAATTAACTGATGCTAGAAACAGATATTGTTTGTGCAGCAAAAAGCTCATATGTTGTCCCTTTCTTTCTGTTGCTAAAAACACTACTGACAAATATGAATCACAATGCAGATCAAAGACATGAAAATATCTGAGTTGTTAACATATACTTATATATACATTTTGGTTGCACATTCAACAAGCGGGTGGGTGAGTGCACAGGGGTTAAATTAATTGAATATTTATATTATTGACAGTAACAGACCAGTCATGTGTAGCTTGTCAGGCTTCCAGCCAGGCACTAGAGTAGTTTACTTGTCAATAATAGTACCTCAATGGTTTCCACAACTAGCTAGAGAGGTCTCCTTCCTCCCAACAACCCCCGCCCCTAAATACACAAGCCACTCCCCCTGAAAAGAAAGAGATAAAGGGAGGACAGGAAAGAGGGTGAAACAGAGAGGATGATAAACACTTAATCCTTTCTCTCCACTCATTTAGGTCATCCGTCTGTCAGTCAATAAGCCAGGGTCCATACAGTCCATAAGCATGTGGTCCAATGACCTCTTGGGACCAATGGCATGCAGGAGAGTGAGCCAAGATGGATGCCAGCACAACAATTATGACACGCATTCATTAAGCTTTTCCAATCAGTGGCACACAAAAACGGAAATAATGCACAGTGCTGAATTAACTTACAAACAGATTTAAACTGTAGCAACAAGCCCAACAGCAATCAAAGCATGAAATTTATGGTAACAATCCTACTGTACCTTATATAGGCCTCTGTGTACTCGTGTGCTCCAAATTCCGTGTTCACTTGCAAACAAATGAAGTGAGCTCTGTAGAACAGCAAGCTGAAAATACGTACAATCAGCTGTCACAGGAGGATTAAGCATCGCTCTAATGCTCAAGCCACAACATTCAGTTCTGCCTACATGTGAGCAGATGTGGCACTCCTTAAATTACACTGTAGACCTAATGACCTATATTGCTGGGTGGAAGCCCTAGATGGAAGCACTGGCTTGCTCTCAATCTCTTTACCGCCTTTACATGCTGGGGGTGAATCAGTGCTACAACACTAGATGTGTCTTACTGTGGGTGCCCAAGCTCAGAAATGCAACCCTGCATGGTGTCCAAAGCATCAAAGAGTCTCAGAAAGTGCCCTAGTTTCACAGAAGATAATCAAATTTAAATGGTCAGTTTAAAAGGTTTAAAATATGGTAATAAACAGAACAAACAAACATTTTTCATTTCTGAATTCAGCCAGTTAAAGCTGCATGAGGCTATACTGCTAGATTAACCATTTAACATGTGGTTTTAATTTTGTGTACTTGTTAAAATATGGAAATCTGCCAGTGTTGGAAGGCTAAGAGATGGCAGTCACATCCCAGAGTCTCCCCTGACCATGGTGGAAGCTTCTCGCTTTCCTGAGCCTCATGGATCAAGAGATTAAAACCTTTTCAGTGGGGTGTCTGATTAAATGGGCCTGATATGCTCACTGGGCTTTCCCCTCCCTAGTTACAGCTCCACCATTCAGTACCACGCTAGCCAGCAGTTAGACACTAGAAGCTCATTACCTACAATGAGGAATACTGTCCACTGTATTGCTATTATAGTCACTGTTATTACAATTATTGCAACAAGTCCAACAAATGAGTAAAACTCTGAGATGATCTCTTCCTCTCAATTTGAAACAATATATATATTAGTGGAAATAAAAATAGATATTAGTATCATGTTCCTGACTGCAATGGCCATCGGTATAAAAGGTATCAATTACATAAATTATAATGAAATCATAAAGATAATGAAAAAAACTAATAAGCCTACATAGCCAAGCTATGACTTAAGGATAAAGTTGTAAATGTCCATATAAACCTGACAAGTCAACATAAATTTTACTGTGGCCATGTGTCTATGTGTACCTTATCGCAGTAAAGATAAAATGCAGATATGACACTGGAAATCAATGGTCCCCAGAGGAAAGATAAGCAATCTCAGAATTACACACATAATAGCCACTTGTCATGAACCTACCATCATTACTGTAATAAGATTTGGTGGCTGTTATTGACTCTGCGCATGGTGGGTTTCCAGCTGGGCTAAATGAATATTTGCACAAGCTTCTATTTATATGCTAAAAACATAGGAAAACAAAAAACAAATGAAGGGGCAATAAAAATAAATGAGAAAGAGACAAAAGGAAGGTGAAGAAAGATATCTGAAAACCAGGTTGTGACAAAAACCCAATTAAAATTGTCAATCAAAATAAATCAGCGACCAAATCAAAATATTTTAATAAGAGAAAATGTTACACTTATCTGCAGAATATGTAGTCAACTGTAAAAACTGTAAAACCAACTAAGCTTAGACTATTTTTAGATAACTGCCATTGTGTTAACTTGCTGGCTTGTCCTATTGTTTGTAAGTGCTACTTTAAACACATGTTCTGTTTTGCCTTTCCTCTACAGTAACAAAGGGAGTATGTGTTTTAACAGTATCTTAAGTGAGTAGAGTAGTAACTACTGTCTTGTTTCGAGTGTTTTTCCTAGATTCTTGAAAAAACGGCTAAATCGAGGTTGAAAGATCTGCTTCAGTGAGGGTATAACTCAAATGACATGGCGCATCTTTAAAGTCTATAGATTATAAAGGTCTAAGCATATTAGCCAGGTTTTAAATAATAATCAGCATCAACATACAAATGTGTTGCATACTCTAGGTAGATTAATTAGCCTACTAAAAATCACAGGTTTATGTTAGTAGTACACAGCACCTTTCAAAAACAGGAGCAAAAGTAGTTAACATAGGACAAAAAAAGCAGTAAGACATAAAGAAAGAATCTCCAACCTGACTTACTTCATATGCCATGCAAAAAAATATAGGTATAAATATAGAAAATATATAGATCTAAACCAAAAAAATGCACATAATAATGTGCAACTATTCAGTGCTTTTATAAACTGAGATTCTTACTGCATCTGAGTAAAAAGCAAAGCCTCATGCAGAGATTATCGGGCCTTTCTAAGGCCTCACTGAGGGAAGCTGCACAAACCGTGAGGAAAGCGGATGAAATGTGTCATCAACAATGACACATCTGTGACTATTACAGTCATATTAGGGTGATTTTTCGTTTGGCATTTGTGCTCCACGATCCAGGAACCGCGCATCAGCGTGATTTACAACCCTGCCTCTGCATGTGGGTGCATGAGTATATGTGCTAGTGTGTGTGTATGTGTGTGTGGTCGCCGTGTGTGAGTGATGCCAGCGGCGCTGACAATCGATCAATCAGTTTATCGTACAGGTGCAGGTCTGCTCAGGCCTCCGAGTGTCTGCTGCCGCTGCCGGCTACTTCCAGCACCACGGACAGCGCCACCAGCAAACAGCGATAAATAAACCCAGGAGATCAAACTAAGACTTCAGCTGGTGATAAGTAATCACTGAAGACACTCAAACATATCAACTGCATCCACGTAAAGACTCGACTTAATAACCCCTGCACTAAAATAGCTCGTTTTGCATCTGTTGGTGTAATGTTACATGGCTGCAACAGCTCCTAGAGGCTAAAAGGTGGGATAACTGAATTTGGGGCAGCTTCATCACATGACATCACCTCTCATAAAATCATAATCTATTGCTCCACTGGAAATGACCCATGCTGTGGTTAATTTCACTGGCATGTCATATGGACCTACAATCAAGCACTGTCACCTCAGTGCGTCGTAAAACATAATGAGGGCAGAAACACACATGCATCTGCACCACTGGATGTGCGTGTGTGTGTTTAACCCTAGGAGGAAATCACCATTATATCTGTACGCTTCCATTAGTACAATGCGCCTTTGGCCTGTTATAACTCGTTATCTAATTAAAAGGTATTATTATTAATCCGTTCACGCGAGTGTGCGTGTGTATGCGCGGGTGAGTGACAGCGAGCACATGGCGGCCGTTTCGAGTGCAACACACTGACACACATCGGAGGCTCGACGGAGCAATAACCAGCCTCCGATCAACCCGTTCGGGTTTCTGTCGCGTCCTTGGTCTGCCCTGTGTTCATTCATCTTGTAGAGGCTCGATAGAAATCCGATGCGCATCCATTATACGGCCGGTAATCATATCTAGTGGGTCATAAATGAGGGAGAGAGGGAAGAGAAAAAAGAAAGATGGAGAGAAGATGTAGCACGTCGATAGGCTACTTACCGGGGTTTTATCTTGCTGGCTCGGGACTCCATTGCTGTCTGAGGCTACTAATGGTTTCATAATGAAAAAATGTTCGCCGGGCTAAAATCTAACATCCCGGACTTGCTCTACGCTATAGCACAGACCCCCATCTCCATCCAAGCCGCCTGCCGTCTCCCCTCCCTCGCCTGCGCCGTATCTCTGGAAGGAGGCGGCGGCTTGACAGTTTTGGGAGTATCCGATGTTCCCTGGCCTGATTAGACTCTCCAGACCAACACCAGCTTCTGCGTTTATTCCAGCCTCCCCGCAGCTTCCCACAGAAACGTCTTATAGCCACAGTTGGGGAGGGAGAGATAGAAAGAGCATCCTTTCATCCGAGCGTCTTCTCTCCGCGCACTTGACAATCACATCTCCAGCCGGAGAGCAGCAGCGCGCCGATATTAAAGCAAAAAAAGAAAAAAAAAAGATGAGAAAAATGGCTGACAACACTTTCACTCACGTTTGCTCCCTCCGCCTTCCCTTTCTATCGCTCTCTCTCTCTCTCTCCCCTCCCTCTGTTGAAACCAAAGCTACACACACCGAAAACACACGCACACACAAAACGCCTTTATGCACCATTAGATTATTTGAAGACCGAGACGCCTGCAGCCTCCACCGAGGTACTGTACGTTAAACCCAGCGGTTTGTTTGTAACGGGAGCGGGGGGTGTGTGTGTGTGTGTGTCAGCCATGGAGGAGGGTAAGGGGGTGGTAGTGGTGATGGTGGGGTGTGGGGATTGTAAGGGGGGGGGAGTAAGGACCTCCTCCCTGCGCTGACAGTGATGCTGTAAGAGCATGGCCCAGCTCCTCTGGAAAAACATCCTCAGAGCAGAAATTGAAGAAGGGTGAAAATGAAAGTGAGGATGAGAGATGAGATCGAGAGATGATTTGAAATGACATCCAAAGCATAACGACAAGAAAGAGTTGCAGTCGAGTGATGGGGGGGGTAAAAAAAAAAAAAAAAGGTGAAATAGATGGAGGTATCATAGAGGGATGGAGAGGAGCACAGTGCGAGTAATGCCATTATCACGCTCACTTCTAACACTGCTGGAGCCGGTTGGCATAGTAACGGCATGAAGGAAAGCTATTTCCTGGGCGGGGAGACAGAATGAAAGAGACTTGAGAAAAGAGGTGTAGGGAGACATAAAGAGAAAGGGCACAATCGAGAGTTTGAAAAAAGAGAGATGGAGCTGGAGGATGGAGGCAGCAAGAAAGCGTTTAAAACGTGCAGCAGACAAACATGGAGACTGGCAGCAATGATGTCACTCTGTCACTGTCGCTCAGCTGGAATAGCTATGGCAACTGGGCGAGCACAAGAACCCCCCCCACACACACACACCCTCTGGGCCCTTCAGTTGCTGTGGCGACGGAAGCAGCGAGACACAGCGAAATGGAGGAGGGAGCCGACACAAGTTTGTGTGTGGAGGAGAAAGAGACGGAAAAAGTGGCAACTCCACCTGGACTCAGCTGTACTACAACGAGCAGCAGCCACAGAGCTTCAAGTGACAAAGGAACAGCAGCACAAATACAAAGTCTTTGCTTTGTGAGAAGGAGAAAATGTGTGTATGATGTGAGAGTTCAGGCTCGACATGCCTCTAGCCCCTGAATATATATGCTGTAGGTGTCCTGACAGACGTGAGGACAGTCACATGGATGCAATAAGGATTTAAAAGCCATCTAGGACAGTGAACAACAGACCTGTTAGAGTTCAGTGTTATCTACAATCCAGTTGACAACAAAAACACAAATAAGTACATATTAGCAAGTACAGCTGTCAGATGAAACCGTACATCACTGACAACACCTCAAAAAGTACAAATGCTATTTCTTTTTTATTTGCTACTTATCATTTTGTTGTCATACCTTTTTCTTGCATTTTGACACTATCAGTCATTTTCTCTTATCTTGTTCCATTTCAGTTATTTCCTTGTCATTTGGATGTTTGAAAAGTAACACCAGTCAGTTCCTTTAATACAGCCTAACTGCATAAATGTGCAACCCCCTTTTGCAAAATATGAGCATACGAACACTAAAACACTATTGTTGTGCTTCAACTTTTCAGTTCGACTTTTAACAGAAAATCTATGTCTTTAAATAAGCGATTTTTAATTTATTCTCTAATCATATTCTATTCAATAGTTGTTAAGTAAAACGCCAAACATTCATGGATTCTCTATTTAAAACATTTGCTGTTCCCCTCTATATAAAATTGTATATTTATTTATGTAGGGCAGCAAAATTGTGAAACTATTTCTGAGTTTCATATTCAAACTAAACTATGCAAAAATGTATGAACACCCACATAAACAGACTCTCAAATAAATAAATAAACTGTTACTGCCTCTGATTAATGCACATTTGGAAACAACAACAGCTTATCCAATAAAACCAATAAAACATCTGACACACTGACGTTCTGTGGGTGCAGACAGCTGAGGATGGAGCTTTTTTTTTTTTCTTTTTTTTTAAATGGTATATGAAGAGCATGGCTGCTCTGCCTCAGACAATTCCTAGAGAGCAACATACTGCTAGCTGGTTTTGGAGCTGCTCCAGTCAAAGCAACGGGGGAGATGAGTGGGAGGTGGCGGTGGGGGAGGGAAGCTAAAGACCCGGTATGACATCACCTCTACTGCCCCAAGCCATGATGTAATGTATCAAAACAACAAAAAAGCTCAGGTGCTTTGCTGTGCAGCCCGGTCATTAGCATCCCCAACAATCGCAGCAGGAGGAGGGGGGATGGCACTGGAGCATCATTACATCACCTCGGCAACGGGGTTTGCGTCTGGGGAATATCAGACCTCGCGCCCAGCCCCCCTCGTTTAAAGTCATTTTACTGACTAATCACAAGCTAAATGTAAAAGGGAAAGAGGCGGGGGTCCATCGATCTTAGAGGACTGTGACAGTGACGTGAAAAACACCACTTGAGAATAACGTTAATGCACTCGTGCTCAATTGCAGTGAGTGCTAAATGCATGAAGTGGAGGGCGGGGGGGGTAAGGGGGGCGTGCCTCATCTGCCATTTGTAAACAGTCTGTGAACCCAGGGTGGAAGTGTTCCATGCATTCAGGGGGTAGGCCATGTGATGGTGTTTTGCTTGTTGATGCATAGCATTAGAGCCATAAAAACCTCATTACGTTGCTGAATGACACACCAGTGCACAAACACATGACACACACACAAAGGCAGGAGTGTTTCAATGGAGATAACAGAAAAAAACTCATCATTACATGGCAACATCTTCAAATGCCACCCACCTCCTTTAACGTCTCAATTCAACTGTTTACATTTGCATTTAGGAAAACAGCACAGGGCACTCAGGTTTTAGTCAGTATGTAGTAGTAGTCATGACAAAACAGCATGAATACCATCAGATTTATCTGCATTAAAGTTATAGCACAGCCAAAAGCAGGAGAAAAATGCTTTCATCATTCTCTTAATTACATTTAAAGATGCATGCATTCAAGAAACCAAACAATGAAACAAACAAACCAACCAGTATTGGCAAATCTTGACTGCATGTCTGAAGCTCAAGTGCTCACTCAGTATTTCAGTTCCTGATCTGAAATTCTCTGTTTTACTGTGTCTCTTATCACTACAGACTTGACAGAATGAGAGCAAACATGAGGTGAAATACTGTAATAGCCATAGGAAAGCTTTGATTTCTCTCCGACTAAAACATTTAGTTTCAGTTTAGTGTTCACAGAAGAGTTTGGTGTGATGGATTTGAAAAGATTTTAGGGTTGATTTCATCATGACATTATGGAGATATCTGAATGGTGTGCTGTGGTATGATAACAATGACTTCTTGTCTTCTTTTCACTGTACATCTTCAGAAGATGTAGAGTAAGTCCTTAACATTAACAAATACACAATTTTGATGAACAATGAAAAGTGGGAATCAGGGTTTTGATACACAGACATAACTTGTTAGAAGAATCAATTCAAATGATTTTTTGACAGTAAGAAGAATATAGAATATTAACCTTTAAATTAATAATGACAATTCTGTGATGCATAGTAAGTGAGTGCTGGTGTCTGTTTTCACTTCACCAGGATGCATGTTTTCTTAAAGACATATGCTGGGGATCAAACTCTACATAGACAATTTATTGATCTGTGTCTAACCTTGTTTGCAAGCCAATAGCAGGCCACATGCAGAGAAAACACAGCGCTCCTGACTGACAGCTTGGTGCAATAATCCTTGACGTCTGCACCATCATGACAGCATTGTTAGAACGAGAAAGATGATCTAATAACGAGACTACATTTTCATAGCTGTTACAGCCCAAGGGATTATTTAATTTATCAAGGTGTTGTCACTCGCATGTTGCTCTGAAAATAATTTGCCAGAAACACAGGCAGCCAGGCACGTTTAAAAGATTACACCCTTAAGGCGCACAAGGGCAAAACATCTGTCTGAACCGACCGGCCTGCAGGAACCTACACAAATCAACAAAAATGAATGAGTAAAGGCTACTTTAGAAAATATGTGGAAAAGCCAGATTGTTGCCTAACGAGTAAAAAGTTGATCAGTAACTAGAGATTTCCGGATCAGGCTATAGACTAACTGTGGAAAGTTAGGAACTGGAAATCCTTAACTTCAAAGTGAAGGTGGAGGAGGTGGAATGAGGTGCTCTTAATGTGTCAGTCTGTCTGTTTCTTGCCTGATGTTCCTGTTTCCCACCAATGTCATCATGGAAAGAAAAGAAAAGGAAGTCTTTAACCACGAGCCAAATGTGTTTGGAAAGCTACAGGATACAATAATATTAAGCGCAGGTGAAGTCAAAAGGTTTATGTAGGCTTGTAGACTTGAACTTGACATGATCGACAGACCAACGTCCCCATGCATTAAGTCATGCTGCTAGCATGGCTAAAAACAGCTCTGGCTACACCTTCTAAAGGCGCAACAGGCCTTCGCAGAAATATATGTCTTCAAAGCTTTGCTGAAAAGTCGTCAAATGG
Organism: Sandelia bainsii; assembly: GCA_032362345.1. Taxonomy (NCBI): domain Eukaryota; kingdom Metazoa; phylum Chordata; class Actinopteri; order Anabantiformes; family Anabantidae; genus Sandelia; species Sandelia bainsii. Next base: position 19,889,021 of record JAUMHL010000002.1, on the reverse strand, counting down.
AGACAATATGATGACTGTATGATTTGCACTCAAAACGACACAAATGAAACCCCGTCATATAAAAGGCAGACAGACCGAACTCCCAGCAACAGCAGCCTTAGTAAACCAGAATGTAATTTGTTTCTTGTAGCACAGAATTTATAACAAACCTCTAAAAGGCTGTATTTATATAAAAGACTCAAAAAAGATTCATCATCATCATCGTGTCAGGATTTAAAACTGGTTTGTAGGAAGGATGCACTACAATACAAATGGATCTCTGTGTGAGCTGTGATTGCTCTTGTTGAACCCGATGTGTTAATTTATATCTTCAGCCGGTCCTATTGTGCACTACTTTATTCAAGAAGCTATTACCTTGAGCCACTTTTATTGTCCATTTTTACTTTGATGTGCTAATCAGTTTTGATGCAATGCCACAGACATTTAAATACCATAATATTGCTGCCAACAGCCATGTTATTATCACTGTCTATTTGCAGTATTGAAATGCATACAGGGAGCTGTGCACCCAACATAAAGTTTTTCTTTTAAGACTAAATGCAAAACATATTTTAACCCCAGACTAGTGTAGTAGATATCGTTATTAATATATATAATAATAATAATAATAATAATAATAATATTATATATTAGTTGCTAATATATGATTATTTATTACTAATGTATTATAGGCATCTCCTGCAGCATCCAACATTCTCCACTGTGATGAGATCAAACCGTTTTGCTATCCATTGTTTAGAGAGATTTTGATCAAATTTAAGTGACACAAACAACAAAAACAGTACTTTGTTGTCCTCGCTGTGCAGGCTCATTACCATCAAAATAAATGTCATCTGTCAACCCTTTTGAAAGTACTCAACTGTCAAAAAGGTCTTTGAATGTCAAAACTGACATGAAAAGCACATCAAATGTCTGTGAGCATGTTCTGTAACACCGGTTGAGAAATGAATTACAGCTGGTTGTAAATGAGGAGCTCTTTTTCCCCTCACTGGCACAAGACACAATTTCAGCTGTATTATGAGCTATGAACCGTCTCCAAAAATATCTGTTCTATTTCCATCACAACATAATGTCTGATGTTTTCCTATAAATAACTATAAATGCTCGTTTTGCTTTTGGTGTTTGTTGGAAAAAATAAAGGCAGACGCTTCAGAGCTCTTTTGAGGAAAAAACACAACTGAAAATCTTTCATCAGTCACTTGAACCTTTATATCAATGTTCAGACTTAGATTTTAAATATAATGTAAAGCTCTAAAGCTGACACAATTAGTTATTAATTGATTATTATTATTAATTGACTAATAGCAACTAACTTTAATGGTGGATTCATTTAAGTCATTTTTAAGTCACAAGCTTCTCAAATCAGAGTATTTGCTAGAATTTATATCCTTCCACTAAGCTGAAAAACATTTAATTGTTATTTAATCAAGAAAATTATCAACAAATGAACCAATAATGAAAATAATTGTTGCAGCCTTACAAATCTTCCCTGTATAATCATGAGTTCAAACAAATAAAGAAGACGAGAAAGCCAGAAAAACATTGTACAATGAACTGTTTCTGCTTTCATCGCTGCAGTTCCTACACAACGTCTATTCAAAACTGAGGCTTTTGTATCAGTGCACAGCTGAAGCAGAGCAGGTTGTCACAAAGGACAGCTCTAAAAATAGGAGCTTGGCTTTTCCTCGACCGAGAGTGGCAGGTTTGTTCTCTCTGCTCTTGCATTTCTCAGCAGGTCTGACTGCTCAACACCTTGAGCTCTGATCTATTCAACCTCTTCCTCGCTGTCCATTTGTGCTCGGACAGCGTAGAAACCCCTGATGAAATACTGAGATATGATATACTGATATTAAATTATGTTTATGTGTATGCAATGGTCCTTCCAGAACAAATATTAGACATGTCAATAGTTATGTTTTGCTTAAAAGAGCATCTTTCAAAGCCATCGTAATTAAGCACGTAGCACATTATCACCACCATCAGTACATCATCTCAACACTGAGGCAAGACTCAATAAACCACCACACCACACCCACACAGCGAAGATAATAATAATTCAAAGAGCCTTAAGACAGTCAGCACCATTATCAAGCACATCAGCACAGAGTCACAATGTTTCAGATGCTATGCACCTCAATCAGCTAAATAGTTGCCATTATCACAGTTTACAGCGCCATAAGCTGTGATGTTTATCACTTCTGTCATCAACTGGCAACATGATGAGGCCCATTCTCAACCAAGCATGAGATCAAACACAGGATTTTACAGCATGTATAGAAGCACAAGATAAAGCTTTTTTTAATCACAGGAGTTTAGAAGAATTTGATTCCTCTTGATTCTCTGGTAATAGAAATGGAGTTTGGTGCAGGCTTCCCTTTTGGTCTTTATCAGTCTCTTTGCCAGCAAATGGAAGGTATTTATTAAGGAAGTCTACCTGTAGGTACAGGTACAACAAACGGGGGAACAGACGCAGATAAAACTACCAGCGGAAGCACAAACACAGACCCCTAGAAAACGCAGAACACACACACACACAGACGCACTTACAGCAAACACAACAGACAACACTGTTAATAGATACGGTACCTGAGGCTTATTGCATTCCTTGGAGCCAGATTAGGGTGGGAGCAATGAAAAGAAGCAGAGGAAATGAAAGTTATCAAACATGCTGCTTGCCAGTCGAGGATGTGAGAAATTGTTGATGAAAGACTCACTGACATGTGAAAATGCAGGATTCTGCACCAAACTGCGAAAAATATCCAACTTGACATAGAATGAATGTTACTGTATGAGACTTAGGTTCATCCTAAAACGGTTGTAAAAAAGAATTTTCCTGTAGCATTACTTTCTATAAAACTAAGTGGCTTCAATTGTTAAAGCAGAATCAACCTACTGTTCTAGGTCTCAGCAGATTAATAGATTTTCAAGGTGAAAATTCAACTTTCTCAGTGCTCTTATCCAAGGACAGGTAGGGTACACAGACACATGCATTATTATTCTGGCTTGCACACACATCCTTCCATTGAGCATGACTGCAGATTACTGAATAGATCACTTTAACTTTTCAACCTCCTTATTACCACTGCAGGACATTTTTAACCTCTAAGCACACAATAAGAGTCCAGTTATAAAGGTGCTATGTGTTGGTTTTTAAAAATCATGAAATATTTTCTAAATTAACATTTAAACGTAATTAACTCAGACATATGAGACAATGGTAGAGACTGCTTAGAGAAGCTTTTATTATCCCAGCAGTTATAGTGTTAGCTGTCAGGACATGGGAACCACTAGCTGCTTAGCTTAGCTTGGAAACAAAGAAAGAGCTGCTTTGTTGTGTCCACAAAATTGTCCCACAACACTTCTAATGCTCACTGATTAATACATATTTATTTAATCTGTCTAAAACAAGTGTAAAAAATATCATGTGTAACTGTGGAATTGCTCATTTAAGGCCAAACATTCTACAAAATTAGCTGATTTAGCTGATGACAATAACTGCCCTCTGTCTACGACTGTGGGAAAAAGAAATTTCTGACCAATATTAAAAATTAGATACCAGGCCAATATAGGTTGCTCTGGTGTTTCTAAATGAAAAGAACCAATTATCATAATAAAGTAGTTTTTGACTTTTGGACTGAGCAAGGCTGGATGATTTATCCTGTTAGCTAAGTTATCTGGCTACTAACTCCAGCTGTGGTTGTTGTTCTTATTGAACTCTTGGCAAGAAAACAAAAAAAAGGATATTCCCCAAAATGTCAAACTATTCCTTAAGAAATCTAGCCTGCCATCAAAACTTCAGTTCTTGCCAGTTCTGAAATTACTGCTAATGTGTTACAAAAAGAAATGTCTTTCATCAAATAGTCTTTCTGCCTTAAGAAGAGGGAAGAAGCTCATGCAATTGTGCAATTATGCTTATATGCAACTAAGCCTCTCCAGATTCAACCCTGTGACATGCAATCACGCTAAGCTTTACAGCCACCTCAAAGCAATTTGATATAAACATAGGCCCAAAAACCTTTCATGTACATTGGGCTATGTCAGACATACATTTTTTCTATGGAAACTGACAATATCTTATCTACAGTACTTCACTTCTATACGTATCTTGAAGCAATTAAAAAGTTGTCAGTAGATGAGTGAGCAATGTCACTGTCAAGGACATTCCAGCAGTGTACATGATTGCTGATGGACACATTGGCTGTTGTGAGGATTAAACCTGTGACCTTCTGATTACAGGGTGGCCTTGCTAACCGTCCGGCTACCTGGGTCGAGGGAAAGAGTAAAAGGAGTATTGATTGTTTACCTCCTGCTGCTTGTATAATTATAGAACAGCTGTTTGGGGCCTTGGACACCCTATTGGCCACTGAGTAAACCCAGTGGAGATATATTACTCATCTGCTCAGAGAGTTTGGATGGTGTCTAGGGCTGAAGAGGGGTAAAAGAAAGGATAGGAGTGGAGAAAAGAGCCTAGTGGGTAAAGGTGATAGTGGAAATTATCATAGTTTGTTGTGGATAAAATCTGCAGCGTTCAGAGAACAACAAAGCCTTAATGACATCCATGTCAACATTTCATTTCAGACTGAGTGACAGACAGAATCTGCACAAAGACATTAAGTGAGGGGCTGAGTGAGAGATCACAGAGACAATCTGAATCTGTGTGTGTGTGTGTGTGTGCGTGCACGTGTGTATCCGCATGCATGATATTAGAGGAAGAGATAACGTGTGTGAGATAAAGCGCAAAATGGAGAGCGACTGAGAAATGGAGATTATAGGCCTTTTGCAAGGGAGGATATAAAAGCTCAAAAAAGATCGAGTGAGTGTGTGTGTGAGAGAGAGAGAGAGAGAGAGAGAGAGAGAGAGAGAGAGAGAGAGAGAGAGAGAGAGAGAGAGAGAG
>JAUMHL010000002.1:19822367-19884027 GCA_032362345.1 Sandelia bainsii | reverse complement strand
AAATAGACACAGATAGAGAGAGAGAGAGAGAGAGAGAGAGAGAGAGAGAGAGAGAGAGAGAGAGAGAGAGAGAGAGAGAGAGAGAGGGGCTAGAAATAACTGGTGTCCATTCTGAACAAGGCACCCAAGTGTTAACCCACTGCTCTGAGCACACAGGAGATGTGTTGAATCCTAAACACTGTTCTCTTTCACTGCCCTCTAGAACACATCTATGGAAACAGAAATGTTTTTTTTTTTATCTATTCTGATCTTTAAAATCTAAGCTTTTTTTAAATGTAATTAAAGAAAACTATACATTTAGGCTTAGACTACATATTTGTTTCTTTTCAGGCATTTTAGATAAGCTAACATGGCACTTCCCTTCCCAACATAAATTTAAGTGAAAAAAGAGCAGAACTTCCTTGAGATACATGGAGATAGAACTAGGCTCATAATGAGATAAAGGTAAACAGGAGGAATGTCTTAAATCAAAAGCTTTTAATGTTACCTAAGAAGGAGAAAAAGGTAGGTGTGGTCTTTAAATCTGAGCAGCGAATTAAAATGAAAACCAAAACTGCTTCTTTCATTGTAGACATATTGCAAATGTCATTTTATTCCTCTCACTGGAGGAAGCAGAAAGGCAAATGCAAACTCTTATCACAAGCAACCTGCTTTGCTGTAACACGGCAGTATCTGAGTGCCAAAAAAACACAAACTCATGTGTACAACTTCCTCAAGACCTCTGCCATAAAGTGTGCAAGGTGCCAACTTAAGCTGCTGACCACACCTGATTAACTCAGAAAATGAATTGAATGAATAAGGTCTATTGCACAATAATGACAATAGATGGACTTAAGAATGGAGACGTCAACATAATGCATCTTGCACTTTGCACACAAAATTGGGCACATTAGTAGTAGATGAGACTGAGACTGGTATACAGGCTGTTGTAAGTCAATTTACATATTTGCACATATTTGTTTCGACTGACATGAAAAATGTTAACTGCTAGTAGCAATTGCTTGTCGTTAACCTCTACTGTGCCACCTGTAAATGATGTCGTTGAGACAGACACAGCAGTCATTACTGACTGGTTGGAGTATTTGCCGTTCTTACTCTCTTTCCTCATGTTGTCTGAGTTATTGTGTCTGTGACTATGAGTTATTATGAGTCTGCGTTATTTTAATTGTGAAGTGCATTGCATTGAATTTTATGAAAAGGTGATACATAAATCATGTCTGATGCTGATGATACCGACACTAATTGTAAATACAAGCAATTTAAAATTATTCCATGCTATTTCCCTGTCACCTTTAAAAAAAAAAAAATCTGGCTTGTCCCATGGGGGTCGCCACATGTTATTTGGTTTTATGGTTTTATGCCGGATGCCTTTCCTTCCCTTACTGATGCAACCCTCCCTAATTTTCACTGGGCTTGGGACAGAGACCCAGAGTGCACTGGCTTGTGCAACCTCAGTGGCTGGGGTCTTTGGACATCTTGTGGGGTTCAGTGTCTTGTTCAGGCACACTTTGCAATATGGTCAGGAGGAGTAGGGCTGCAAACCTATGACCCTAGAGTCGATGGGCAACCACTCTACCAAATACGGCACTGCCACCACCAGTATTTCTCTGTCACCTAAGGCCTCCAAATCCCAGTAATGGTCTAAGTAGATCAATATGACGCCATTTATCTGTATGAATACTGCTCTTAAGGTCAGACTGTATTTACATATTCAAAAAATAATTTGAACCCTGACAGCTAAATGATCCTCACTTCATAGAGATCATAGAGATATCTCTGCTTCAGATTGAGGTGGAGAGTGGGGGCTGGGGTGTTAGCTTTGTGCATGTGTGTGTGTGTGTGTGTGTGTGTGTGTGTGTGTGTGTGTGTCAGGACTCCCAGTGGGGAGTTCCACTGCTAGGTTAGCATTATATTTATATTTTAGGTATTAAGCCAACACTCTCCAGATTAACTTACAATGAGTGAACATGTTGCTCAGGGACAACAGCAGCTCACACAGCTGTTCATGGACACTATGGTCACTGCAGGGGATTGAACCTGTGACCTTGCAGTTAGATGACAGTCTTGCTACATGTGAAGGTCGTTCTGCTAATAGTAAAGACTAATTATTTCAAGACAATGGTTTAATAAAGCACTGAGGACAGAGGTTGGCATTGATATCTCATTATGCTCACAAAGTCATTAAGATTTAAATGAAGAGGTTCACTCCATTTTTACAATAAAACAATCTAATCCATTTTTTTGCCTAATGATTGTTGCCGTAACAGCAGCAGTAACATTATCAGAACAGGAATGATTTTCTGCAAATGATTGTTGCTCCATTTTAAAATGAAACAAACAGGAAAAGTGTCATCTTCTGCCAGCATTGTTGTATGAGTTTGAGATATGGTTTAAAAAAGATTTAAAAAACAAAATGATCAACTTAAGAATCCAATTAGTATCCCAAACCAGGAAAAAAGTATATAAAAATGCTTACAGAAAAGATTCATTTGTCATATTTGCTTGAAAATGTATTTAAATGATGACTAAATTATGGACATGGTAGCAGGTTAAGATCTAATTTATTAGTTTCACTATTTTACAGAACATAAATATGATAAGCAAAACTGACAGTTTCTCAAATTTGAGTAATGAGGTTAGACAAAACAAGCATTTTAAAACACATTACCTTGTGGTGTAGATTTTACTATGTACTTTATAATTTATAACAAATCAATAATGGCAATAAATGGCAAAAATTACTATCGCCTCAGCCCCAAAGTATGAGTATTTCTCATCTAAGAAGAGCTGTACCCTCATATCAGTGAGTCCTTCTGAAGTTTTGGTACCTGGCCTCACATTTTGCTTCATAACTGTGACTAAGCTTAATAAAAACCTTGCCTGCTGCAGAGATTTCCTTTCTTCAATCCTAAGTTTCTCCTTGGTTCCTTTCTCACCTCCTAAATGCCTCAGGGTAGGAGGGAGGAAAATCCAAGTGGTGCCTGGCATTCTAAATGCTGGAGATTAGCTTGCTATGTCAGCTTAGCATCTTTCCAGATTCAGCTTCTCTGTCGCTCTGCTCCTCTCCACCCCTCTGTCAGCAGCAGCAGCGTACCGCACTCTTGTTAAGTTAGCTTCCTTTCTGACTGTACTTCTTAGTGCACTCGAGCAGAGCCCATTTGGGACTGCTGGTTACCATGGTGCCGGGCCCATCCTTCCCACAGGAACAGTACTAGAGCGAGGAGAGTTGAGTGGGAGATGTTGGGCCATGAGAAAGTTCAGTGCAGTCTTTTGAATCAAAAACACAATGATTCTAAATTTAGGAAACAGGGTGGGGCTGCATGGAGCCAGAAGGAAGATGATGTTTGCTGCATATTCAAAGTAATAGTTTCCAAGTGCTCCAAAAAGAACTGGGTGCTCTGACAGAACACCCAAGAGAGATTCAGGAATGAAAGGAATGCAGTTAAACTGTGCAGAACAGGAAAAACTGTGTGCGCCAACTGCATGTTGGTTATTTGCATTATTAGTGTGAAAATACATTGCTTCCTCTTCCCAGGGAAAGAAAGCACAGAGGGGAGAAGGTCTGGTGCAATGCAAGAGGCAAATAACTCTTCCCCTGCTGGAGTCAAATTCCCTCACATGGGTACTCTACATGGCACAGTGACTGAATGAGCCTTAAAAAAAATAGAGCCACAAACTACATTTTTGTTCTCATTTTAAAGTGCTGTTTGTTGCAAGCAACATTGCTGTATTTTTTTTATAATTACGAGAATGTTGTTTAACAACTGTATGAAACATGAATAATTGGCACTGGTTTTGGAAAATTTCTATTAACACCAGCTCCAATGTTAAGATTGTAAATGAGAGTTTATAAGAATAGAACAGCTGCAAGACTCATGAAGGAAGACACCATCCAAGTCCTACAGCATTCTCCTTTTTCCAAACTCTCTGCCTCTCTCTACACAGACCAATCTCAATATGCTGTGCTATATGTTTAACTCATTTGCATTTACTTACATTATGCAATGCAAAAATGCAAAAACAAAAAAAGGTAGTAATGATGCATTTTGTTTAGAGCAAATGCATGTGTCAGTATTTCCTTCAACTATAGTACTACAATGACTTTTTCCAAGTCAATTTCCAAAACTGCAATTGAAATACATATCTTATAAGAATGAAAACTACTGACAGTGAACATCATGATGCAGGAAATGTGGTGCTGTATAATTCTCTACCCTTTTTTGCTTGTGACATATAAAACCACAACTACTTGTGACCTCTCATCACAAGTGCATGCCTAAAAGTTACAAGCATCAGTATGGGGCAGTGATTTTACATTTTGATGTAAAATTGTAGTATTGTAGTATTAGTATTTTTTAAAAAAAAGAAGCAAATGTCAGAGAAAATTTTGGTTTGTTATAATTCTACCCGAAATAAATCATCATGTGACCCCTAGTGTCCCAATTCAAAGTTTGGAAACCACCATTTAACTACACAACTTTCAAACAAAACAACTTCCTTTTCTCTTGGTGCAATGGTCAGTGCAGTGCAATTTACAGTTTACATTCGTGGAGCTGTGATACTGTATGCACCTTGAATAGGCCTTGGAATATGGTGGCATTTTATTCTCTCTCGTAACGGTGTTGAAGACATCTTTTAAAGCAATGGATTTGATGAGTGTGTGATGGTGGAAATGTTGGATCAAACTGGATTTCATGGAGGCAGCAATAGAACAAACTATTTAGAATGCTCAACAAACAATAAAAACACATATTAACACACACATAAAACACACTGAAACTAGCAGAAGTTATATATTAAACAAAATGTAGCACCTCTTATCTAGCAAGGAAGGGTAAAACAACAATTTAACACCACAAGGAGGAAGATTAGGAAAACAGGCTCAAAGTGCACCCCTCCCCAAGACATGGGACATCACGACACAACAACCTACAGTACCCAGGCTCAGAGAAGGCCACCAAAAGGAGAGAAAACATGAAACTCATGTAACAGGGAACACAATCCAGCTCTGATGTTCTGAAACAGGGATGCACAACAGGTTTAGAAGAAGGAACTCGACACACATACACACAGCACAAACACAGAGCAACACTGAGCCACCTCCGGTGCACACAGCGATCCACCACAGCGAGGGTAAACACCAAACTGTAGCGCAGGGTGCAACTCACCGTGTGGTATCCCCGGGCTATGGGCGGCTTTCCGGTGGGGTACGGATCCACGGTGTCAATGATTGTCTGCCTCTCCCCTTTCTGGTTGATCTTTCGAAAGCGCCGACGGGACTGTCTGTGCGAGGCTTGTCGCTGAAAGTACTCCTCATTTTCATCCATATAGTCCACCTGGAAATGACAGGGAGGGAGGGAGAAAGAGAGGGGAGTGACTGTCTTCATCTTCGTTCACGCCTTCCCCCACTCCCCCCCAAAACTACACACACGTATCCTCCTATCCTCCATCTCTGATTCCTCCACCACCTCCTCCCCACCTCCTATCCTTCTCATTGCATAAAAATAGAAGTGTGTGTGGGCTGAACGATGCACACCTACGTCAAAGGATGCTCAGAACATGAAAAAAGAAAAACAGAGAGAGGGAGAAATGGAGGCTTGAGTGAGGAATTTGGAGAGAATGAGGGAGACAGAGAGAGAGAGAAAGGAGCAACGGGGAATAGCCTGGTGGAGTAAAAGATGACTGCAGAAATAGAGACACTCAACTCTCTCTGTCTCTGTGAAACATATCAACTACAAATAAAATAAATAAATGTTAAAACAAGATAAAAATCCATGTTTCCATTTTTTATGAACTGGTAGGAGGGAAAAAAAAACATTTTCCAAATGGAAACTGGCACAGAATCCCACCGTCAGTGAAGTCATACAGTTTTCTCTCTCCTCTCACTTGCTGCTTTCACTGCGGCTTCACATTTCACAGTGTTCAGCCTTTGGGATTACACCAGTAAAATCTCTTTCTGGTGTACCAACTGCTGCCATGACAACAGCAGGGGAGCTGTGAGAGACTGAGAGCGTTAAGTGTGATTGTGTGTCTAATTGCTTATCTCTGAGCAATGTGTGCATGCATGTGTTGTGTACAGTACATACACATGAGGGGCTTATTTTTCCTTCTTTTGACGCATTAGTCTCTGTGCTCATGTTTGTAACTGCAGGTCAGGCATTTTCCTGTGTGTAACTCAAACTTGTAGCTCAGGGGGTTGCGGTGGTGTTGATGGTGGGGGGTTAATCCACATGTATCTCTATTCTAGCAGCACAAAACCCTCCTCAGTAATTACAGGGTAGGTTGGCACCTATCACAGCAAAAGGGGTAAGGCCACAAAGTGTCTGTACTAAGCAGAGCAGAGAGTGTTATTTACTGGGGGTCTGTGCGTAATACAGGAGAAGCTCCGTTAACAGAACCTCCCCCCCCAACGCACATTCAGAGACACGACAATTACAGCCTCTGAAAAGGGAGATTATCAAGCTATGACTGCAGCGGTGCCCATGATTCGTTATTTCATACTGACAAGATGTGGGTTATGTTTGATGTCTTCATTTAAAAAATAAAAAGTGGGGGATTTGTACATGCTAGACATAGTGCAGAGTGCGTACATGTGTGTGATTTAAGATGGCAGTATTCAGTATGCTAGAAATAAAATGAAAATCAACATCTTAGAATTTGCCAACTGGCGAGTTTGCAACAACAATTATGTGTCGCACTGGCTTTATTGTGCACAGTGTATGTACTTTTGTTGGCTAAAGTAAAAGGTAAAGATATCTGCACAGCTTTGTTCACTGCTCTCAACAAGCTGTTGCCTGCAACTGGTCAACAACAGAATGATAATTACGCTAATTATGTTTGTCATGTGTGTCCTGTGGTCTGTATTTTCCCAGTTTAATTTCTTTTTTCCATTCCTATGGTCCTATTTCCTCTGTAAAAACAAATCGGTTATAGGGTAATTTTATCATCATCTTATCCTAGGTAGTCTACCTGAATTTTTAAGGTGGTATGAAGTGTGGATGAAATGAAATCCAAAGCTCTGAGGTTCTGATTGAAGACACTGCCCCATTAATCAGAGGGGCTTCTTCAGTAATAAGTCTTTGCAAGGAATAATATTCCTGCTTCCTAATAATTAAGTGATAAATATATGTTGATCCAATTAAACCAAATCAGCAAGTATACTGATATGTGATTATTATTAAAATACTTTTTTAAGCAAAAATGCCAAACATTCCCCAGTTCCAGGAAGTACACGCACATGATTTCATTTCATTGTGACACACAGCTGTGTGAATTTGCACAAGGCCAATGTTTGTTTCTAGTATACTGCTGCCCTGAAGCGCAAAATTGTCATCAGAGCTGCATATGTTGTGCTCTTCAGATCTCAGAAGGCCTCTGTTCAATACATGAGTGGATTGTTCTGCTACATCTACTTCTGAGCTCAACTGTGATCTGAATGATGTCTTCTAAATATTTTCTTCTGCGAGCCAACATTTGATTTGCTATAAAACTCAGAGTCAGAGTTTGTAAAAGCTTTGGACTTAAGCAACCTCACAAGTTGGAAGGACTCCAGCAAAAACAGTGTTGAATAAAGCTGTGATAGACATATCAGGAGGAGGCACTTAGATTAGTCCAAAGTCTCACCAGGCCAACTTTCCTGGACATTATTGCAAATTATAACTAATCTGCTGTAGGTAAATTTGGTGATGCACATGGGCAGTTTGCTCCTACTATATGAATGAATTTACAATAAGTATTTGTCACTGCTACACTATCTACTTATTTTTACCAGCTTTGTGTGGTTGTAGAACAGGAAAAGTCAAAAAGCTTTATCAAAATAAAACACTTGCACGCTACAAGTCAGAAAAATGGGGCTCACCACAATCATCTCTGACGGTTCCAGGACGATGCACTCACATCCGCGTCGCAGGCTGCCAGCCGATCGCTTTCCAAAGCTACAAGACAACAAGTAAAAATAAAGAGAAAAAAGAAGAATTTAGAAGTCAAGATCTGCAAGTCTATAAATTAAAACACCTTGACATATTTCTTTTGATTTTGGAACTGCACACACGGCTGGCTGCACACAGCCAACACACGCAGGAAAAGCCTAAAGAACATACACAACAATATGCAGTTAAAAATTCTGTATAACATGTGAAACAGAGCAGCATTGAAAGGACAGTTCCTTCTTCCAGCTGTGACCCCTCCCTCCTGAAGGGAAACACACGGCTGTGGAAAAGTCCACCGTAATGACGTCACAGTTTGTAGAGTGTGTCTAAGAAGCAGGGAATATTAAAAGCAGCAGAGACTATAATGTCTCTAAGACAGGCAGCAGCCGTGGAAATTTTGAGCATGAGGAGATCCAGATTGTGGGTTTGGTGAAGAATGCTGCCTTTGTCCAGTGTCCGACCTCAATGAAAAGACAATGACTTCCTTGTTTGTTATTTTTAACATCTTTCAATTAAGAATGTGACCCACATCTTGTTGATTTGCTGACTGTTTCGTAAGATAGACTCAAATGACTCCAAAAGAAGAAGAAAAAACCAGACTTGCTGTGGAGAACATCTGCCTTGTGTTGTGCATCAATGCTTTGCATTAGTTAGATTCTCAAGCTGGGATTTTAGACCAGTAACGTTGTTCTCTTTAAATCTTAATCCAAGTAAAGATGGCCTAGAAGGTTAAAAAATAACCTGCAACTATTTTGATAACTGATTAATCATTAGAGTAATTGTTGCAGCAAAAATGGCAACAACAACAACAACAAAAAAATCACTGTATCACGTTTCTGCAGTATAAATATTTTCCGGTTTTCTGTGGGCATTTTTCAATTTTGCTGACATATTGTCAAACATTTTTTTTGACATTTTTTATCATTTCAAGTAATATTTCAAGCAAAATGCTGTTTAATAGTACAAATGTTTTAGGGTTTTTAGACTGGAGTATTTTTCCACTAGTTTTTGAAATTTCATAGACTAAAACATTAGTTTAGATTAATTTTAGATTAATTTTTGCATTAAGTCACAATTCTTTATTCTTTTTCAATTCATGAACTGGGTCAATTAGGACATCTAGTAAGCTCTTCATGTGCAAAGAACAAAGTTCTCAGCATTCGCAGATGAAATGAGCAGTGAGTAGTGATGTGTTGTTGCCTGCACCAAGGCTGTTGAGGTGGCAACTTTCATCAGTCACGCTGACAGGTGCAGACCTCAGGCACACGATGGCCTAAATGCTTTGGAGCTCTGGGCTTGTAGCTACATGTTGTGGCTGTAGCATGGTCAGGCTGGGTAATAAACACCAGCCAGCTGCAACGAGATGGTGATACTCTACCTGCCACTCTTGCAAAGTCCAAATAATGTTTTTTTTGGCCTTGTTTGTTTGCTAAATTTTATTTAACTGGCTTTGCTTTTCCTCTTCTCCTTTCCCGGAGAACCTTTTGTTGTGTTTTGTGTTCTTTTCCTCTTTTGTCAGCTGTTCTGTTGTTTCACTGCCAGAGCTACAATTTTACTTCACTAATTTGTTAACATTTCTCTGCCTTGTGAACAACAGTTTGCCAAATAGCTATTGCTGACACTGAAATCAAAGACAACATGACTGACTGGCTGGATGACAGCGAGCTGAGCGGTTTAGAGGCAGCGAAGGGGTCAATGCTGATGACTGCTGTTTGCTTTGCCTTGCTTTTTAACTCTGCTCGTGTCCCTGACAGACACAAGCCTGAATTCCACCACAGGGACAAACAGAACTACAGTATGGAGCGCTTACTCAGTGTTTTGACTCACATTCTCACAAGTAGACAAATGTTGTAATTCTTTTGCAACTTATTTCCAGCAAAGATGATTTGTCTGCTGGGCAGCAGCTTCAGGAAAATGAATGCTTTTGATCTGGTTTTACAGGCATTTGGAGTTAGTACCAGCTCTGATCCTGTTGAGCTTCCCTTGGCTGGCTCTACTGTGGAAAAGGGAGTCGTGATTCCACCCATTAGGCATCACAAAACACGTTAGGCCACTAAATACAAACAAAAGTGACATGTTCATGTCCCCCATTACATACTTGACAACAGTAATCCAGTCCTCCATTTTGCAGGAGGTAAATGCCACTGGCAATGTAAAATATTAAAGACAGGATTATAGAAGTGGAGAGTGAGGGGGTGAGAGGGTTTTTATAACACAAAAGTGTCTTGTTTGGAGATTAAAGCCTTCACTGTTCTGTGACTAGTCCTGAGCAAATATAAAGTACCCGATCTGCCGCCTGGGTAAATGTATGTAGTATACGACAAATGTAATATGTCTTGAATAGATTTCCTCCAGTGGCTTGTTGGTTGGCTTGGGGTGTGGGCATCTCTGCACTGATCAACATCATGTACACACTGCAAAGTTTGTCCAACACAAATATTTAAATTATATTAGCTCTACTAATGATGCAGTAGAGTGTGCACAATCTACAAGCTGTGAATAATTCAGCACTGAGTAATTCAGGTCACCAAGTCAGTGTTAGGTTTGTGTTCTCTTTCCTGACAACTACAGTGAGTGTTTGTGGACAAACCAGGTAAGAGGATTAATAAAATAAGGAAGGTGTCAGATGATTTGAGCAGGTACGCAACTCTTTTGTAACAGAGCTCAGCTCTGAGGTAAGATTATCAGGGTCATACTTTCAGCACCAAAATTCTGCAAACAAGTGTTGAAAAATCCTACAAAGCACTCTTCACTTTACTGCCCTTTAAAGGGGAATTAACCCTGCAGGAGCCATTGAATTATAACATGCAGTAGATACGTAAATACATAAACACATTATATGTAATGTATGTGGACAGACATAACACTTAAAAACCACACATTAAAAAAAATAAAGCAAAACAAATTCTGAATTAAGAACTTTGCAAATTAAGAAATACTACAAGGTGAGGTAAAGTTTCTCTTGTCAGATTTACAGTAACTAGTTTTTGAATCATAAATACCATTTGTTATACAAGGTAAGAAAATGCAAAGAATTTAGTGCAGTGTCAATTCACAGTATCTTTACAGTAACAAGGCAAACAATGCAGTCAATATCTTAAGTGGTCCACTCACATGAACAATTGCCATTGTGTTGCCATATAGTTACCAACTACCAGCCAACTATTTACATATCAATTACTGGAATTCAAAATGCTTTAAAATTTTAAAATCAAATTTGCTTCTCTCCTGCCATCCGACAATTTGTATGAACTGGTTCCACAGGCAGTGAATGTCTCATTTTCAAATTAAACCCTGAAGCTCTCTCTCTCTCTCAGTTGAATGACTGACAGCTCCCTTGCCTCAGCAGCCTTGCATTCCCCCGTTATACAACAAGCCTGGGCGTCTGGAATGTCATTCCACATGCATCACCAGCCTTTCACTCTTCAAGTCCGTCAGCCCACCACCAAAGCCTCAGATCCATCCAGCCGTCTGAGTGAACCAGTGCAATCCCTAAGCCATGTCTGAGGAGGCGGGTGAAGTCAGAGGAGTGGCGAGGAGTGGGGGGTCTCCTCACTCTGTTAAGCTGTTTAACTGAGTAAGTGCTCGGAGGGCACACCAGCTTTTGTAAGCCACCAGACCCTTAAGAAGGACAAAGATTAAACTCCCTGGTTATGCAACACCGTAGACCCAGAACAGAGGAGGAAGGATAAGGAGGTCAGAGGAGACAGGAGGACAGAACTCACAGAGCAACTGGCCGTGACCGTTTAGGTAAATGAAAACAGAATCCAGAGTCCCATTCCCTTCAGAGCTGCAGCTGACCAACCACATTTCACCTTGCAAACATAAACAGAATTCCTTAGAGTAAAAATGTGGCTGCTCCACACACATACTCTGAACCGTGGCACTCCTTAAATAGAAGATGACACCATGGCCAACAACGTGCGATTGACTCGTGACTTCTGCTTCCCAAAATACAGCTTCACAGACATTCTAATGGCAAAGAGAAAGGGCACTAAAATAAAAAGTTTAGATCGGGAATTACTAAGCCAGCTGCTCAAAACTTCTCCGAGATGTATCAATCAATCTTCCATTTCTAACATATTCTCTCCACAGCGGGAGATCCATCTTTGTTTTGGTTTCAAAGTTGCCAAAAGTCACATCTAACCCCCAGACGCTGAAGAGCACACACCCCTTCTACTGGCAGCACACTCTGCACACTGACAAATCCAAAATAACATCAAAGTCATGCTTCACATTCCAGACTTGAAGGTTTTACGGCAACCAGCTACCAGTTTGGAGGCAAGTCAGATTTTTAAATTACAACCAACAAGACCGGAGTTTCTAGGCAGAGCTTTAATGAGTCCAATACAGGAATGAAGTGCAGCTGTAGCCTGAAAACTCACTGTGACAACTGCTCCCAGAGTGACACCGCCACCTGGTAAGACAAGAGGATCCCTCCTTCTAAAATATCCCCTTGCTGTTAGTCCGGAGTAAGTCCAACACGCATGTGCCAAATCCGGCGACTTTTGTGTGACTGCGGCATATCATCCTCCAGTGCTACTGTCTAAGTGTATGAAAATGGGAGTGTGTAGCTCTGGGACCTGTGTGTCTGTGAATCAGCCTCTATCTAATGGCTCTGCCCCCTTCCTCTCTCTCTCTCTCTCTGTAATATGGTGCATTGACTACAGCCTGCATTTCCAACGTACGACTCACTTCCTGCTACAGAGTTACAAGTGAGTGAGAGGGTGGAGTCAGTGTGTGTATGTGTTTGTGCGTCTGTGCTATGGAGGAGTGGACAGTTTCTGTCCTCCCCTTTCGGTAGAAGTTAATCATGAACTCTCAACACGGTGAAATTTCACAAGCTTAATAATTCCCATTTGATTGCTTTGTCTCCTATGCATCTGTCTTGCACGTTTTAAGTAGTACCTGACCATAGGATAATGAGCAATCCCTAAAAAAAAAAATGTTTCTTACTAAATTTAGTAATGTCCCCTTCTATTTAAATGATTGTGCTATGGATGCAAACTCTGGCACATTTACGTTGTTTTTCTTTTTTATGTGCTCTATTCCAGTTACAAGAGCCAGTAATCACGGATTCAAGTCTTTTAGCTTTAAATCATGACTAAATATCCATCAGACTGTTCACTTGACTGAACCAGTTATGTTTAGAAATTATTACCCTTTTGAAGACTTATTTTAAAAGGCTTCTTTTCTCTACTTTGAAGTTACATGATATGACAGCTATCTGTATTTTTTAACCTCTCTCTCTAAATTGAGTAAAATGTGGTTTCTCTGATTGAAATGTAAACTAAAACCATAATGAAGATTAGTAACCACTTCAACCAATCCATAAAAATTCCAACTAAATTCTCAGCAAGTGAGAAAAAGTTTCCTGCTGCAACCAAAATGTTCACAAGACTGTTCACAAGAATTCTATGGTGACTAAATGTCCACTTGATTGCTAACATAACTCATTGTAGCTGTCAGACAATTAGCACACTTCCCAAGATACACTGTATCCGGGTTAAAATGCTCCAAAATACTTTCTGTTCTTTAAGTGTGTTATCTTCGCCTTTGTACATGCTTCTTAAATCAGTCACATAGTCTTCTCTGACTAAAATTAAAACCACAAAGAAGATAATAAAGACTTTAAGTACTGTTGCTTTGTGAACACACACTGCTTAATTGGGAGGGATACACACTAAATCACTTATTTCATTTTAGTTGAAATTGAATTGTCATGAATGTTATTCATATGAAAAGTTAAGTATAGACCTCCATACATCAAGATTAGCACTGATCAATCTGATTGCTGAATGTAGCAACACAGCAAAGATGTCAGTAGGCTGCAAAAACACACATAAGTGGATATAGTGTCGCCAATACTTCACCCAAACTAAAACTTAAGTTCTTACGTTTGTATAACATGACCTCTTATATGTCCTCTTTGGGGACTTGCGAGTGACAGAATTTTAAAAGGTTAATCAAAAATAACTGCAGCAGTAGCCAAGCTTTGCTGAATTTCAGCTACTATGACTCCAAAAAAACTGAATCCTGCAGTTATAGTTGTGATAAACTGAAATCTCTAAATCCTGGCCAAAATAACCTTGATAACATCTTCTCAGACTTGATATGTCTCATGGGTAGTTCTATTTATGTCTAATAAACTGAGCTTGTTGTGTGAGAGGAGTTTTTAGCAGTCTGGCAACTTTTTTGTTTAGTTTTTTTTAATCATGCAGTGAGTAATTATCCGATTGCTTCACAAGCTGTCAGTGAATTGTAAACAAATTTATTACTCTGGTACCAACACTACTCATGTGAATCACTGTTAGGAACAACCAGATAAGTTATTTTTAAATAAGCTGCTGCCCAAAAAAAGGACAACAATTATCATCGTTGTCACAGTCAGTTTTGTAATGATAACCTTTTATAAAGATGTTTCAACAATAGAAAATTCACACCGCATGGGTGACTATATCAACCTTACACTCAAGTATGGAATACATGCAATTTTCAGTGATGAGATGTGTGCGCCCACATCAAGCCTATTACTGTCTTTATGTTACCACAGATTGTACAGTACATGAGCAATACTTAAAGGAAATGAGTAATGAATTTGCACAAGTGAACAAGAAATTATCACTGTATTGTAGCAGAGTGAGTCTGCCCACTCTGTTGCAGAAATGTTTTGAGCTCTACTGACCTTTTTTTCCCAGCAGTTTACACGAACAAATGTGATGAGTCTGAAATTCCTCTGCTAACCTGAACCCTGGTCATTGATTCAGTTAAAAGATGTGGTTTTGGTTAGCGCAAAACTGTCAGTGAATGACTGGAGGTAAGGTCCTAACAGCGGTTAAGTGACAGAGATACATGCAGTAGGGGAAGTAAAACAGGTACAGGGTAAATAAAGTGTAAATCAGGGTGGAAGTTAATAGTTCCATACTGATTATTATTAAAAGTGCAACTAAAACTATTTCAGTGAGTTCATTACACAACATTTAAATGCACAATGCTAAATTTAAAGGGCCATCACCACCAAACCCTGTGAATAACGTCAGTGGATTTTAAAACCAGAAATTACACTTCTTTAACATAAACCTACTATACTGCCATGATAAGACAAATCAACTTAATACACTTTTGTAAACTGGTAGTACATATGTGCATCCTGCATATTTCATTCAGTCATTCTATGAAAACCTAATCTCAAATCATTATCATCAGGCCGGATCCTGCCATAAGAAGGTACATGTTTTAAACATGTCACTGATTCATTAAGATTGATTCATTTGGGTTGTCTTTGATTTCACACTGGCCTCTGGGTTAAAAAAAAGGCACAGAGCTGCAACTTTTTCATTTGATGACTAAGTCATTCATCTTCCCCGGATCTCATCTCACTACAGCTACAAGAGAGGGGAAGGGAGCGCAGAGAGAATGAGGGAGGCATATCAGGTTTTCAGCCTGGCTGCCAGTGGACATATGAACAGCCATTTCTGGGCAGGGCCTGTCTGAAACCCAATTCCACCACATCTTTAAAAGCTTCAGGAAGTCCCGTTGGACTCCATTCAGTTCTACGAGTCATAACCAATTTCCCCTCAGAGCCACATTACCCTCATCATTTCTCGTCTTTATGGACTAGGTGATGCAGTGCAGAGATTTTTTTTTTGTGTCACTGAAACGCCATTGAAAAATACTTTTATAACAGATTTAAGAAGTAAAATGTAAGAACGAAGAAAATTTGAAAATATACTGTAAGCTGTTGCTTTAAAAGGCTGATAATTAGGAAATTCACTAACACATAAACAACGGCTCAATATTCAAACGTCACCTGTGCAAACATGTCACACACGGCTTCTAGTTAAATAGTGTCATGACTGTTTACTGATTATTTCTCATGAATTGTCCCTGGGAATATAGTCATACCACTGCGGTCAGGGGTTTTATTCTTCCCCTTTTCATTGTTGAACAGAAAAATTTACAGTCATTTAAGAACTGAATAAGTTTTATGACCCAGACATCCCTGAAACTTTGAATTACAATGTGTCACATTGACTGTGTCATTTAGAAAAAAAAAGTCCCCTCATTGTAGCCTGCTGCGTCTTGCTTGAAATAGTTTTCATAATGCAGCCATAAACCAGCGACTGTGGTAGAGGCTAACACTGTAATAGAGGGCTCACAGAAAGCAGAATCTATCTAATTAACAACATAGAAACATTTTATCACTTCACAGTTTTCACACGTTATCAGAATCTCATACTGTACACAACCAATTAATAAAGTGTTAATTAAATTATGTAAAGTCAGAAGGTTCAATTCAGTTTAGGTAACTAAATCTAATTGTTTTATGTTGAAGAACAATCATGGCTGAAAGAAACCAACAACTGCCGTTGGTTGAAGATGTAAAGCAAACCACAGTTTCCAGTATCAAAGTGTCAACCCAGTCCCACCACGTTACTAAACACCCATTCCACCTTTACTTCTGCACTGTTATTATTCACACAGACAAAAGGAAGTAAATACACAATTCTAAGCGATACAAAAAGTGACAGATTGTTGTATTTGTGGCAACAACTGTGTCAGAATTAAGGTTTGTGTTCATTAAAGTTCACAAATGGAGGACAAACACTGACTGTTAAATGCATGTCTTTATGTGTAGACAGCATCAAACTGTATGATGTGAGTTCCCTGTGCAATTGCTGTCAGTTTGTGTTTATTGATCTAGCAGTCTGTCACCAAGACAAATACCTGCCTTTATTTTGTGATTTCAGTGATTTAGATTGAAACTGCTCCTAATTTAGTGCAGTTGTCAGAAACACGACAGCCTTGTGCAATGCAGTTGGCATCACTCTTAAACAAAGTGAGCCAATTATGAATGCTGCACAGTCTCACGCCGAGAGAGGACCCCTATTCTGGCTCCTGTGCAACATATGCTTAGTAAACATTTTCAGAGCCCTCTCCTCCCCAGCCATTACGATCAGGCATTAACATTAATCCGCCAATACCTGCAAATCCCCCTCCGACATCCCACACACACACTTTCACCTTGGTGAAAAGGTTATTTTTAAGGGGAGCAGCTTTTTGGCACATTTCCGATCAAGCCTTCCATTTTAAATGCCTCCCACGTTCATGTGAATCCGGAGAATGGCCACTGCTGACCCCTGCTTTACTGCTGGGACCGCTCAGCTCCACAGGCTAAAGTGACGGCCTCGAGCTCTGAGTGTCCGTAGGTGTGTTATGCAAGCCTAATGGATGAAAAGATCATTGTTTTTAAGACGCCCACAGTGATGGTTGATGTAACAGATCCACTTGTGAAATCACAGCTTTTTAACATTTGGATCGTGGCTTTAGAGGTGGTGACCACTGCTGTGAGCTGATGGCTGAGATCTGGAGAGGGGAACATGAATCTTAAGTCCTCTGAAGGAGCAAAAGATAATTACTGCCCATACCCTGATGACAAACTCGGTCTCTACTGCTCTTCTTTCTTCAAATACTCAAATATTTGTCCTTTGGAACAGCCCAGTATAACCAGATAAAGTCGTGAATCAAATTATGTGTAAATCATGGAAGATTCAGTGAAACTGAATCTCGCAACCACACTGGGGGGTCTCAACAACAAAACATTCTTATATTTTCTTTTAATGTTGCTGACAATTTATACTTATAAATTAAAGCAGCTGGTGGCCGCTTAAGCCGCGTGTGGTGGCGCAAGTTTTAGATGGTAATATGTATGCTAATGTTTAACATGTATTGTGATGATGCACTAAACTAAGAACAGCACATTATACATTCCTGGGTAACACTCACACACACATCCCTCTATTTCTAATTTATAGGCCGTCGACGAACTTAACAAACAATATGTACATATTTAATGTACAATATTTGACAGAAATAATAACTTTTCCTATGAAGGTATATTATATATTGTTGCAACTTTACTATACTGACAATTATTACACTGACTGACTGATTTATGGGTGAGGCCAGGAGGACACATATTTATTAATACCTACATTTCAGTGTGTGTAAACTACATACTCGTTATTTATACAGATGCTAAATAGAGTAAAGTGTTGCAAATTCCAGTAAATCTTACGTGGATTTAGCAGAGACTTTATTATTTTGAAGGGTACAGGGCAACTACTGAACTGGACTGAACTGGATATAAATTCCTATTGCTGTGTGGATGTAGTATTTGTAAGGTTGAAAGAGACTATTCTGTGGTTTAAACCAACTGGACGTGTCATGGGGAAGTCGATTACTTTAAAATGTTTCCTTTTGGTAAATTGCAATAACACACATGTGCTTTGCAACTGCATGTAGCCATTCTGCAAACAATGTTTAAAACAGCATTCAGATTCAAAATGGCCTGACGATGATCTTACCTGCTTCTGGGCAGGAACATGGACTCCTTAATGAAGACAGAGCCAGACAACAGGATGTACCAGCAACTTCCAATGTCATCAGGGCTGGAAGACAGAAAGAGAGAGAAAATTTATATCATCAACAGAACTTAATGATAAATCTAAGTCTGTGGCAGCCCTACACTTTTAATGTTAATACCTTGGTCTTGTCATTTGTTTTATCTGCATAGTTACGTACTGGAGCAGTGACTGAACACATCAACAGCAAGACTGTTCACTGTGCCAAATACAGATTAGAAAAAAAGAAAAATAAAGGGAAAAAACGTGAGAAAGAGAACGTGTTGGAGAGAGAGAACTATGAATGAACTGAGGAATCATCTCTCATCCACCCACACCCAAGGCCCTGCTGAAACTCACAGACGAGGAAATTGGGCGTCGCAGACGAAGTAAACTCAGACTGACCCCTGGATGATGCAGCTGGCTGTCAGGTTTGTACAACATGAGCGGTAAAAAATACACACAAGTACACACACATAAACACCTAATAGGCACCTTTTTGCCAATTTAAATTACAGATACTTTTTTACAGTTTGAAGATCTACGTGGCAGTAGTGAACCACAGGCCTTATGAAGGAACATCAAAGCTTGTACCCAAAGATAAACAACTCATTACACATAAAACTCGCATATTAAATAGGAACTAGCAGGCTGTTCATTTTTAGATGATAACATAGTTTTGAAAATTCATCAGTTTTGTTTCCTTGTTCATCGCATTTATCTGTGAGCTTTCATAGAGATTATCTCACAAGGCTGAAGCCCGGATCCTCCAGGCTCAGTACATGCAGCATTGTCAAAGAGGCTGTGTATGTTAACCTTGGGTGAATGTAAACAGATGCTAAGGAGATGGATTAAAAAAAAGTAAATGCTTGCTTTCATTTATATGCAGCTAGTGAGAGGTCTCAACGGACAAACATAACATATGCAATCACTGTGAAGTGCTGCTGTACCAGCATGGTTTATGGCAGATCATTACTACCGAGTCTCATTTTAACCTGTATTGATTAATAAACATGAGATTTTTTCTTCCAGTTTTTCAGGGAAGTTAGACAATGTTAACTAATTAACTGCAATTATGAATGAAGTGATCCTTTTCCTTTTCAGTCCAACATGCCATTTTTACAGTATAAAGGAAGTAGGAGAGCAGAGAAGGAAGTATTCTAATGACACGTAACACTGATACCAGCTGTCTCTATGGGAGTTTGACATGAACACTCACATTTCTGCAATGTTGGAAATAAATAGGCATCAGTAAACAAAAACTACTTTCATTTTTTCTCTGGCGATTGTGAAACACTGTGGTTACTTAGAGGCAATTATGATTATTTTGAGTCTCAGTTTGGTGCCTTTATTGCTTATTTTAGCAGCGTGACTGTTTTCAAACACAACAGGCTATGTCGTCCAGGGTTTTGTCATTTATTTCAACTTTACACAAAAACTGTGAAATTAAACCTAAATTCTGTGACACCCTTATTAACATGTCACATCTGTTTTTTGGGTTGTTTTTTACATCTGTACAAAAACAAAGTGTAAACACAACAACAAGCTGCCGTTTCTCCCCTAACTGCTAAACTGAGCCCACCAGCTGCTCGTGATACTTTCATGGTTACCACACAGACATGGGAGTGGTCTCATTTTTCTTATTCAAAAAGAAGGCCAATAAGTGAACATCATGACTTGACAAATGTCGTTTACTGCATTTGCATCAGTTCCAGTATTAAGGTAATGCTTCAACTGCAATTGCAAAACCTATAATTGTCTTCGCTACCAATGTACAGAATCAGGAAGTCAATTGTGTCTCTGCATGAAGTCTCCATGTCTCCTGCCTGTTCACCATTTCTGTGCTTTGACACATCACCTTACGAAATCATGTTTGGTACTTCAAGGTGTTCTGGTGTTAATAAGGCAGCAGCTGGTGCTGCACATTTTCACCTGATCTGGTGAGACTTTTTCACTGACACCACAGAGGGAAAGAAAAAGAAAATCAATGACTTGTCAGACATCAGCAAGGTGGGACTGGTTTTTGCTTACAGAAAGGTAAAGGATGGGTGCACTGATTATACACTTGCATCCACACAGACAATTATTCACAACCAGCATCACTGTGCTGACTGAGTTTTTTTTTTAATCACAGAGAACAAGTCTTGCCCCTATTTTCTCCTCCTCTTCACACTTTCCTTGCAGAACTAATGAGGCTGTAGACAGCACACCCTACTGACACACTGTAGAAGCTCCCTGCCACCCTCCAACATCATCCCTTTTCTTTTGCCTTTTCCCCTCTACTGATCTCTATCCGCTTCCCTCCAGACTCCTTGCATCCTTTTGTGGTTCTTCTTTGCATTCAGATACGACACGAGTGAAATGCTCAATTATTAATTGCTGGCATGCAGATGCACCAGGAGAGAGGAGAACCTCAGCAGAGGAGGAAGAGGAGGTGAAAGAAGAGAAGATGCAACACCAAAGAAGTAGGAGATAGGAGACTCGACAGCTTGACTGAACTGGGTCACGCGTACTGAAGTGATCGTCAAACACTAAACATCATCCAACAAAACCCCCACAAGGAAGCCTTTCAACAGTGGGGAATTGGGTTATTGGAGCTTTGTGGTGGTGGTGGTGGAAGGGGGTAAAACGGCAGGGGAAGGATGATTATAGCATCAAGACTTTTCATGAAATCAAATTTGACTCTTACAATAAAAAAATGGTTTATTCAATAATAAAATGCTCCTTTGGCTCTCAGGAAAAGCATTTGATAGACTCAACAAATTTGAACTTTTAACAGGATGTGATCATTTATCCTTTATGTATACTGAAGAATCCTGATCAAGAAACACTCCAATGTTTGTTCTGGAGATCCACATATGGCTTGATTTTTTTCCTAATGTTATGAGAATTGCTGGTAAACATGATTTTTATTACATTTCTCTACATGAACATATTAATTCTGTTTAGGGATTCAGAGACTCCCGCTGCAAAACAGGTTATCCTCTGTTGACTTCAGAGTTCCTAATCATAACACCAGATCACAAGAGATACTTCAAAGGTTTTAAAAGTTCCTGATACCAACTCTAAACTGGGGTAGACTGGTTTCCGCTACTATGTATTTTGAGCTGCAACACAGTTTGAAGTTAGACGCTCATTCCTCTGAGTTTGCATGTGTGATGGTTGTTTACATGGACTTATGATCCTGTATAGCAAAATGTAGACTTGTATATGTTGTTACAGCTATATGACAAACAAATGGGAAATAAATATTTGCTAATATATTTTGCATTAAACACAGAAAACCTCAATTTTAATGTTATTTTAATATTTCACTGCATCATGTGCAAGCCCAGTCTGTGGCAAAGGACGGAGTTAACACAATATTTCCACAGGATGAATTTTAACAAGGTCAGAAGAAAAAGAAAACACTTACAAGGAAAAATGTTTGATTTTGCAGTAACAATTATTATTTTGCACATACAGCAGTTCAGTGGTTCCCTAAACAATGAAGAAGTGAAGCCAATGTCAACAGAACGCAAGATTTAATATGGCTGCATAGGGTTTAGATTGACAGGATGGTGGGATGACAGGAATTTCAAAACAAAAGAGGTGTGTCTACTGAGAGGCACTCAGTGGCCCAATATAAACAAGCTGAAACTAAAAATACGACCATTTTGAGTTGTTATGTTGCTTTCGCCATGAAGCCCTCAAGAGACACTCAATGCCACAATGGCACTCACCATTATGAAACAAAGCATTCATACCACATCGTCAATAACAAAAACAAAAGAAAAACTACAGTGAGGACATGGGAGACAAAATAATTTACCTTTAAATGCTTGGGATTTACACAATTTGAATATTTCTGACCACCACAGATTTTGTGCAACCTCACAATGATATGTTTGGAAAGTTGTCTGAATCTTTCTTCATCCCAGACATACAGTGGTGTGAAAAGTGAAAAGTATTTGCCCTCTTCCTGATTTTTGTCCTGATATTTGTCACCCTTAAATGATTCAGATAATATTAAAATAAACTCCCTTCTGCCATTTTTCACATTTATTAAGCAGCTCTACCATGTGATACCCATCATTCGACTATCACGTCAGTGACATACATACTGGACAGGTTTCCATAAGTTTTCATTTCTATGGTTGTTCATTTCCTTGTCCACCCTGCTGTGACGTTGTTTCTAAAGGCCAACAGCTTCACAGTGTCACAGGGAATAGGAGCTGTGTGTGGGACAAAACTTTCTGACAGCTGCATGGGAGCATTGCTCGTTCAAATATCACAGCCAGCAAACTGTTCTTCTTTAGTATTGCCATGATGACAGGTTTTTACAGATGCTATTTTTTCTGTCTCTAAAAAAATGCAACAGTAAAGTCAAAAAGCAAAAGGTTTCTACACCTGATTTTGACACTGATGTTTACAAGATAAGGGTTTCTGTTTTATTTTAAATGAACCAGTTTCGGTGACTATTAGATACTGGTGCATTTTTTTGTTTTGGTTTGTGTGTTTTTTGTTGTATATTTATTTTGCCAATTAAATGGAATAGTTACACACACCAATGCTGTTGGTTGATCAAAGTTTAAAAAAACAAAGGTCGAGGGCTGCATTGAAAGAGCTGATATGGAAGAGGTGAAAGGGCCACGCAGAACACATTAACGCTCTTCACTGGTCACTGTAAAATCTGCCAGGTCAGCCTCCATCTCAGGAGGGCTTTAGCACTATAATCTCTAGATGGTAAATCCTAGTAGGTTCAGCTTCTCGCAGCATGGGATGTTTTCATGAGATACTGAGTGTTACTGTGTGTGTGTGTGTAGGAAAAATGAGTACTTTTATAACTATTACCCTTATCCTCCTTATCATTACTCCAGGACTGCCAACTGTTAGGGATATTCAGAGTGAGGTTTAGAGTATGTAGGTAGGGAGTTTGTATGAATTTGAGTGGTTTTCAGAAAAGAAAAAAATATGTAGCCAGGATTTAGTTCTATGCAAAATGTTCTTCTGGCTGCTGCCTTCCCTTAAATCAAAGAAGAAGGCCCAGAAGAAAGATGGCTGCCAAACGGAGACAAAATGTGGCTCCAATTTATATGAAGCAGGGGCCGTAATATCCATTTATCTTTAATTTAGTTAATTAATTTTAAATAATAATAATTATAATGACATACTTTATGTATCCCCTTGCTGAAATTGTTGTACGACAGCTGCCAGACAGGACATGTCAGCTACTAATACAGGGTTTTGGTGTCTTGTCCAAAGACACCTCGACATGTAGCCAGGAGGAACCGGGAATCAAACCACTGACCCTGGGGTTTGTAGACAACTGCTCTACCAACTGAGCTACTGCCGCCCCTAATCTAAATATATCTTTTTGTAAGGAAATTAACTCCCTTTACAGCCATCTGAAAAATGTCTCAATGTAAAAGTCATACATTTTTACGACTTAATAGAGATACTATCACATTAAATGCCCCCATTGACTTTTAAAGCCCTCATCCCCTGGCAGATTATTTTGTTGTTATAAACACACAAGTACATGAAGACAGGCAGTTTAAAGCTTGTATTTTCACAAGAGAGGGTTGCAAACTTAATCTGATGTGCTGCTGTTTCACACCCAGGGAGCACACTGACTTTTTTTTTTGGTTAATACATCTGAGCCTGCGAATGCTTACAATTACAAATACACACAATTTTCAATGTAAATTCAATGAACCAATAAACCGAGAATCCAAAAAGAAAATAACCTGCTGTGTTTCTGTGTTTTTGCCCATGAGCAAATTAAGCAAAGGCAGTTACACTCGTTCTCTTACATTCAGTCGACAATAAGCCAGCTGTACATGCTAAATTTGAAGTTTATACATTATACAAGTGTTCTCATTTTCATAAAGATATCTGTCCACAGAGAAAAGCTTCTGGATTTCATCTCCTTTGTCCCCTTTTTGTCAGAAAACACTAAGTCTTGTCACAGATGAGAGCTGCCAAATGACCAGGTTATTCTGTGGGGCTTATAAATACTGTACACGTGGCAGCCGGGTTTAACGTGACTAGTATTCAGTCACGTTTTTATAATTGAAAAGCGACATTGCAAGTGTCAGTGACATTAATACAGTTTAATGATACATTGATGCATATTTCTGTAAGGGCCTATATTTACATTAGAAACAATGTCTGACATTTATAAATGATGATTATAGAGTGGGGTACAGGTGACAGAAAGCTTCTCAACACCCACTACAAAACCTGTATTTTGACCATTAGACCTAAAACTCAAGTATCTACTTTAAGGAGTGTCTTATAAAGCTCCATTCTTGCATAATAAAAATGTCAACTCACTGTGGACAGAGGCCAAAACTGAGATGTCTCATCTTCAGATTCAGCCAGCTTAGTAATGACATACTCTACGTAATTTTGACAGGAATTTGGCTAGAACATGTAAGAGAGCTCTTATTAACAATACAAGATTATTAACTAGGCTATATAAAGCATACACACACACTTATAGAAATAAAGGGACTCTAAGTAGGTCTTGCTGAAACTGAAATCCACTATCCACTTAATCTGCATTCCTATTATTCAATCATTTCCCACACCACCAAATGGGCTTGTAATGAGGTGTTGACTCTTCCACATCATCCTCCAATACACACACACATATAGGGGAGGACAAAGAGAAGGGACAACACACCCTCTCTAGCCCCTCGGGACATTGACGGAGTTAATTAACTGTCTTAATTCTCACCATGGGTGTTTGGAGGACATCAACATGTGACAGCAGTCAAACACTATATGTGTTTTGTGCTTGCTGCAGTTGTGGCAGTCTTTTAAAATAGATCCAGAGGGTGTCTGGAATATGTCAGTACAGCTTTCTGATCACATTAACTGTCCACAACACATAGCACACAAGAAGCATATAAGAGTTTCCGCTCACAACTAGCTAGATTTATCCCAATTGAAGAAAATGCTTTTGGGAACCATTAAAGCCACAGTTTGCTTTGCTTTTGACTCAGTACACAGTGACTTATTGAATCAAGGTGACATTAGAGTTGAAAATCCCTTCTAGTTCTTCCTAGAAGGGATTTCCCTTGCTTCAGTAGAGTAGTTTGGTGTACACTAAAACATGTACACACACCTTCATAAAGAAAGTCTGACTGATTCTGTGCTTTATGGACATTTGTTTTCATTTTCATCACGCTGGCCTCTCTGCTTTGTGGAGCTGACATGCCCCAGATCATCAATAACTCAGAGTAACCACCTGGGCCAGAATGTGTTTCAGTTTTTTATGTGTCTGATGAACATTTCTGACCACATATGATCAATATATCCATTTACGCCCCAAAATCTACACAATGGAGTTACAGACAGTCAAATACTTACTAGTATAACACTTCATTGGCCTCGTGTCTCTCATAGCGCACTGTCTCGCACATTATCCTGCAGGGACAGAGAAAAGAAGAAGTGGAGAATTTCGGTCAGAAAACAGGAAATAACATTAACAATGAAGAGACAATAATTCTACAGTCAAACTCTTTTCTGTTTGGTGACTATTGTGTGAGGAATACTATGTACTATTATAAAGTAAGTCTCAGATCTTCTACTGCTTTTGTTTTATGCCAGAAAATCTAGTTACGCTTTATGTTGTACACCCTGAGAAGAGCGAACTTTCTTGGCATTATTAAGAAGAAAGAGATTTTTTTTTATAATTTAATAATAATCAAAAAAATTATCAAGGTGCCAAGGGTTCAGTGTCTAGTCCAGAGAGACTTTGACATGTGGCCAGAAATCAGGAGAACCAGAAGTCGAGCCGCCAACCCTGGAGTTTGTAGACGACTCCCCTACCAACTGATCCACAGTCGCCTGTGCGTTATATATGATCTATTTGTACTATTGCCTTAAGAATATTTTATTATTTTGTTACCAAATCTTTTATTTCGGATCTGTTTTTTATCCATCGTCTCTTTGTCGTTTGTTGTTTGCAGGTAATGACAGAGCTGAAGAACAGATGGAAGTTAGTTATTCATTCACTGCACCATGAAATCAGTTGTACAACTCATCTTACAGCTCCAAGCATGTTTATGTCTCTGTCCCCAAAACTAGCGTCACATATCCCGTTTAGATATACATTGCACAGCTCAGAGCAAGGATTTGGAGATTTAATTGAAGATTCTATTACCATGCACAAAGATTTTAAAGCTAACTTTGATTATTCCACACTCTGCACTATCCTCCAATCAAAGAATAGGTCACATCTTTCAAATGATTGTTGTGATTTTATTTTCTTATTTCCTTCTACATATAGGGTGGTGAAAAAGCCATCCACACAAAGCTTTCTCAACACGCCTCCAGAGAGGACAAGTGCACCTCAGCATTATAGGCAGACAACTATAGTAAACAGTAGCTGATCAAACCACAAAAGGTTTCAAAAATAGCTGTGGGCAGCTGTCATGTTGTAGCCTCATTGCACAAGGACTGAAAAACAATCCTGGATCTAAAGAACATGTCACTGTGAAAAACAACCACAGGAGAAACAACACATTCCTCCCATGAAAATTTGAAGAATAAAACTATAACATAATCCCATAGTGAGATGTCTGGATAGGTTTTTATTTTAAATTAGGAAAACCAAAGTTGGCAGGAGGGGTTGGCTGGTCTATGGGACCACAGGGACATTCCTCAGGATCCAAACAGGGAGGAGGGAGAGGGGACACTGTGGGCTGGGAGGCCTCTCAGGGGTCACACTGAGGAATGTTCCAGCTCACAGGTCATGTACTGCTACATTGTTCCCTCGCCTGTATAATCCACATGTATGCACACAAGGCATGCTGGGAACAGACTTCTGATATGCAGTGTTTGGAAAATCTACGCTGGACAAAAAAGAATGGAAGGCTAATGTGGTGTCAGGAGAGCAAAAGGCAAAATCATGTATGGGGAGCAGAACTGAATGTTCATGTCACTTTAGGTCGGGATGTTTGGACAAGCTCGAGGATTTTATGTACAAACACTGCTTACGTTTTCAATCTCAATCAGCTTCAGTAGGGAAACTGTTCAATATGAACTCTTTCTAATGTCCCCTTCAGTGTCGACTGGGAAAAATTATTCCACTTATCCCACTACAGAGTGAGAAATAATGATTTTCAACATCAATTCTTGTCCAAATTGTTCTTTTTCAATTCTGTAAAGTCACAGAAAATAGAGGACAAAAGCCCATCACAGTTACTGAAGTGCAAGTGACTCAAACCTGCTTGTTCTGCTACACAAAACTAATTTAACTATCATGTCAGCCTGTCAACACACTGAGGGTGACAACAGGCAGAGCTGGCTTTAAAAAGCACAGGGATGTCAGGTGGACATAAAAATCCAAACAGATGCAGTATGCACAAGCACTCATTACAATATTACTGTTTATCTCATGATCAGCACAGTCAAAGGTAAAATAATTGTCAATGTGATAACCTGAGGACAACCTTGACAAAATGCTAATCCTAATGCTAAATTTCAAGTGGACTCCAGTATCATTGGTCCAGCAGGATCAGAGATATCAACTTTATTTATTCCACATATTCTGGCGCCTCCTTTCCCCACAATGCATCTTGACCACCAGCAGTTCAATCACATATTCAGGTGTGTTATATTTGAGTCACTTGCCTCAGGCAGTGTGATAAGAAGATGGCTACAGACACCTTGTAAGATCACTTCTTTCTAACTCCACATCTGACTTTTAGTCTCTAAGTGTCTATTGAGCAGCCACAAAAGGCTTTATGCAACTGTTTTCACATATGCAGTAGTACACACACTTTGATGTGTAAAATCAGTGGAGTTCCCCTTTAGCATCACTTGGTCTGAGGACACGCTTCATGTTTGTCATGTGTTAAGTACAGATATTACAATAGAAGCCTCTGAAAAAGCCCTGATTAATGGAAACATCTCTGATCTTTAGACAGTAAAATAACTCCAGCCAACGAGTGGTTAGAGGGCAGAGTGGCTACTGGATTAGAAACCCAGACATGTCACCAGCGTTTGGCTGGCAGCTCTGTTCATTTTCCACCCTAGACTATAACCATTATGGAGCAGACACTGAGGAGTTTTCACAGTGTTTTAATTTGCATTTATATTCATGAGATTGGAATATCAAGCTCTAAGTTATGTTAATTAAGTATGTGGAGTGTGTGCAGACACTCACCTAAGCTGATGCTCTCGCAGGTTGGACAAGGCCTCCATCCCGTGGAGATAAGAGTAGACGATCTCCAGGTCCTGAGGTGAAAAGAAAAATACAGGAGCTTAGTTCCAGAGCTGCTTCAATCAACACTTTTATATTAACAATGAGTGAAATGACAATGTGTAATGGAACAGGAGTCACTCGAAGTGACAAACAGACAAACTTGTTTCCCTAAGTTATATAGGTATTCATTGCAAGTCTGAGCTCTTGGTTTGGTTTTATGGCCCATAACTGTTGCAGTAGCTGTTTTGTTTTACTCTAACCACCCTCTAATGCTTTCTAACCGCAACAGGCAGCTGTTTTCAGAGGAAAACCACTGATAAACCCACTGTATACCACCTAATGAACTCAGCAACAGACAGACAAAAACAGAAACTTGTGAACATAGTGGAGCATTTAGCAGCAGAAAACAGATTTTGAATATATAATCAGGCAACAGTTTGCTAATACTTTCACTACATGAACATGGCAATGTTGTTTTGTCAGTGAGTAGGCTACTGTTAAAAGACTGATCTTTGACTCAGCAGAGGACAAACTGGCTTCTCATTCAACAGAAAACATTTTACAAAGCAACTGACATTGATTTGTGTGAGTTAACACTGGGATAGAAAGCTGTAAAGCACCTCACAGAGGAAAAAAATAAAGGAAATACACTGAACAGCTATAAACTCCATATTCAATTACTTCATCAACTGACCCAGAGAGCGACTCTCAGATTGTTTGGCCTGAATCCAAGTCAGAGGTGAAACAAAGTGGCCCTCATCGTGAGCTGGCAGCCTATACAGCTACTCCACTGTCTAATACTACACACTGGGGCACTGACTCTGTGTGTGTGTGTTGCGGCGCTCGTTAGAGCTACTGAGGTGCCTTTGTCAGCTGCAACTGGAGGTAGATGTGGCAACAGCAGAGACTGTGTTAAGACCCAGTCGGACAGAAGCCCACAGAATGGCCACCCTGTCTTTGGATTATGTTTCTGAGGGTAACAATCATAAGCTTATTGAAAATTGTAGGAAATGTTGACCACAAAAGCAGAAAAAGACTTTGTTTGTACTGGGCTGTTGTTGCAAAAAGTCTGTGAAAAAAGAGAAAATGTCAGAATTTCCACAGTGTTAAAGGCCTTTCTATGACAGGTTAATGCTGATTTGAGAAATAGAAAATCTCAGATCAAAAAATATGTGAACAGACTATGAATTCATCTCCAAGTGTTCAGTGTTATGAAACAACTCAACCAGCTGTCGGCCCCTTGAAATCAGAGAAACTCTCTTCATTTGACAGTGGTATTGTCCTGTGAGCTGCCGGGCCCAGTTACATCACACCCTGATACCCTCATAACCAAATCCTTATGTTCAAAGTGTCTGTGGTCAGTGACACACTATGATAAGGAGTGGCCATTTAACAAAGGCCATGTTCTGACCTCTACTGCCACCTACTGGAAGATGCTGGAACTTCTGCCTTCATTAACTGCTAATCCCTGCTGCATTTACAAATTAAATGAGAAGTTTATGAAGTTGATAAAAACTACTCACCTGAATATCAAGGTGATCATTAAGATTAAAATAATGTATACTATATAGTATGTATAGTGTGAATAATGAATAGCATTAATGTGTAGTATGACTAACCTGCAATAAACAGTTTGGAAATTTGGAGTGTGGATCAGAAATATCCAGAAATCTTTGTGAAACTGTGATGGGCTTATTTTCACCTTTGTTTTTTTGTATAGAATAAAAGATTTATTGATAAACCAGCAAAATAATTGTCAGCTCAATCAACAACACACTTGGTG
This sequence comes from Sandelia bainsii, assembly GCA_032362345.1. Lineage (NCBI taxonomy): Eukaryota > Metazoa > Chordata > Actinopteri > Anabantiformes > Anabantidae > Sandelia > Sandelia bainsii. Next base: position 19,853,712 of record JAUMHL010000002.1, on the reverse strand, counting down.
GAGAGACACTGATTTATGAGTCTGTGACTGCTGCAAACCTGCAAAACCAGTGAAGCTATTCCTTTCTCTTTAACTATTACAGCTCCAATGCTTCAAGTAACATTTTTAAACTTACTCCTGGCTTTAGTAAACCTCACTAATATACTGTAAAATACTGTATATAAAAGTCAGAAACTCTGACTGATCTTTGATTTGGTACAGAATTTGAACAAAACTCAAAACAGAAACATTTCAGTGATCAACAACACACAGATCAATTGTGATTGTGTCAGTTTTAGAATAAAGGAAGAAATGACTTCAAGAAACCAATAATCCAGACAGAAAGATGCCACTAGGTGGCAGTGCTGCAAGTTTCTTTTTCTCCTTTACTACAGTGACATCAGAGTGAACAAAACGGCACACAGCGCCACTCAAACAGCAGCCTCACAGGGAGAAATATGCAAAACCATCAATTGCGGCTTCAGTCTCAAATATTTCAGATTGACTGTATGGAAAGAATGTAAAGGACCCCATCTTTTCCTTTCCCTGGGCGCTACACTTACTGCCTTTTTTTTTCTCTTACTGGTCGCTTTTTAGACCAAGCCAAACACAATCACCACAAACTGTTCAGGGAGAGGACTCATGAAATTTGTACGACATGGAAAAGAGCATCAATTCCAAAGCAACCTTTACAAATTCACTGAGAGCTTCAGTGCTTTTATCATGTGATTTATTTTCTTTACTTCAAACAATCTGACATTAAGATATGGACTTAGATTAGAGTGACAGCTGATTTGCTTCTTAGTACTGAGATCAAAAGGAGCGGGTAATTGAGCCATGCTTTCAACATCACTTAGGTGAGCCCTGCTTCATGTTCATTCACATGTTTATCTGAAAATAGGGCCTAACATCTCTCAGAGAAACAGGAAGGAAAGAGATCAGACCAGGAGTGGTGGGTAGCTAAAACTAGGACATGCTGATGAAGCCTTCATCCAGCCAGAATTCTGCTCATTGTGTGTGCTGAGTAAAGCTTGTTGATTTTTTTTAAAAAACTGCTGGCTTTCGAGCTTTTGGGCGGTAGCTCAAATTCCCAGGCTACACCAGTAACGCACCATCTAACCCTTCCCCCTTCCTTTTCCAAACTAATCCTTCCAGGAATACAGGTGGCCTCAACAGGAGGAAAAACATACCAAGATGCTGTTCTTGATAAAAACTAAGGGATGCTTCAAAGCTGGTTGTGCAACAGTTCTCGTGGCGTTCCTCACATACCAGTTACATACTGTCAGTCCAACCTCTTTGAGTCCTTCACCATTTATTTCCTTGACAAACCACGACATGTCATCACTTTACACCTTCATTTGTAATGCAGATGGTAGCAGTGCAATGCAGTCACGACCAGAGGCATTTCCTCTCCAGGATACAAATTAAACAATAGCAGGCCTTGTCGTCCCTGTTTGGAGCCCGAATACACACACACACACACACACTGACCAAGACGCCCTACATTTTCCACCCATTATGTTAGGCCCCAGAGGAAGAGGGTGCAGTGTCGGGCCGGTTGCCAGCTTGTTGAGCGGCAAAGTATTCAGTGGGCAAAGAGAGGTCAAGGAAATTGTGGTGTTATTCCTGCATTGAGTAAATTGAGCCTTATGAGAAATGAAACAAGCTTAAGGTTACAGTAAAAACAAATAGTTCACATGAAAAGATGCCAGTAAACATCAGTGACAAACAATTAGCTATCAAAATAGTTACAGATTAAATCAATTGGCCCAAAAAAAACAATAGATCCTTAGAGAAAAACAACAAGATGCTAATCCTAGATTTCAACACGTCATTTGAGTATTTCTTTCATTTATTCAACAGCTCTGGACCATCCAAAAGAGAACACCTCTGTTTTTCTTATCACTTAACACCACAGTGTCTGCATGCAAGATAGGAAGCTTTTCATCTGATCCGGCCCTTTTACTGAGGCACAAATGGTCAATCCATTTATTCATTTGGCTTTGGCTGAGCGTAGATAGCAGACCTCTGCATGCATCTATCACCCGCTGAAGACAAACATCAAATAAAGGAGCTACAACCTTTTAAAAACAATGGGACAGTGTGGCAGAGATTAACAAGAGTCACAGGTGAGGTTCTGTTAACCGGTCAGGACACCACATTTTCTGCATTTGTATGAGCCTAAAAATACATTGTTCACTAACTTTAGGTATCAGTGTTTATTGTCCCAAAATATACATTAAAATGCAGAATTCTGAGAATAGAAATGATTATGAGCACCATGTGTTAGAGCAGTAACCCAGTGACTGATATCTTAATGTGTATCAAAGGACCACAGTAGCAAACTGCAGGTGATGATGTTATGTTTTTATATCATGCAGAAATGACTGATCCAGTCTCATAAAGCCATAAAACCACACATGTGATGGCTGTTGGGAGTGTGCTGACCTCACAGAGTCACCCAGCAGAGGAAATCAATGATTGTGTCTCCTTTGTTCACATGGGTTTGTTCCGCCGAGCCTGGATTGTATCTAAATACCAGCAAGGGAATCCTTCTATCAAGAAAGCACGTTACTTTAACCTAAAAAATCTAATGTCAATGCAATTAAATCAACATCTTACCAGCAAAAATCAGAGCATTGTTTTGTTTCAGAAATACCTTTAATAAATTATTCCAAACCACCAGCAGCAGGGTCTCCTTGAGTCCTAATCAAGACTTTGGTTCCCTGAAAAACACAATCTTACATTGTTTTGTTTCTACTTCTTTCTTTCTCTCACATATATTAGAATCAGTTTCGTTCTGATCAGACTGCTTGGGTGCAGTTCATCAGATGGAATGCAAATATGACAGACTAATCATTAGACTTGCATTTAAAAATTAGCTTCCTTAGCGCCCAAGGTGACATTTTTAACTGTTTTGTTCCGTTTACAGTGGCACAAAACAGAGAAACACTCCTCAGCTTCCAGAACCTGGAACCAGCAAAGATTTAACATTTTATTTAACTTAGCTTCAACAATCAGTCGATTAATTGTTGCTTATTACTTTAACATTAATTGACTAATGGACTGGATGGATCTGAAAGACTAGAACTACATATTGACAGAAATCACTGTCTTAGTTATAGCTACATAAGCAGTTAATGTTTTTTTTTTGTAGAAGTCTATAAACCTAGACATGGAAAACCACCTGCTGCTGTTCTTATCAAGACAAACAGAGGAACAGAGAAAGTCAGAATTAAAGAATGGAACCATGGTGGCTGCCTACTGTGAGGCATATGTACGTATGTCACTGCTGCCAGGAAACTTAGAAAGAACTGAATGAGTTTTCACACTGAGTAACATTTCACTGGCTCATTTAGCAAATTGTAATCATTCCTTCTGTCCACAGTGACAGAGAAGCAGGCCTTTCCTGATTCATATCTGACAAACTGAAGAGTGTAACATCCTCTATGTTTTGATCCTCAGTTCAAAAAAATGTTCACAGGTCTGTGAGTGAAAAGACATGAAGCAGAGCATTGCTGATAAATTAAACAAAACCTCTTAAAACTCTTTTGATTGAAATCAATGACAATAAACATCACTTTCACGCTGCAGTTTTGTACTACTACTACTGAGTATAGTTTTGCAACAGACTGCATTCAGGAGCCAAGCTGCATCTTTCTACCAGTTGGCTCATTACACCATCCCTGTCTAAGACGCTTACGACCCTGATCCCTGGCAGCCAAAGAAGGAACGGCCCTTCTAATCACGGCACTTTGAGCGAGGAGGATTTGTTGTTGTTCTGTTTCAGAAAATAGCTGCAAAAAGCACAAATTAATCCCCTGCGACTTGGGAACAAGGATGACCTAGTTTTATAACAACTGCTCCGCTGTCACTCTAGGGTGAGCTTTTCATTGTATATCTTCAACCGCTGAACTTTGCATTGGCTGCTTTAAGTGAAAGTCAAAAATGTCTGGACTTTGCACTTGAACCAAAAAATAGAATCCAATAATTTGGAAATATATCTATTCCTCAATTAAATCATTTTTGTGCAGCCCCACACTTAAGTCATGATTTGCAGCATTTCTTTAAAGTTTTGACCTTTTCCAGGTTCGTCTTGCTAATGAGCCCACATTCAGAGATACAACGGTATTCATGGATCCTGTTACCGTGTCAGTGAAGGGGACGTCTTGGGTGTCGGGCCAGGTTGAGGCCTGCATTCCTCACATGACACCAGCTAGATAATGTCTGTGTCCACACATACACACACAGACAAGGTCTAAAGATGTCATCTCAGTCGCGACTCCTACCCCCTACTGCTCACTGGCCTATGGAAGGAGCAGCATACCAAGTGGAGGAACCCTCTGGGTCAACTATTAAGACCATGCATCTCTACAGGGACACTACCACTGCGATCTCAAGATACTAGAGCAACAACCAGCAGCCTTTTTCATTATCAACTAATCTGCTAATTATTTTTATTTATTACATAATAATTGATTAATAGTCCTTTTTCAACAAATACACCAAAGCTCACCTATTTCTAGTTTCTCAGCCAGGAGAAATCTGCAGAAGTTGCAGCTAATTTATTTTCTCGTTGACAGATAAAAAACATATAGCAGGTGACATTTTCACTGTTATTTACCTAATGAATAAATGATTTAAGCATTATCACTTAATAATGAAAGGAACTGCTAGCTGCAGCTCTAACATGTACGACAGCACATCAAAGCACTCTGCTCCTAAGGATTCATTAATTAAATGGCTAAATGTAATTTCTTCTGAAAACACACAAAGGTAGAAAATTGCCCGTTGCTCTGAATGAAATTAAATGTCAGTCTCATCTATGCCTGGCTGTCTAATAAGGGGCATCTGTCAGCATCATAGGTTATTTAAATAGCAATTTAAAGCAAGTGTTGGGGCATAATGAAGTGGACAGTGCTGCTGCATGGGCGGATAAACAGCCTGTAGCCGTGTAGTGAGTTAAACAGGCCACTGGGAGTGTGGCAGCAAGTGCTGAAGGTTGGAAGGTCATGTTGCCTATGTGCAGTATCTGCTAATGGCAATATATTGCATTATATTGTCTGCTCAGCACTAACGCCACAGCATGTCAGTGTGCCAAAAGGGACCGAGGAAGACCGCCCCCCTGAAGCAGACTAAACAGCAACGATGGCGAACGAAAATGTGCGCAACATTCATCATACACCTCAGGGGCAGCAGTATGATGCTCCAGTGGATCCCACTATGTGCATCCACTGTCTGTCTCTGAGTTAATATGTGTTTGTGCATGTGTGTATTCAGTTGCCTTTGTTTGTACATTCCCTGCGTTAACAGGGCAACCAGCAGCTGTCCTTGAAGCTCTATTGACAGAGAGTGTGGGATCTGCTGGGTATTTTTATCCATTAGTCTGTGTGAGAGAGCAGGTGGAGGAGTTGTGGGCTACAACAAGGTCACACAGTGACGAGTGACGCTATGCTGCTATCTGTTCTGGCCAAACGCTAACGTCTGACTGCCCGTTTTACAAAGACACAGCATGTGATGATAGGAACGGGCGTCACTGGCACAGTCAAAGAGCTCCTGTTCAAAAAAAATATGCTCATTGTTTGGGGGGAAAAAAAACATAAGAAATTAATCCTTCAAAAGCCCTCAAACAATTAACTGATCCAAACAAACTAATCATCAAATCTGTAATTAAGCAGTTTACTGCAATTAAACAATATTTTAGAAATATATAATATAATATAATAATATATATAACATGCATCACCACTTTCCAAAGTCTTCAAATGTCCTTCATGTTTGGCCACTAAGAATACATTAAAACCTTGGTCCCCCTGAATGAAGTTGGCATGTACTACACAAAGCTAATTAGCAGTCCTGTTAACATTAAGCACTCAGTGTTAATTCAACAGGTTAAGCTAGGAGAGAACATGGCCCTCTCCCTCTTCCACTCTGCCTCAGATGGTGAATTAAGTGCTGGAAAAACTATTACACTTCCCCTGCCACCTGTTTAGACGTGTTTAAGAAGAAAATGCTTCAGTGTCTACAACAAGGCATCTAGCACATCCAGCAGCCATCGGCTACTTTGACACCAGCTTGATGGAATTTCTTGAATATAATTAAACCTCTGAATGACGGTGGGTGGCTGAAGTGGCTGCTGGTGCAGAGCACCTTCACAGTGACAGATACATTTTAAAAACACTTGGGAGCTGCAGTTTAATTCCCGCCGTGGTCAGGCAGCTGGTGGACATGGTGACTGCTTGGAACAGGAATCAGGAAGGCATGTGAATGAGCTTAACAGCACCTACTTGAGCTGCCTTCCAGTATAAAACCCTTAAGAACTAAAATGCCCTCAGTCTCTTGAAGCATGCAAATTAGATGCATGCTGGACTGCACAACAAACAGCAGTCATGAGTTTTTGTACAAGTTGTGCAGCAACGCAACAGAGTATTTCTTTAAAAAAAAGTGCATGTTTCATAGAAAGCAAAAAAATGTGTCTTAGCAGTCAGCATGTCAGAAGGAATACTCACAGCCAGCTGACTTCTCCAACCCATCTGCTTTGATCAGTACTGCAGCTAGTTGACACAGATGTTGATTTGGTGTGCTGGTTGAAGTGTGTGTCTTCAATGCAGCACATTTGAAAATAGAACTGTGCAGCCAAACCTTAAGCAACCTCTTCTACATATAAAAATCATGTTATATAAACCGTCGGCTTGAGTATCATTGTGGCATGTCACAATATATCCTACAGACTGCTGAATTTTTTGAGAATACCTTATTGCTGTAGCTCACCATCTCCATGCTGCCTGATAGCAATCCACCACAAGATGCAAAATCACCACTTCAAGGTGGAACATTACATTTTTGTTTATCATCTTGCTTTGACGGCTTTAGTAAAACCATCAGTGAGAAAAAAAATCTGAAATATTTAAAACTATAGTGACAAAAGTTAATTTCTTGCTTTGACCCTCATATTTATTACTAATTCAGCATCTGCAGCTAATAGTAACAGCACAGGATTGCTCTACTGTCCTCGAGTTATCCTAAAAACAGTTGTCCTATAAATAAGAATGAACTTCCTCCATGGTGCTATTGTAATATTGCCCACTTAGTCAAGCAACACTGATACATGATATCACAGTGATCTAACCAGCACTGAATGATATACAGTATGTGGTGACTCACTCACACTTCAAAATACTAGAGTTTGTGACACAGGGCAAAAAGTCAAAGCTGTCAACAGCATCACAGGAATACGTTAAAGATCTGATTAGAAAACCAACACTGAGAATCATCTTTATAATACCAAACAGGAAGGCATTATGATAGAACCTGTTTTGTCCAACTGCTTTATGCAGCTCAGTGTATTGTCTGCAGTCACCACAAGTTAAAGTTTCATAACAAATTTTGGGGCCTTATCTGAAATAATGCAGACGACAAGCAAACAACATCCAGTCCAAGGCCTCTTGAGAGTCTGTTGATTAATTAATTTAAAAAAAAAGGGTTGATTCATCTTTTAGGCAATTTTCTGAGCAAAAATGCAAACATTTAATAATTTCAGGTTCTCAAAAATTATTAAATTATAATGAATTGATTATGTTAGGGGTTTGGACTATTGGTTGGAAATTAACAATTGACAATTTGAAAAAAAAATCTATCAATAATTAAATAATTATTAGTGGCAGTCCTAATGGACTGTTTCGCATCTTTGCATATTTAATATTTAATTTAATGATTTAATATTGCATATTTAACTATAGAAAATTAAAAGGGAATGTGAAAAAATTATACATTTTCTAATAAAGACTAATAATAACTATATAACATCACACTCACTTTAGTCATAAACAAGTAGCCCTAACCACAACAATGGCTCAGTGTGGACTCAACAGTGGACATAATACTGGACACAAAGAGATCCCTCAGCTCCATCACTGAACCTCATCGTAGCAGGTCCATACCCAGGAACAAAGCCAGCTGTCTGACCAAATGAAACCTGCTCCATCTCGCTCAAACAAAGGCCTCAAAGAGGAGCAGCCCAATCACCGCAAAGTTACACAACGTCATAGAAAGATCAGTTCATCAGAGCTCAAAGCGAAGGAGAGCTGAGAAGGGGTAGGGTGGATAAAATGGGACGGTGATCTGCTTTAATCTTCCCAGGGCAAATGGCTTGCTTGGTGGCCTAAGTGATCCAACAATACTTGATTCCAGCTCTCCTCCCTTACTTCTGTCTAATTAACTTACACAAAAAAGACACAAAGAAAAAGCCAAGGTCTGGAGGAGAGTACTAATGAAATCCCCAATGGGAGAAAAATAACACTGATTCATAAATCTGTGCCTGGGTTTGATATTTTGCTGCGACTGCATCCATCTTGTCCATTTTCTGTACAGACATTAATCCCAAACCTCCCTCCTGATTCATTTGAAATATTTATGTAATTCAATAATCAATCTTTTACATCTCTCCTGCTTTCTCCTATGGTATTCTGCATAAAGTAATTCCAGCATTACAATGCTTCTCTGGCTGCTGGTTGCTAGGAAACAACCGGAGAAACTCTTTCACTATGAGAGCAGCTTTCACACAAGCCAGACTTCTCTTTGTGGGCCCCAAATACTCCTTGTTCAACAAAGAGACGCTGGAGCTTGTTTGTAAAAAAAATTCACGTAAACTCACATACTTTTGTATAAAGCATGTTCTGTTGATGCAGTTGCAGCAGTATAGCATTTGTTTTAGCAGGCATTCATCCACAGAATAGTCTGAAATGTATCTTTTGTTAGATTCTCTTTGTTTTTGAGTTTGAGTTTTTCCACTTATAGCGGACAAAAAAAACACAGACATGCCATTTTTTAACACTACTTTAACTAAATAATGGAAAATTACAAAATAGGTTACTCAACACAGCTAGCCACAAGTACTACCAATATACTCAAGGCCTTTACAAAACACAGTCATAATGCATTACACATGCAATAAATGAAATAAACACTAATTTGCTACCATATGGCTACAAGACAGAAACAAAGTGAGAATTAAAATACAAAAGTGACTGAGCGTCAAAACAAACAAATCAAAATCTATAACAGACATATGGTACTTAAATAAATATGACTTACTGCTTTCAATTGGCTAATCTGGTGCATTCAATTCTAAATTAATTTAAAATGCGACCTTGGCAGTACCAGTGGTCTCATGGTTGGAGTGTTTCCAGAGGGTCTCTGGGCTGCAGAACTATCAGCTCATGAACAGCATGTTCCATCTGAGCTGGGAGCGAGATAGCAGAGTTGCCTTTGTTAGTGGTTAGACGACATTGTCATCTACGTTCTTTCATGCCATTAAAATGGAGCAGGGTCTAGCGCCTGCCTGTGTTAGGTGTGACTCCTCACCTTTTTTATCTCAAAGGCTGTAATTGTCACACTATAAACATCCAATCCACATGAGACAATGAGCTTTGTTTCCCAAAGCTGGTGAAAGAAACACTATAGATAATGTGATTTGGTGATGTATTTGGTGAGCTGCCATTTATGGTCAGCTACAAAGAAAAAGCAGCACTGTAAGAATCTCTTTGAAAATCATGTACAATACTTAAATACAAGCGTGAACCACACATTAGGGTCAGTCCTTGAAGGCCTGCTCAGAACTGAAGGTTATACTTCTGAGTAACTGATCATACTTTTCTTGTGTTGGAGCTTCCCTTTAGAAGTTTCCTGTTTACAGGGTTGCCTTATAATACCACCCAAAGCCTTTCACTTCACTCAGACTAAATTAGGCCTCAGCTCTAGACAGAAGGGGATTTCAGGCATATCCTGAGGATGTTTTACAAAAGAAACATGGTGAACCACTGCGATCTTTTAGGACTTCAATGTTAAAGTTTCCCCTTTCGTTGGCACCACTTAAGTTGGTTACAAATCACAGAACAGAACAAAAACAGAACAGAGCAGATCTTATGTTTTCCATTCAATTAAATTTCATCTATTTCTTGTTAGTTATTTGTATTGTTGCATATCACTGCATATATCTAAGATTTTGGTCCTCTTTTTTGAGACATATAGTACCATTTAAACCAAAGTTTTTTTTCTTAAAAGTCACTTATTACAAAGCTGAAAACAGCTGCAACAATTTGGATATTTGGATTTTTATATAATACTTTTTCAATAGAATTACATCTGGGAACAAGGATGGAAAACTGCCTTAAACTTGCTCTAATCTGCTAATATATCCTTTATAGCAGCCATCAACCTTTTCCATATTTCATGCTAAAAAATTAATCTTGAAGGTAGACTATAGTACTCATGTGGTACTGGGCTGTTAACACAAGCCTTTCTCTAAGTCTGCTTGGCATGTGTACAACTGCAGTTGGTACAATTTAAAAAAACAATATTCAAAACAGCTATTTCCAGAGCAGCGACAATATAACTGATTTTTAACCATTTTTGACAAGCAGAAGCTGGTTGTTACAGGGAGTCATTGTGTTGGGTTGACACCGCACTTGCTAGCGGATTCAAAGCAATCAAGCCTTTCGAGAAGCATGCATGAATAGCCTGCATCTTTCCCTCCAATTATAATCAAATACACTCCTCATTTAGCCCAATAATAACACAGTAACAGCAGTCACACCTACAGACGGGCAGTGCAACAAAAAAAGTATCACATGAGAACATTGTTCCAACGTGAGTCACATACTTCATGACACTTTGGAAGCCACAAAGTACTTACAGTGCAGTACAGAGTTAAATATACTGTAGAACGTAACACGATGAACACCGTCACACCATGATCATAACTTGATCTTTTCAGATGACACCTATTAAAGCAATTAATCAAACTGCCCAAAAGCTGCTGACATTAGTTTGGACAACATCAGTCTCTTCCACATGTCAATAAAGCTTGCTCATAATATTCCATAAACGATTCAGTGACTAAATTAGATTACAAAACAACTACAAACCAGGAACAAACAAAACCTGCTGAATGTTTCTCAGGTCACCACGACACTGTGGCTGCAGTGATACTTTTCTCTCTGTCCCTGACTGCAAGCTGAATTACTCCCTTATATTAAGACGATTTTAATTATAGTTAATAGGATCTTAATTGTGATGTTTTACAATATAATTATGGAGCTATATATGACAGTACCTCTGACAGCAGAGAAATCTCATCTGACAGTATAACTGTGGATTTGACTGGTCCTGTGCGTATGTTAGAGTTGCCATATGTTTCTGCTGCGTGTAGATGAATTGCACTAATGCTCAGTGTGTTATTCTTCTACCTTCTTCTTTTTGTTTATTTATTTTGTGTTTTTGTGTAATGGCTACTGCAACACTGGAATTTCCCTTTGGAGTTAATAAAGTATCTACTTAATCTATCTTATCTGTCTTAAGATTGAAAGCCGATAACCTGTGTAAGTCGCATTCACATTTAAGTATTTTGTTTAAATGTAACAAAATACCTGCCAATGGTTTAAGTAATACAATAAACTGTTGCACATGAATTTCTTTGATTTACTGAAGGACCACATTACATATGTGCATCTTATTTTTTTCATTTTGTGTAAATATGTTCACAGCATCAACCATTATTTCCTGTCCTTGTTTTGACTAATCTGTCATCAACTGAGCTTTTTTACATCGCACAGTTGTGACCAACTAATCATCTTTGATGAACTACAATTTATAACTAGTCACTCAACACAGAATCACTTTAAAATGCACACACTAGCCTATCGACCACCAGAATTCTGTGATTTTGACCGATGTCTCATGACTCCTTTGTTACTGTGACTGATTGGTGCCCATTGTGTTGTGTTGTACAGTTCAAACTAACACCCCTTTCCTCAACACTGTTTTCTTTCCAGACTGTAATGTGCAACCTTTTCCTGTGAAAATTGGCTTACAAACAAAACAGAGGAACTAAACACATTACTCAATAAGAAATAAGCAAATGCTGCTTTAAGGAGATTGTACAAGCATTAGCCTCTCAGAAGAGCAGCTAATATGGCATTATGTAAGCCTATTGTTGATGCCTCGTCTTTGCTACATCAAGGCTACATAACACATAAGAAGATCTGCATACTAATCATGGCAGAAATGATTAATGGAAAGGGTTTGCTCTCAGCAGGAGTCTTTAAGTGTGGAGGAAATAGGGCCATATGGGAAATTGTCTAACAGTGGATGGGGTCAAGTGAGGCAAGTGTCAATTAGCTTGGTCAAGGTCTGAGGTGCAGATGAGCTAATGCCTTTTAATAAATAATGCAGAACTGTAACCAACATCACATTTACAGAAAATATTGCTGGAATGGTGCACGGAAAGCATACCACAATGTCACCAGAGTGAAATCAATGTCAATTGGGCTGCAAGGCGAATGTTCAATCACAGCAATAAATCTTTCTAAAAACCTGTCCCAGAGGACAGATGCTAAAAAAAAAAAAACTGTGCACACACAGAAGCTCTCTGGTATTATTTTCTTGAATAACACCCAAGCAATCTGGACTCAGAGCCATAAGAAAGAGAATCTAATCATTGGCTTTTTTAGATAATGTTCCCCCGACTTCCCAAAAGCAGGAAGTAGGGACCAACTGTCAAACAGCTAGAATCAGATTATGTGGAGGCCTTGGTAATGAATGGACATTTTCCCTGATAGGCACCAGAGGGACAGAGGGCGGCAGAGTTAGAAACGTGACCAACCACAGGTTAGACAAACCCTCAGGGACCAATTACAAAGATAAGGTTTCAACCAGACTGATATCATACACCAATCCATTCCGTTGCACACAGGAAGTGGAACAACAGTATTCCCAACCACTAATGTAAATGGAGAAATATTGTTGGGAGAAGGTTTCTCCTTGACTTTCTTCTTTGTTTTTGTTTTAGCCTTCACACTTGTGCTCCCACTGGCACAACTCAAGGTCTGCTGCTGCAGCAGTTTTCACTTTTGACAGCAGCATTCATTAGCACAGACAGTTATTTTTGCTCATGTTAGCACTGTAATGAATTCACCTCTTTTAGCTCACATGGCATGTAATCACCTGCCTACCACCAGCACAGCTGTTAATAAACCACAGTTTGCACCAGGCATGACCAGCCACATTAGCATCAAAGACACATCCAGCAAACAGTGTAATGACCCAATGGTAGAGCTTTACAGTGACAAGAAGGTCTTCACAAAGTAATGTATAACTAGCCATTTGGTGAAAAAAAATTGGCTTAATTAACAATCTTACCACTATGGGTATAATGATTCTCCAAATCAGACCTTGATATTTGAGCCACAGTTCAGGTCATACATAATTTTTTTCACTCTGTACTATCATACGCAAGAACACGAACTGGCCTACACTCTAGAACAGCAGCTGATATCCCAGGATAAACTACTGAATTTGGGGTATCAAGGAGTATGAAGTATACAGAAGACTCCATTGAGAGGAAGGTAGGATGTCTCCTACTGGTTGGCAGAGGGTTTGGTGGTTCTGGAAGATGGAACCCATGCAGCCCATGGTTGGTTTTCATGGTTGGCTCAGTCTTGGAGTTACATTTGATTCCTGCCTCTCTTTTGAACAGCATAGTAAAGATATCAATAAGACTGCCTTCTTATGCAACATAGCTAAAATCCAGCCTTTTGTGTCCATGGAGGATGCAGAGACCTTAATTTGTGTGTCATCCAGACTAGATTATTGTAATGTTCTGTTTTCAGGCTTGCTCAAAGCCAGTTCTAAAAATCTTCAAATGGTCCAGAATGCTGCTGCTAGAATTTAACCAAATCCAGGAAATTTAAACAAATTACACCAGTCTTAGCTTCCCTCCATTGGCTCTCTATTAAAGTTAGATGAGATTTTAAGGTGTTTCTGATGACATATAAAGCCCTGAATGGAGGTGTCCCTTCATATCTGTCTGATATCCTTAAACCTTATACTCCACTTTGTGTCCTCCGCTCTCAGAAAGCTGGGCTCCTGTTGCCCACCCTGAGCCTGGTTCTGCTGGAGGTTTATTCCGTTAAAGGAAGTGTTTCCTCTCCACTGCTGACCCAATGCTTGCTCAAGGGGGATTGTTGGGTTTCTATTTGTATAACTCCATAAGGTTTCGGCCATATTATATGAAGTCCCTTCAGATGATTCTGTTGTGATTTGTAGGGCCCTATGATTTCCGCGATGCGGAAAACGCGGACGGAATCGCGGAATTCAACAAATAAAATGGAATGTCGTATAATTCGGTGATATCGGTGTGTGGGCAAAGCAAAGGTTTCTAATACATTTTTTATGTTGAGTTCAAAAGTGAAGACTGTTTCTTTATTCTAATGTGAAATACATAAGGTTCTTTGTTTTGCACAAAAAATTTATGATTTTTGTTGTTTACAGGTAAATGTTGAAATGCAATACCAAAGCAGTAAATGTTCTGGTGAACCCCAGCACTGTGTTGAAATTAAATAACTGTTTTTTTCCTATTCCCTTGTTCTTTTTCCCCCCATCTACTCCATAACACTTTTTAGGTGAATAAATATGATTATAACGGAAAACACGGAATTCAGAAGAATAAAAATGGAAAAAACGGAATTTAGGAAAAAACAAAACGGATGTCATAGGGCCCTAGATTTGTCACTATTTAAATTAATTTATTTGAATTGGTGGAAGCAGTGTAGATTCTGCTTTATATTTTGCCAAAGAATAAATGAGAATCGCTGTAAGTCTGTTGAACTATCCATATCATACAAAAAAGGGTTCACTCAGCTGAATATGTACAAGTATATACTATATAGAATACTTGTGTAAGAAAAAAAACCTCAGAGTTCAGTGCAGAGAGAGATGTTACCAGTGCCTTGCTGATAAATATTTAAAAGGTTAAACTTAAGTAGGTGAGCAATCCAGTAGAGGCATAGTGTTAATGAAATTGGCTCTGGTTGCTACAAGTGAACAGAGCATGCGAATGAAGCTGGATGTGGTTCCACAACAGAGCAGTAGGATGGAAACTGTAAATAAATCTGCACAATATATTTAACTGTACAAAAAATGCTTTGCACTAAGCTGCATCAGTCATGCTCTGCCGATTGTGCCAAATAAAGAACGTGAAAGAAACGTATGCAAAACATTACCATTAAAGCTTGTGTTTTTCCTCCCAATTATCATGGATCATAAAATTAAATTATGCTGAAAAAGCTGTAAGAATGTGTAGACCTGCGATACATTAATCTCCAGATTAAAATATCCAGCATAATAAATTTGTTTATATGGAGCTCTGCCAAAAATACTGCCCTGATCTTGACCCTGTTCATACAACACCAACCATGTTTAGATGCCATTATTACAAACACTGAAAACAAGTATTAGCTGCATGGAGGAACAGTATAGTGGGATTAAGAGATCCCTAATCACGCAAATTAATCAGCTCTCCAGCTGATCCACGTCATGTCTGAGCAGTTCTCCAAGAGGGAGGATTATACAGCAGATTATACACCAGAGTGAGCGTGTGGGCCCGAGACTAAAAAGCAGTCACTCTAAGTAGTACGGTAGTTGTTTACATTGATGACATCACAGATAAACTAATAATTTCCTAGATCTAATAAATTTATCTTCAGCTTCATTTAGTATTTAATAATAATACTGACATACTTTGCAGCAACTACAGTGCTGTGAAAAAGTATTCCCCCCTTCCTGATTTCTTTTAATATTTTTTGCATATCTGTCACATTTAAATGATTCAGATCTTCGAACTCATTTTAATAGTACACAAAGGTAAATAAATATAAAATGTAGTTTTTTGTAGTTGATTATTTCATTTCTTAAATGATAAATGCTGTACAAACCTGCCTTTGTGTCAAATACACACAAAAAAAATCATCACTGTAAGTTATGTAAAGACTGTGGTTGCCCAGTGGCCTTTCACTGTAAAGGCCAATGGAATTGGAACTTCTTTCTTTGCTTTAAGAATATCTCTAGAATGCATTCTTAAAGAACTAAAACATGCCTTTGACATTACTGTATGCATGATATAGTACAAATGTGAAGTGTGACAATAAAGGACATCCTAGCCTATCTGTACAGATAAAATGACATTTTCAATCAGAATACAGTACTATAAGTCTAGCAAAAAATATTAACACCCCAATAAAAACTCCAAAACCAAATAAGATGAAAGCAACCACTGTGGCCTCAGTAAGCCTGCATTCAAGACCAAAATATGAAAGTATAGTACAAAAGAGAGATGAATGCAGAGAAAGTAACTCAGAAGCCAGCAAGGGGTCTCTCCATAAACCTTTTAGAAATTATTCCTCTTACACTCTGTTTTTGCAAAAGGAACACCAATACAGTTCTGCTGCAACCTCTGCCAAAATATAACTACTAAAGAAGAATAAACTTTATACACCGTCAAAATTCTGTTCCTAGTAAGAAAAACTGAATCAGGCTACTGACTCAAACATCCCTGAGATCAAGATACTTTACATATAAATTATTCTAATGAGCTCTACACAGCGAGGAGCATCTTAAATTTTGAAAAAAGCACTTCTATCATATATCACACTTGGAAATTTGTATTAGTGCATGCCTCTTTTTGAACTGTTTTTACAACCATCTTAAAAAAAAAAACAACAGTAAATTGTAGGTTTTGGTGTGAACCCCTTTCTGGCCCCTTTTGAATCACCACTCATCAGCCACACAGAGACAAAACTGCTGCGCAAGAGACTGATGGACCAGAATGTAATGCAGCCAAAACAAAACAAAAAATCGCATCTTTGCTAATCTGTCTTCAGACAACAACCAAGCTGGATATGTCATCTTACTATTCTCAACTGGAAAAACAATCAACTTGTGCACAGAGGATCACTATCTAATTCAAAAGTACACACAACCAGTTGGGGGAACACACAAAAAGTCAGTCACTTCATATATGGTCACACCTGGAATGCCAATGATTAATATCAGACACTCATAAGACTGACATTAAGTATCCACCTACCTTAGTCGTGGATAAATAAAACCAGAAATAGTAGAAATACCACCACACTAGTACTAAATCACGCTAAATGGGGTAAAAGCCACTGTGTGTTTAACTTACGTCAATCTCAGTGGTGCATTCAAACACAAACTACACTGTATTGGTCTTATTATTATTAGATTGCAGGGACTAACAGACGCACACAGCTACACAAACATAGCATGTAATTCAGTAAGAAACAGTTTCAGGAATGCACATGGTTTCTGGCTTAGTCACCTATGATATCAGATATTTAACTGAACAATTAAACTGTAAATACAGCATAAATGCCACATTTCTGCACATTTGATATAAAATGAAACCTTTTCATCAGTTTTTCAAGAGTTTCAATTCAATAATCAATAGCTGACCAGCAGTCTGTACTAACTTTTATTACCATCACAATATAATAAATAAAAGCATGATTCAAATGAGCGAATCAGTGTTTTCTGGTCTTCTGTGTGGGTATTGTACAGTGAATTTGTTCCTTCCTTTCCTTCCCGAAATCATCTCCTGTATTTAAACTAGGAGGAATACATCATTGTGACCACGGTGTGTGTAACCACTTCAGGCTGCACTCAGCCTCCACTTTCAACACAAGAATAACATGTGACATCACTACAGCGTTAGCGCTGCACGGTGCAAGTAAACGCCAAGACAACTGGCGCCTAAATTAACAGCTGGGAGTTTTGGAGAATTAGAAAACCCTGTGTTGCCCGGAAAAATTATAGTATGACTCCTGTAGAAGAAAAGCTGCCACAGAAGTGCTTTCTACAACAGATTAAATAGATGTTATATACGTTTTACATAGATGTTCATATGCTTCTGATGCTCTGTCAAAAGTAGGAAAGCAGTAACAAAACAACATGCAACTGTTGATGAAAAAGCAGGTTTGGAGGGAAAGGGATTCTGTTGTCAAGACAGTCTTCCTGCTTAAGTTCAAAAAGCATCCTGACGCCTTTCCTCTTCCTGGTGTTTGTACTGGACAGGATGCTAAGAAATGGGGCCACTTTGTGCTCATTACACAGTTTACAATTGCATTGCATTTTTTTCAGTAATCAGAGGTGTAGAAATGATCATAATATCCTCTGTATTTCATAATCAATATGCCAGTATTGCAGAATAAGCAATTAGGTGGGATTAATTGATGGCAACCCCAAGAGGAGCACGTTCAGCCAGAGACTGATCAATGTCAATCGTTTCTGCCTGTGGCCATCAAACTGTACAACTCATCTCCTTTATGTTAAGGGGAGGGGGGAGGACAACTATCATAATCATATTTATAATCAGATAACCCCACTACATTACATACAGGACTGATTATGACCGGAAATTACCTAGTTTTGATTAATTTTTATTATTTTTATGACCTATTTTTGTTCTGTAAATTGAGTATTTAGTATTTGTGTTGGTGTTAATCTTTTATGGTTATGGTTCTCTTTCTTTCTGTTTGAACTGTTCTGCTAAGTGTAAGTGAGCCTTTAAAAAAACAGCAGCAATACTCGCCTGTTTAGTGCATACTGTTCTCCTTAAACAGGGCACAGTCCTGCTATGTTGGCATTCCAGCTATTTTGTTGACCCTTTTATTTTAGTACATAGCATGTCTCTGTAATGCCATGATCATACAAGCGTAGGCATGTCTAAGTTGCTCTGAATGTTTCCTATAGTAGCAGCATCTTTCCTTTCTTTAAATAATAACCACCAAGCCATTACTCAAAGAAAGGAAGGCCAAAAGGATTAGTGGACTAAATATGAACTTGAAATTATTCAAGACAAGAATGAATGTCTACTAAATGCACAAATGCATTTGTTTTTACCCTTATCTCCGTATAGTCACTTTAATCCTGCACTGATCACCTGTCTAGGTTCAGAATATGTGGAAACAATGTAAAGTAGGCACCTTGTCCTTCCAGCTATGGAAGGGTCAGGGCAGTGGAGGGCTGTTGTTTGTGGCCTTTAGCTTTGCCACCTGGCTAAACAAGAAGAGAAATGTCAGTCCTTAGCAGCTATCTGCTGAAAATAAACAGCAGCGAAAGCAGAAGTATGCATCTGTGCTCCATGTAGAGCCAGGTGCATCATGGTTTTTGTTCCTATAAACACTACAAAAAGTGGTTTTGCTTGGTAGTTACTAGTTAGTTGGTGCAGCCTTGAGTTTCATATCCTTGGTTCTTCATGACACACAGTTGAATAACTACATAAAGAGATGGAAGCCTTATCTAAATATACAGTTCAAATCCCTTTGATGCATTTACAGTCCAAAGTAATCACATTAAATTTACAGCCAAGAGTAAAATACACAGGAACTGCAACACAAACACACTCAATATGCTCAAAATCAGCATTTAAGTTAAAAACTATTTCCAAGCTGAAGAGATGAGCATGGAAATGGCTCATGGAACGGCTGGCTAACAGATACAACACATAACTTGACAGATGTCAGAGTTTGGTGCATAGTTTTGGTCAACTAAAGATAACTTAACCCCCACCTAGTGACCTGAAAAACAAACACAACATAGACAGCACTTTCACAAACAAAGCCTGGGTTTGCTGCTTAATGATAAATGCTTGTTCTAGGAAAACTACTACTATTACTACCGATTAGTAAACTGGTTATTGGTTACAAACTGAATTGTTACAAATATAAAATGACGATGAATGAAGACAAAAACCAGTTACCAGAGCCCTATGAGGCATGGTAAAACAGCTTATTCTGTGTAATCAGTAATCAAAACTCACTGTATTTAATTTATCACGAGAACAGGAGGTTACTGCTTAAATGTAACCGATTATATCAGTAGAATATTTAATATTTCTACTAGATTACTCCATGACAGTTTATGTGTTTCATAGAGTCTATGGTGACCTGAGAAATCTATACCATATATATCTGATTAATGTAATATAGAATTCAACTAAAATCTGCCGAAACATGCTGCATTAGTCCTAAAATATAGTGTCATACCAGAATTTTTATCCTGAAGCAGGCTCACTGTCACTGTGCTATCTGCAAATCTGATAATACGGCTGTGCTGGTACGGTCGATTGTCATCATTTTTACAGATCCCTGAAGGAGACAGTGGTGGAGAAGGTTTTTTAAGATGAAACTCCACCCTTACTTGATTTAGTTCAACACAATTTAAGATTACATTAAGAAATACAGACAAATGTCAGGGTCGACTGGGTAAAAAATGGTGAAAGGGTTAGGGTTAGGGGGTTAGTTAGTCATAGTTGGCAAAATCGTCAGGTAAATGGAGGATAACACATTCTTAAGGAGAAATTATAAATCAAAAAGCCGTGTGATGCACTGTTAAGTCTTCTCATCTTTGTCGTCCTCTTTTCTCTGCTTTCTTGATTATCACACTGCCTCCTTGGGCCACCATCAAAAAATTCAGTGTACTTCCAATTACAGTCTGAGATCAAGCAAGGGAAACTGACAGGGCCATTGTGAACACTAGCTGTCAAGTGGTCAGTTATTTAAGCTGTCATGTGACAATAGGGTGAGGCAGGGGGTCAAATCCCAGTGTGGTCAGTCCTGAGCGATAAAGGCCGATCCCTCTAACCGTTAGCTAATCCTGACAGAGAGGCCCTGCCAACACCATTAGGATAAACTCTGTCAGCCACTTCACTCGCTAGACACCTGAAAGGAACACCAGGAAAAGGTGCTGCTATTGAAAAAGACAAGACAAACAGAAAAGCACAATCACATCATATTCAGTACCATGCTGAGAGTTTTATTCCTATGGGGGAAAAAATGTGTGACACAAACTGTATGGATAATTTTTTTCTACAGACTTCAAAACACGTTGCCATCACACTTTCCCCCCTGACTAAATAATTTTAATAGTCATTTAGTCTGTGTTTAAACTGTCCTATGTCCACTTCTTTCATTATTTCAAAGACCTCCTGAATGAAATGTTTGTATACTGACACAGCATGGGTACGTTTCATGGCTCCAGTGTTAAATGACCATCATTCCAGTCATTTCTTTTTACTTAATCTCCCAGTAGGACACATTTTACCCAAACCTCAACATCTTTTCATGTGACCCATTTTCCATCACAGAAATTCCAAAGATTTAATTTCCCCTCGCAGATTCTTGGCAAGTCATGAAAACCTCAGTAAACAGCCTTCTGACTTTGATATTTCTTAGTATTATTTATTATTTTTCAAAGAATCATATCATCACCCTGTACAATGAGTACATTACAACAGTAGAGAGCTCTGCTCCAACAGTTTACCTATTGGTAGTGGGACAGACTTTATTGTATTGTATGTATTTCTTGTTATTGCAAAATCATCTGCAAGCCATACATTTACACAACATGCATAACGCTCAGTTTTTATGGAGATATGTAGATTCGACTGCCGTGTGTAAGTTAAAAGTGCAATATGTTTCTGTTTAGATGTCGTGTATGTCTCAGTGCTTTCTGTTTAATGGCTACTGCAACACCGAAATTTTAGAAGTACCTACCTACCTACCCACCTATATCCTATTTATCTATCTATATAATCAGAAAAACAATGTAAGCCATCTGACATTATAATTAACAATCCAATGACAAACTATAGCTGAGTTAAGTTTTAAATAGTTATAGACAACAATTTCTGAGCCTTTTTGATTCATTACATGTTTGGATCATTTTTTACAAAACAAATCTAAACATATCAACACATTTTTCCCCCTATTTTGTGGACAAAAACATTCAAATATGACATAACATTTGCTTTAGACTACATATAGAATTCTTGATTCTGTCTTGAATAAACACTGCTGCCACTGATGCCAAGCAATACTGTACCCTCGTCTTTGTTTCCGCAACCACAATGGCATTCGTAACCTGAACAAATTTTAGCTTGCGTAAAACTGTAAATACCATGGGCCTAGTATAGTTAACAAGCCATCAATGACACCATAATTGTATCCTCAATGTCAGATAGACAGACATTTGGCTGTGCCACTAACTGCAGCCCCCTGGTTTAAGTGGTGGCCTATTGATTGTCCATCGTGTGTAAACGCTTTTCTAAAGCAGCATCCATGTGCAACAGAAAAACACCATATTTAGTGGCAAACCTGATTGATTATGTGCATCTATAAGGCACAAATGCTAATATCTGAAGCCACGCAGACGAGCATGTGTGTGTGGCTCAGGGGTTTTAACCATAACCCACAGGATTTGCATGTTCAAAAGCTATCCAACCAGCACTCAACTTCCCAGAGGAAACTATTGGTGTTTACCAGATGATACAGTGACCACACTGAGCTTCAGAAACAATAAGTAAGTGTTATAATTACAAACTATTAAATTAGATCAACAGTAGGCCTAAGTCAGAATGTTTAAATTGTACCTTGGTCTACCATAAACGATTGGGGTTAACGTTTGTTTTGGTAAGCTAGCATGGGCTATTAGCTAGGTTAAGATTAGCCACAGTCTGTGCCTCTCTTGTGCTTATCTTTGCAACCTTTGTGAGGTTTTTTTGTTGTTGTTGGTCAAATTCGCCTGCATACAAGATAATGTTTGCAAAACGCGCAATTCTCAAATGTAGAAATGAGAGACACAAACTGACGGTGTACAGTAGGTTAGATTCCCACCGTGGTTGCAGCTCCTGTAATGTTAAGTGGTCATGATTATCTCTGCTGATAAAGGGCTTAGCGGGATGTAGCCGGACGTTGCACGGGGGGGAAAAAGCTGAATGGCAACAGTTGCACACAGAAACACTGTTGCAGTTTCGGACCCTACAACTTAGAGCATGTTGCAGTGTTACAATGTAGCAACTGAGTGGCAAAAAACCGCAGAAAGAAACGCTCCTGAACGCGGCTTCATTTAGAAGTTAAACACAATAAATCATTTCATCTGACCTGTTGCGTCCTTTCAGCCGGATTCATCATCACAGCCTGCCGAAAGCTGTTATCCACATAAGACGCCATTGTTTTGGAGGACGCCGTCTGGAGGATAGTGAATTCCTTATCCTAGAAAATATCTGTAGAAATATCCAGGTGTGCAGATACACTCAACAGAAGTCCCCCTTTGCTGTCTTGTTTTATTCTCGTCGCCTGTGCTCCGACGTTAGCGGATAAGCTGGGAGTGCCCGGAGCCAGGCCACGACTGGAGCCAGACACCCGAGCCGACTCCTCGCAGTGTCCGTCTTTGGTTGAGCCCGAGCCGAAACCGGCTGCCAACGCCGGCCCCACCGAGAGGAAACTTCTAGTAAAAGCGCAGACGAAACGGTCTCTTACAACTATTGTCCTAATGAGAAAAATGTCCTCTTATTCAAGCCAGCATTCATCAAAGCCATTCCTTGTCTCTTCAGCATTCTGCTAGCGACGAAAAGAAATTCCATGTATGGTCCACCATACAAAAAAAGTAAGCTGAAGGCCAACAGTTATCCAGTCAACAACAACCTGGCGTCCATTATATCACGTAGACCCGGGTACACTCACTGAGAAAAAAAACATTATAATGGCATTTTTATCAGGTCTAAAAGTGAAGATAGGTCCGCCGCCGCTGTGCTCTGTTGTGTGCCACCATGGTGACTGACACACCATTGTCAACATCAGCAGAATTTATGTAGCACTTCCTTTACTTTTCTTTTCAAAGTAAATCTCACACGGGAGCAACGCGTTTAACGCAAACACAAAGAGACAACGAGGGATGGAGTATGTCAGGGCGGAGTATGTGGTGAATTCATATATTACACACGTATTTTACATCGCACGTAGGCTCCACATAGGTGTGCAATTAAGTAAAGGCTTGTATCCAAATGTCACCGAGGGTGATTTTTGAATAGCCTGCACAAAACGTTGGCTGTTGTTAAAAATGCGCCAGATTATTTTACCTGTCTGTTGGAAATGTCAGTTAAACCCGAGGATGAATGAGAATTACACGAGACTACCTCGACGGGTTTGTCTATAATGCGTCAATACAAAATACAACATTACATCTGGTTTTAGTGTATTCCATTATCTATCATTATTAATACTGATATTATTGTTGTTACTGGTTTTACATTATTCTTATAGTCCTTTAATGATATTATTTTACTTACAATTAGCCTTGGTTCGTTGGCTGAGCCATTGTCTTATCTTATTTTGAAGGCAAGGTCATTGCATTTCCTGTGTAGCTATTATCTGTGCAGGACTTGACAGAGATTGTGCCACAAGGGGCGACTCATGGGCGAGTCCATTTAATAAAAAAAGAAAAAACGAGAGGTTAGTGTGATCAATAAAAGTGGTGCGTTGGTGCCACCTAGTGACTCAATATGAAATGACACATGTAGGTGATTCACATGTTGTCATGGGATGAAATAAGAATGTAAAATATTTAACATCCTGACGTAATGTTAGCACATTGTGGAAAATACCAAAGCATTTAAAAGGGAAGTTTATGGAAATGGGTTATTGTATGTCACTTAAGCAAAAGATTTCCAACAATAACTCTACATACATTCTGAGAGTCTTTATAGCAACATTACATAGGATTTATTTATTTTTGGATTTACATTTGTTTATGGCTGCAATGATAATTGTAAACTCCACAAGATCCTACGGGGAACCGGTATCTGAATAGGTTGTTAAAAATGTAAGATAATACAAGATTTTATTTATCCCAGAGAGAAATGTACAGGTTACAGCAGCACACAGAGAGGGCAATGACCTAAACATATAAAACATCTTTTGAATTAACTGAATTCATAAATACAAAAATAAACATGGCAGAGGTGACATGAAGAAATATTGTATATGACCTTTAGAATTTAATACCTAAGACTGGTAGATTATGTAAATGTTTCTGCAAAAGTTGTGGTATATACTTACAGATATAAATAATAATTACAATATACAACATAATACAACACTATGAATATTATGATGATAAAGATGTTATTCAAGTTAATCAAGACAGTTAATGAAAATAGTTTTTTCATGCAAGAAAAGCTAAAAAATACTGAAATAACATTATTTTAAAAAATGATTTATTTCTGCTCTCATATTTATTTAGTTTATCAAGTAATCTGGGATAAATTGAGATCAAGTCAGATATTAAGTTGACATGCTGCAGTGGCAGAAATATCCTCTGTTTTTAGATGCAACTAGGCCGCAACCACTGACGCCATGACAACCAGGGGTTGCATGACAACCAACCATGACCCCATGGACAGAGCAGACTGCTGGGCTCATGTTATCACCCAGGGGTGCTCATTATACATGTGTTTCTAACCTTCAAAAAAATGACACAGAGCAGGGAAGAAGCTGCAGGAAGGCCACAATATGGACAAAGGATCATTTTTACAGGTAGGAGACCAGCTTCTATTGTGTCATTCAACTGAGTGCAATTATAGAATCTGAAATGAAGCAATGTCTCTGTTGCTGTGTGTGCAATATGCACTTACTGTTCCCACCATTAGCTAATATATATGTATATATACTGTACATACACACAGGAACATAAGAGAGAATGCATACCCTCAAGCACACAGTGATCTCTTGCTCATAAGACAGAATTTGTTGTAGAAAAGTGAAAAACACACAGTGCACTATTTAGTTTTTTAATTCTGCATAAACAACCTGTTTTTGTTTTAACCTTTCCATGTCTCTCATTCAGTTCTGTTATATTAATCTCAGCAACTTTTACCATCTCCTGACATTGATAAAATATCTTACTTTCATTAATGTGTGGGTCTAATGTTGGATAATCATTTCAAATCTAAGTTTTATTACATTTCATTAAATTGTCTATACACCTGTTTCTGTCTTTCAGTTGTAACTAAAAGATTTTTATGTTCTTTGATATTTTTGTCTCCTTTTCTTAAATGTTGACTTTTTTTTAAACAAGGTCCAGATGGAATTGGAGACTACAGGCCAAGATCAAATTATTTCCCCCGATACATTGGTGTAGGCACTTCATCACCTGAGGCCACGGGTGACCTCAGTTATTTGTGCCGAGCTGCACCAAATGCCCCCCCTCCCATGCCCAGGCAGAGCTATGTGGGTGAGGTGGGCTGGGGCCAGCAGTATAACCAGCTGTTGAACAGTGGGACACTGCTCAGCAATATGCAAATTAAGGTACGGCTTAAACCCAATGTGTACAGCTTATGCAAATTAGTATGTAGACACATCACCCCTCAGGTAAGGTACTGAGCATGACTTTGAGAAAAACTTGAATAGGATCCAATATGCAGAAAGTGAATTTATGTTTGGATAATACTGTAAGTACAGCAACGATGACTGGACTGGTCTGTATCCAATTTTTTATCTTTTTGTTTTTTTTAGCAAATATACTGCAATGCAATATGTACTAGGTATCAGTGTTGTTATGTTATACATGTTGATTCATGGCATCACAGATATTGTTTTTTTAATGCTGTGGGCTAGAAAATGTAATACACTATTTACCAGAACTGTGTGTTTTTATTTTCCCTTTCAGAACAATCAGACTTAGTATCATGTGACTTGCTGCATACGTCAAAGAAAATAGCATGTCAGAGATGAATCAAACTGATCTCAGCCCTTCTTTCCTGATAGAAAACAGACGTACGGACAGCAGTGGAGGACAGAGTGACTAACAGGTTTCAGAGCTCATAGTAAGACAACATCTGCAACTTACATTTTGCACGCGTTGAATGTCTTTTGTTTTGATCACTCAGAATCATATTACTTGTGTGTGCTGTGTCTAGTGGATAAGTAAGAACATCTCAGGTTAGCACCGTGTCGAGTAACAGCATTGTAGGTCATCTGCTTGCACATTCATAATGCAACACTTCCACATTTGCAGGAACCTACACCTCAAGCTATAGACAAGAAATCAGCAAGACAGACATGGATAAAGTGACACAGCCGGCACAAATACTGAGATAAACAAAGGCTCTGGACTTAAATATCACAGGTTAACGGTATGAAACCTCCATTCCAGCCTGTGGTACTTTAGACATCTAGATGTGAAAGAAATTGAATGGGGGGTGTTAGTTCTGTGTGTTCACTCTGACTTTACATTGAGATTCATATTAGTAGAATGGGTCTGGAAATATACCTGAGACTGACAAGTTTGAGATGTTTTAATTAAAAATATTCAGAGAGCAGTGGATAAACCTCTTCAAAATAGAAACAAGATCATCTTTCCTCCAGCACCTCAGGCCAA
Organism: Sandelia bainsii; assembly: GCA_032362345.1. Lineage (NCBI taxonomy): Eukaryota > Metazoa > Chordata > Actinopteri > Anabantiformes > Anabantidae > Sandelia > Sandelia bainsii. Next base: position 19,826,661 of record JAUMHL010000002.1, on the reverse strand, counting down.
AACGCTAGTGGCAAGAATTTTGGAAACACAGCTACACAAGGTTAAAGTCCTCAAGAAGAAATGGAGAAATGTAACAAATGCTGATAATTCATGTTCAACTGCACAACTATTATCCAAACAACCTAAAGAAAGAATATTTTTTGAATGACGTATTTAACTGTTACATCATGTTCATCGCTTTACACTGTGTTTTAAATCTGTCGGCACTGTCAGTTATGTGATTCCGTTTTTTCCTCCCCAAAACAGTCAATTTAAAAAAATAAAACAGACAAAAAGAAAAAAACAAAAACAGAATTAGCTTTAACTAGCCTATAAAGCAAGAAAGAAAGAAAGAAAGTAAACTCTTAGCTATTAAAACCTTAAAAAGCTCAGATTGTCAATAGTACAGAGTTTAGCTGCAGTAAAGTCACAGTGACATGAAGAATCTTTCAGTGTTGTGGTCCAGTAGTTCACTAAGATATTTTAATGTTTCTTTTCTTTTTTATTTGTGACCTGAGTGCGTTTACCCATTTTTCATTTATTCACTAATTCTGTTTTCTGGTGTCTAATGAGTATTACAGTCTCGTGGGACCTACACTACGAGGTTGGACACATTTATTCTTGATGTAGAGACAGTGCATATTCATCCACAGTATGTCACTCTCTGAGTGTTTGCCAAATAGACTTTTAGTCGAATGTTCCTGAAATAGCCTGTATAACTAAAGAAAAGAAACCATCAAAAGCCACAAAGTTCAGTATAGAACTTGGTAAGTTACACAATCTTGAGTCTTGAAGATTGCAACCAACAGTCTAATGCCAGCAGTGACAATGGACGCATTAACAATTAAGACAAAATAAAACATGTATCATTACAGGGACAGACACCGTACTTATTTTACACCATACACTGTATACCTTATTTTAATGTTAGGAAAAAGCAGATAAGCAAGAGAAAATGCAAAGTCACAGCAAGGAACAAATACACTTTTGAGTAAACTTGATAATGTGCCACATGACATGCTAACACAGCAAACAATGACTTAAAATGTACACTGCGAAACACTGCAGATCACACCCATGATCGTGACTCAAGGCTACCACACCCAGCTTAGGCTGCTGCTTCTGTGTAGCATCCCTTCTGCAAAAAGACATGCATCAAAGATTCATAGATGTTTGTTTAAGGATGTATCAACAGCACTTGGGACCCAGCCTGTGTCACTGTAGCGCTCAGCTGTGTCTGCAGGAGTGTTCACAGCTGTTACATTGCCAACAGAAAGCTAGCCTGGGCAAACATCAGTCAGCCTTGCAAAAATGCTCTGAATATGTCCTTTTTCACAAGCTGATATTGTGGGACATAGATCCATGAACCGGGTCACAAATAATGCAGGAAATACAGTGAATAAACTTCATTTGGACACTCAAGCCTCCCAGTTGCTTTATGTACAGGAAATACATCTCAAGGATAAAAAGCATATTTGCTTACTTGATAAGGAGCAGCTGCATAGTCTCTCTGAAACTCATCCTTCAACATTAACCTGATGTGTTTTCATTGGTCTCCACTCAAATGCATTTGTAATTACCACTGACACACTGAGTGGTTATATACACAGTTACATTTTTTAAATTTCATCCTTTAATAAAACTATTTTTCACTGCACATCCAATATAATTCTACATATTTTAACTTGAATCACCTGGTCAACCATTGTACGGTGATTTTCTGCCTGTCTACCTGCAAATCCATTAATTGAATGCTCTTCTGCAGAAAGGATTTATTTTTTATTTCGTCTTGTCAAACAGATTTTAACGATTTTAATCAGAAAGCTCCATATTTAGGGGCTTAACTTTGCAGACTTTTGTAAAAGGACAAACTTATTAGCATCCAGTAAAGGTCAAAACAAAAGTATGTTTATTTTTGGGACGAGTGAGAGTTGACAAAAGAAATGGAACGACTTTCTGAGTCACTATTTAATATGTAGTAAAAATGATCCATCCAGTAGATACAGTATGCATGTAGATCAGTTATGTAAGTCGAAACCTTGATTTACCTTCCACCGTCTCTTGTGGCCTCTAATGGCTTCATATCCCAGAAAGAACATGATGGATGACTCACAACAAGCCAACACCAAGTTTCAAAGAGACAGTCAGAGCTAACAGCAGATGGCATTCTACCACCCACAACCGCTGGAGGATCTGACTGTTGATGAGATGCACCAAGTTTGATTAAACATCAAACACAACTTTTAATCTCTGTAACATATTGACTTTTCGACAGTTTCATTTTTCACACCCTCCAGCCTGCATGATTAAGGAGCACTTCACAGTGTGTTCGGTATCAAGCAGACTCAGACTGTTGTTTTGCACAATTTTACACACCTATATATGTATATGCTTCCCCTGGGTGATGTTCTCCGCAGACATAATATTTCTTTTCATTGCTATGCGGATGACAGTCAGTTGTACCTTCCTATTATGCCTATGGACCATAGCAGACTGAGTTCCCTACAGAAATGCATGGATGATATATAAAACTGGATGGCTTTGAATTTTATGCAATTAAATCCCAATAAATCGGAAATTCTCATCATTGGGCCCAAAAATATTACAAGTAAAATACTGCCATCTACAGGTCCTTTAGTACAATTAGTTAAACCTGTTGCTAGAAATCTAGGTCTTCTTTTGAGCATCACATTACTAAACTTGTACAATCATGTTTTTATCATTTAAGGAACATTGCAAAAATTAGATCAATGTTAAATTTCAGTGATGCAGAAACTATCATTCATGCTTTTATCTCCTCTCGCCTTGACTATTGCAACAGCTTACTTTACTGTCTCAATCAAAAAGATTTAAAACGTTTCCAAACTGTTCAGAATTCAGCTGCTAGACTATTGACCAAAACAGGGTGGTTTGATCACATCAAACCTGTTCTTGCCTCTCTCCATTGGCTCCCTGTTTATTTTAGAATTGATTTTAAGATTTTATTGATTACCTATGTGATTACCATTACATGGCCTGGCTCCAGCTTACATATCAGATCTTTTAATTCCTTATAACCTGTCACGAAATTTGTGATCCTCAGGCAGTGGGCTTCTGTCTGTCCCAGCAACCATCTGGTTAAAAACCAGGGGAGACAGAGCCTTCTCTATCAGGACTCCAAGGCTCTGGAATGACCTGCCAGAGTAAATCAGGCTGTCTGAGTCAGTGTCGTCTTTTAAGTCCCATCTTAAAACACATTTTTATCGAATTGCCTTATATTCTATGTGACACACTTATTTTGGTTTTATTCTTTATTTTAACTATTTATTTATTAACTTGTGTGTGTAATTTTAGCTATGTGTTTTGCTTGTTTGATTGTACAGCATTTGCACTTTGTATTTATGTGGGTGATTTTAACGTTGTACCTTGCTTGTTTTACTGTACAGCACTTTGTACTTTGTTTGAAAAGTGCTTTATAAATAAAGTTATTATTATTATATTATTGTTATTAATTATAAAAAAATTAGGATACTGAACTACTGATACTGCATTGGGGCTAAAATTCAATTCAGTTTATGTAGCACCAAATCAAAACAAAACTCATCTCAAGGCACATTACAGTGTAAGGTTTAAGACCTTACAGAATATAACTATATATAGAATTTTGCAGAAAACCCAACAATCCCACTAGAGCAAGCACTAGGCGACAGTGGAGAGGAAAAACTTTAATGGAAAACATTAAAAGACATTAAAACGTCTAACTGCAATTATGAAATGAATAAAAACAAGTGGTAAACTAATTTCTGAGTTACTTTACAAATCCAATCTCAGTAACAACTGGTATAACAACAGGATGAATCACTTTTAATTTGACGGAATTGTATGATTGCAGTGAATGTAGCTTTCATTTTGAGGATAATTTTCAAAGTGCGTTTTTCAGCTTGGAGAATCACAAAGCCAGCTGGCCACACTGCACCACATTGTAATTACAGGGCCTCCAGCACAGGCAGTCATTATGTAGTGATTATGCAGGCGCATCATGGCCTAAGATGTGGCTCAGTCATGGATACATCTTGGCCTGTCCTATGCCTTGCCTAAGTGTTTTAAAAAGTTTTCTGTGGTGGCCTGAAACCATAAGCAAAACCAGCCATGTGCATTCATATAAATGCAACAAGACAAGCCACTGTATGAGGTCCACCATATTAATGGAGTGTCTGTGAAGATTCTCAGTCATCCAGATCATGGTTATCCCAAAAAAAGGTTTTTCAGTGGCAACTGGACTTGTTTTAGTTCCTTTAAGACGTTTCACCCTCCATTCCAGAGGGCTTTCTCAATT